>JAGDYQ010000187.1:1270026-1322526 GCA_021962125.1 Bulinus truncatus
ACCGTCAAACTGCGCGATATGAGAAAACAAAAATTAAAAGGTGGGGGAACTTTTTTCAATTTAAAAAAAAAATAATGTTACTACTTTCATCTACATATAATTGTTCCTCGAATGTAAGGGGTTTCAGTTTCGTTACGAAAAAAAATGAAAATAGTTATCACCCTACTGTATATATATATATTAGTCAGTGCTACCGTAGGTGAAACACAAACATACAAAGAAACTATGCCCATGGGTGGCTTTTTGGTTTTTTTTAAAAAAAAGTCATGATACTAAAATAAAACTAGATTCATCCACGGGGAGGATGACTTAAAAAAAAAAAAATCTCCTGGGAGCTTAACCTGGCTTAACCTGATGGTGGCTCCACCTGCGGGCTGAATGGTCCACGACTAACGTTTGACTTTTTATAAGCAGTTTTTTGTTTTGTTTCTTTTTGTTTATGTCTGATATACATACATACATACATACATACATACATACACACATATGTATTCTTCATTCTTTCAATCATCAATTTAGGTGGTGGTGTCCATCTTTCTTTGGTCGGTGGTATTGGGGTCGAGTTTAAGGAAGGGGCAGGCGGGAGTCGGATAATGTGATCCTCCACCCCCCCCACACACACACACACTTTGTTGCATTCGCGATTGGTACGCATTACAGTGTACATACTAAAGCATGCGGCCCTTCAGCGTATATTATGCGGCCCGTATGCATGTACAAATTGTGACTGTGAATGCGAAATAAATGACAAACACAAGGTTATTATCATTAATTCATATTTTAATAGTTGTAAATTGTAATTGAAGTAGACAAAATATATGTGCGGCCCGCCGATAACTATCAAGTTTTCAATGTGGCCCTCCGTAGAAAAAAGTTTGCCCACCCCTGTACTAATGCATCATGAAAAAATATATGTTGTTGTTTGGGTATTGTTTTTTTTCACTGAGACTTTCACATTCGTCTGTGCACAGATGGTATCAATAGTTGTTGAAACACATTTCATTTTCTGCTTCAACCATACGGCCGAAATTGTTGTAGAATGTACAATATTGGACACGAATGTACAGAAATATAGATGGAAGAAATCGCACGATATTACTTTATTTCACTAAAGATGACAATGTAAAGTAGTGACGGCACAAAATAAAAAAAAGTATACTATACTATATTAAGCTGACAGCAATGCAAGTATAGGGCGGGGGGGGGGGGGTGACAGTGATAGGTTTGTGTGGTGACAGTATAGGGTTAGGTCACGAAACAGTAGTTGCGGTGGAGGGGGGTGGGGGGAAGAGACGATGTGAGACGCACTAAATTGACCAATGTCCGAGATGACCTGGGTTATTTGAGGCCACCAGTCACGTTTTTTTTTTAAAAAAAAAAGAGATTCGGCTAGTGACATACCCTTGGGGGGTAGTAGGCCACTTTGATGTATTGTGGTAGTCTTCAGACTGACTAAGCGCTATGTTTATACGTACCATCTTCACTACACATACATCTCATTTCTTTACCTTTTTGTCTATTGATACATTTACATGATCCCCCCCACCTTTTTTTTTGTCAATTCACACATAAAGAAAGATGCAGAAAGTAGGCGACGGATTAGATATAACAGACCGCCCGACACATCATTAGTTCGATCTGAAACTAAATTCACAGATCAAAATACCCGGCCACATGATACACTGCAAGGCATTTTCAGAGTGAACTATGCCGGACAATATTTTACACAGAAACTTAATGGGAACATTTTATTTTATTAAAGCTTTTTTTTTTATGTGTTTAAAATATCGAGATTGTTCCTGCAACAGACTAATCGCATCCATAAATAAACACGTATGCACTTTAATACAAAGTAAAAATATAAGAGTTATTTTTATCATAAATTTATCCTACTTTAAAGAGACCTAGATGAACTCTATGATGTTGAATTCAAGGTTATTGCCTCTAAAAGCTTTTTTGATTAATGAACATTGGCTCATAATGAGTAAAATGTGGTTTTTGTTCATTCTTAAAAATAACGTGGTGGGGGGGGGGGGGGAGAATTTTTTTTGTAACAAAATTTTTTTTTAAAAAAGCAGAAAGTGTCAGTATTTTAAAACATGACCTAATTTTAGACCGTTTAGGTTCCGATCTAAAGCAATGCAATACCGTCTGTCTGTACTATTTCAATGCAATACCGTCTGTACTATTTCAATGCAATACCGTCTGTACTATTTCAATGCAATACCGTCTGTCTGTACTATTTCAATGCAATACCGTCTGTCTGTACTATTTCAATGCAATACCGTCTGTACTATTTCAAGCGAAAAGTAATGACCATTACAATGTCAGTTGTCACTTCTGAAGGCGAATCAAAACTGTCATATTATTCAGAGATAGGCTCAGAAGTGTTCTGTGTGTATGTAACGAGGTCATGATAACACTTATTTGCAACAATAAAAAACAAATTCTCAAGGATGTTCTTTCCACTTGACTGGACTTGGGTCAGTGACCCGTGTGTGCTATTACATAAGATTGAATGTTAGTTGTTTCTAAAACTATTTCAGGTGTCGGGCTGCACGCGAACAGAATTTATTTCGGATAAAAATACATACATGTAAATGAAAGGGGGGGGGCAGTGAAAACGTACACTTTAAGATAGATGTATAGTTTAGGATAAGTGTATAGTTTAAGATAAATGTATAGTTTAGGATAAATGTATAGTTTGTAGAGTTAAAATTTGACAAATCATAACCCAAAGTGAATTTAGTTAATGAGGTGGTTAACTTGGTGAATGTAGTCATCGTATGTAAGGCAATGGTCAGGAGTTCAAATTGTGTCTCGATGCCTCCATTGTCAATGCAGTCGTAGTTGGGGGTGCAGTGGAGGGGGGGAGGATAAATATAAGCATCTTATTAAAGGACATCTAAGGACTACATATGAGATCGAGGTAGATGGCCAGAGTAATGGAGGTAGATGGCCAGAGTAACGGAGGTAGATGGCCAGAGTAATGTAGGTAGATGGCCAGAGTAACGGAGGTAGATGGCCAGAGTAATGGAGGTAGATGGCCAGAGTAACGGAGGTAGATGGCCAGAGTAACGGAGGTAGATGGCCAGAGTAACGGAGGTAGATGGCCAGAGTAATGGAGGTAGATGGCCAGAGTAACGGAGGTAGATGGCCAGAGTAATGGAGGTAGATGGACAGAGTAATGGAGGTAGATGGCCAGAGTAATGGAGGTAGATGGCCAGAGTAATGGAGGTAGATGGCCAGAGTAACGGAGGTAGATGGCCAGAGTAATGGAGGTAGATGGCCAGAGTAATGGAGGTAGATGGCCAGAGTAATGGAGGTAGATGGCCAGAGTAATGGAGGTAGATGGCCAGAGTAACCGAGGTAGACACGAGGTAATCGAAGGAAGAGGGTAACAGCAAAGGATGAGGGGAGGTTTCATAGCACTGACTTGGTACTTTGCTGGAGTACCAAGTCAGTGCTGGGAGTGCCCGCATCGGATACTTCTAGTAATCAAAGTACACGCATATATCTGGCTATGAGCAGGTTCTATTAACGGCCTCACAAAAATGTAAAAAAATAATAAATAAATAATAATATAAATAACATCTTGTATAAGGTTATCAAACACTGACAAACATAACTGTATCGCTGGACTCTATCTCAGTTTCGTTGCACAATATAAAGTGCATCATTACATTCCTCTAGTGTCAACGTCCTTAGCGGGAGAGAGAGAGAGAGAGAGAGAGAGAAAAAATGGGTACGAACAAGGTGCAAGCCTCGTGACAGGACAGGGTCAATGGATCAAGTCGATCCACCTCTACTAGACTTCAATGTCATTTGGTTCCACTTCAGAGCACATCTCTATTGGGCACTATGGCATTCTAAGATTAAATCTATTTTAAGAGTTTTTTTGTGGGTTTTTTTTTTTAATATCCATAACAATGATACGACCGAGACCGAAATAGTTCCTAACATCCTCCAAGTGAAATAGGGCGATGACCCAAATGTGCACGGGTGGAATTTTTTTAAAACATGTTTAAAGTTATTTTTTGTTCAAGATTATTTGCTGTGCTTAATTCCATATATATATATAGTTTAAAAAACAACAGGGGAAATACTTTATTTTATCAATTTCATTCAACGGGGAAGCCAAACAGAAAGTATATATATAACAAAATTGTCACATGAATGTATTTCTATAGTTCATTTCTTTCTAATTGTGCGATAATTCAATTACACAGGAGACCAAGGGGAAGTAACGCCTACTCCCCAATTGGTTTTTGCTCTGCATGTCACTTCCTTCAGTCCGATCCAAATAAAAACAACAACAACAACAATGTCTTCTCCAAATACGAGCCGCTATTGATCTCCTCACACTTTATTGCAATGATCCCTTTCTAAAGAAGTTTTTGTCATGTTAGAGACTCAATGTAAGACGTGACCGCAAGCTTGAGTTAATCCCCCCCCCCTCAACCCTCATTCAAATCTGCAAACACTCAAACAAATTTGGCGGGATGGAGGGGGGGGGGGATTGGGCGAGAACTCAACGTACTTTAAAAAAAAACAACACAACTGTGTGAATTGCGGACGTTTTGACTGGCGAGATTTGACTGTCCAATATAATGGTAGCCCTTGTCGATAAACAAACTTCATAAGTCCAGCTATTCACACCTTTGTGCGACCCCCACGAGCCCGGATTTGGACTTCCCGGTCAGTCTTGAGGTAACAGTACTGTTTTTATAAAATAAATACGGAAGGTCTCTATTGGAGGTTGGGGGGGGGGGGGGATGGAAGAGATAACTCTTATTTCAACAGTCCGGTAAAGGGCCGCAACTGATGATCGGTGTTTCCAGACGCTAGGAGTTATGGGGATTGTTTCTATGTGACGTGTTAAGTCCATAACAACAACGATGCATCCTGGCTGTGGGGAATATTATGAATCCCGCGATGAAATGAGACAAAAAAAAAAATTGGCTAGACGCGGCCATGCTCGTCTCGTCAGCGTGTGGCCTGAAAGTTGGTCGCGTGTTGCTGTATAAAGATAACGAATCAAACCCAAAGTGACAATGGTCATTTTTGAAAACAAAAAAAACATGTTTACTTTTTTTTTTTCTGACCTGTCTTCCGTGATGGAGCGTTTAGGAGAACGTGTGTTTTACAGCTCTTGATATTTTGGTGATGAAATGTGCGTGGAGAAACCCCTTTGGCTGGTTCCTCATCACAAGGATGAATTTTTATTGAACTAAAAAAAAATAGCCCAGGATTGATTTTTGTATTAAATTAGTTAAGAATCGATGAAAAACCAATCAAAACAAGTCAAGTGAAAGCTTTGTTTCGTGGTTTGAAATACGGATAGGCCTACATGTCAGACGTAGGGTTGTCTCAAACATTAAATTACTAAATAATAACAAAACTAATATTTAAAACACCAGAATAAAAAAAAACATAATTATAATAACGATGATCTTTTTTGTATGTTTATGTTTCAAATTTAAAAAAAAACAGAAAAACAGCAAAAAATATTTAAATACAGATTATGTGGACTAAATAAATAGAGCTGATATGGATTAAATTATATCAGCAGTTAAATAGAGTTTGAAAGACGTACAAAGTCTATATACCATTGTAATGTTGAAATTTTGTCATTTCGTTCATACCAGAGGAACAATTTTACGGCTCACTTTTTGGGAACAGAGAAATGAGGTCACACAAAATTATTTTTTTTTAAAAAAAGTCTCCTTGAACAAATACGGTGAGAAGCGATTGTATTTAAGAACGAAAAAGTGTGTGTGTGTGTGTATATATATATATAAGTATGAAGGATTGTCTTCAGGGCAGGGGGGGGGGGAGAGCTAAGCTAGAGGTTATGTTTTTCTTTGCACCGTATTGAAAGCACAGCTTATGATGACAAATTGCAATTCACAGTGGATAGTTTCCTCCCTTGGTGTTCTTATGAGAAAAAGTACAGTAGTAGGGGGAGAGACCTTGACTGGCCAATCAGACGATCGTAAACAACACCCACACACACACACTCCTCACATAAACCGTGTTTCTGTCAGTAACCGATCCAATAATCAACACAAGTAACTTCGCTGTACTGGTTTGAACTTAATGAACTTTGCTGGTGGTCGTCAGTAATTATTATTTTATGCTAACATGACGGTAAGGTGTGTGAGGGAGCTTCATATCCACTGGATGTAAATATTATCCTAAACATTGCACGCTAAGCCTCAATCATCTGGGATACATGCGCAGATCGCCTTGTTTTGTCCACAAGACAAAGACGAACTTAATTTAAGACTGAATTCAGGCCTAAAGGCAAAAAAAAAAAACATATGATCATTAAAAAAAAAATCGAGTGAAAATCAAATAAATGTAGCAAGCGAAGCTGTAAATTGAATAATTCAATGTAATAGATGATTCCCAAGGCATGGGGCAATGCGGTTCAATTATGGGCAAGTTTTCTTTTATCGCCATGTCATTGAAAGGATGAGATGTTCACTCTCTTCGATCCTACAAACCACAAACGGCGGAGAGAAGAAAGAGCCAAGAGGGTGTTTAGACACACGTTATGTCAGGCACCTAATTTAAAGCGTGGGTGGACATAGGAACCTATGACCTGTAAACAATATCCTGAGTATCAACAGTCGAGGGGGGGGGGTACACTCCCAATTACGAGCACTCGGGTGACTCTTTCGCCATAGTACATGTGTGTGTATATATATATATATATATATATATATATATATATAGATGAGTGTTTGTACACCACACAGAACCCAGCCCCGTAGCTTGAAGATTTTACAGCGGGGGCCAGCCATTCTACAGCAGGGGCCAGGCCAATAGCAAGGGGGGGCAGGAAATAAATGTTACTAAGTAGAGCAAACAAGCAGAGGGGGGCCAGACAAAACGCAGGGGGGGGCGCACGCTACGGGCCTGCACAGACCTACCTTTATCAATGTAAAATAATTTTTGTTAAACATATGAATGAACCTAATGTACCCGAGGCCTGAGGCCATCGTATTGATTGTTTTAAAGTTCTCTGACTGCCAGACAGAGGCTGGAGGACATCGACCAGTCTGTCCGCACACTGAGGATGTTATGACCAGCAGCAGGACAAGACTATCTCCCAGTGACTAATGGCCTCTTTCACACTTTGTCAATGACACTGGCTCGCGAAAAAAAGTTCTAAATCACGTGATCAAGACAATCAATAAACGGACAGTTCACTCTCGCTGTGGAGAGACAGAGAGAGAGAGAGAGAGAGAGAGAGAGAGAGAGAGAGAGAGAGACATACAGACAAGCATCAAACAGGTTTTAGCGATAGGTAACACCGTATAGTTGAGAGCGTGTACGTTTGTGTTTTTATTAAAGTTGTCAATGTAAACATTTACCCACTCTATTAAAACTGTCTTGTTTTATATATAACCTTTTTTTATTAAGTTTAATTAAGAGACAAGCGTGAAAAAATGTTGCACAATATCACAAACTGGACTGCGGCTTTCATAGATCTAATGCCTGGCCAGTGGTGGCCACTTCAGCCTGATGCCTTACCACAATTCTCTTACAAACAAGATGGTGGGGAAGGAATAGTTTTTAAACGGATGCTTTATTTGGAATAGGAACTAGGGGGAGATAATTGTAGTCGGGAGCAGACCAGAAGTATCGATCACTAGCCAGAAGACATTTCTTTACAGGAGTACGGTGGCGGCAATAGGGGAGGTGTGGGGGGGGGGAGGGGAGGGGTTGTGCCGTATCGCGGTCAAAAACTGAGCCCAGGACAATGACACGATGAGTCAAACATTGTTCTATTCCTAGCAACAAGCGCCAGGCCCCGTAGTGTTGGGGAGGGAGGGGGGAGTTAAGGAATTATTTGAGGAGGGGGAGGAAGGCATCGAAGACAGAAGTCGTGTCCGGTCTGAGCGCACCACCAATACACGTTACAGGGATAGGGTGACATTTCTGCTAAAGAACACAATTGAGTCTTGGCGCGATTTAAAACTAGACATGTCATAAACGTTAACATAAGCAGACGATAACTTGGACAACGTTTTGACAGGGGGGAAAAATGAATGAATAATTAAGAAACATTGTAACTATTGTAATAGTATCAGCAACGCAAATATAATTTGGTTAACGGATTGGCTTAAAGACAGGCGGACAATTATATTGATCGACAGATAGATAGATAGATAGATAGATAGATAGATAGATAGATAGATAGATAGATAGATATAGATTAGATAGATAGATAGATATAGATTAGATAGATAGATAGATATAGATAAGATAGATAGATAGATAGATATAGATTAAATAGATAGAACAGATAGGATAGATAGATAGATATAGATTAGATAGGATAGATAGATATAGATTAGATAGATAGAACAGATATGATAGATAGATAGATAGGATAGAGATAGATAGAACAGATAGGATAGATAGATAGATAGATAGATAGATAAATAGATAGATAGAAACCTATAAAAGTCTTTTAAAAATCGATATTTCTACACATATAAAAAACCTCCCTCCACAGCCGTACCAGTGGACTCAATTATTGTACCGAAAGAAGAACTAAAAATAGACTCGGGTCGATATATAGATGACCTTTAGATGCACGCCATCTGAAGCCCCCAAGTCACGTGCTTTAATTTATAGTCGTCTTCAGAAGTAGACAACGGGAATGGGGGGGGGGGATGGTCGTAGAGAGGGGGCAGGGGGGATTCTGGCAGTAATGGAGTTTCAGGGTCGTGATGTTGTCTAGGGTGAGTTATGTACGGGGAAAGGAGGGGGGGGGGGAATCTGACTCACACACTAAAAGCCATTTTTCAAAATTAACGACAAAACATTAGCCACCACGCAAGCATCACGACGACTGCAGATACCAACTTTCACGTGACTGCGGTACTAAAAAAAGTTGAATTCAGGAGTTCACGAATAAGTCATGACCCACCAACAGCTACATGAACAGCTATAACCGACCTAATTATAAGACTCTGAGCAAACCATTATGACGGAAAAAGGGGGGGGGGGAGGAACTGAGACAAACACTAAAAAAAAGAACGAAACATTTTAATTGTCGTTGAGCCGCAGATGTCCAGCTGACGCACGCGTTAAGACGACGACCCCTGGCAATAACAACATACAATACAATATCTTGACCAATGTAACCACTAAACTGGAGACACTGTGACCGAAGTCACTAACATGATGAAGGGAAGGGTCACCTCGAGTTCTGATTCACCAGAGTGTATCTCAACAGTATTTCCAGAATAATGCTACTCTGACGTGTGGGGGGATCCTATAGGAAAGTACCCACCCAGCTGGCACAGTCTGATTAATGATCATTTGGCCTAAGGTCGGCGCTTTTCGCAAATCCCCGGATGTCGGGGGGAAAAAAATAACTCACTAACCCGGGGGGGGGGGGGAATATCCTTTTTAAGAGGCATTGAAAAAAAGTTGAACTGTAAGAGGAAATAATGATGACCCATGTTACAGTGTTTTCATAAGTTATATACAATCCCTGGAATTGACGAAAACAAAGCTGTTGTATCTTATATTAAATTTTCCCCCCATACAATGCCAACTTTCATTGAAGACTGGAAATAATAGAATCCATAAGCGTACTTTTTCAATGTATACAAAATTGGGGAAAGGGGTGGGGGTAAGGATCAACTTAGTGAGCATCAATCAATTTAATAAAATGAATGTAACTAAATTTTTATAGAATTATTTATCATGAGGTTGCCCCCCCCCCTACCGATTCTATTCAATATAAAAAAAAGTGTAAAACTTGTGTATCTAAAGTGTCGAAAAGTCTGTGTTAGAATGTCATCTTCATATTATTGGTTGTCTGCCTGTCGTTGAGAAAACAAAATTTAGACCCTTTACCTCCACTAAGGTCACTTTTAGAGCGATGCATCCACAGTGCAGGTCAATTTTTGTCATTAACGATGAACTAACCAATTGTGTGTACACTGTTAACAAACATTTCAACTAGAAATATTCTGCTATGAATGACTGCACGTCCAATCTTACATCACATCAGTTATACACAAACTCCCATCAGCGAATAAACAAAGTGTTGTTGTTGTTGTTGTTGTTCACTGCTAAATATATACACATGTGAAATAATAAATGAAAGTCCTTGAGGGTGCAAGAAATTAAACTACTGTGACATTTTTTTTTTTTAATTACTTAAATTTTGAACTGAGATGGCTGTTTCCGGGATATCACGGGATAAGAGCGAATCTCCAGGGAAATGTTTAATGAGTTAAAAATTCGGCCGGGATCCCAAGAACCCGCTATCCCGGGACAGTAACCCTAGTCGACGCCGCCTCTACGTTTAACACATTCTACCTAAAGTATCATTGTACTGGGAGACCAGATTTAATCACTTGCTTTAGACAATATTTTCAAAACTCTAACACTAAGTTGTTGTTTTTTTTTTTGCAGTGAATAATTTAGGCTGAAACTGGGCTAAATAAGGGGGTGTGTGTGTGTGTGTGTGTGTGTGTGTGTGTGTGTGTGTGTGTGTGTATCTTGCCATCTTTCTGCCCGTCTTACCGTATGTCTCATCGAAAATCAGAATTTATTTTGATCCAAGACCCAGTGGCCTGACCTTAATGTTGCCCTACCCCCTCCACCCACCCCACCGTTACCCCTGTTACAACACTCATTTTCAGTTTTAACGGAAACCCTTACAACCAGAATACAATATAACACTGCCGCGATCGTCATATAACTCCGGAGCTTCAACGTGCGTTTTATACTTCAGTTGGATCTAAAGTTTACGTTAATAGTATGCAATGATGTATGTAGAGCTGTACAGACTATGGCAGTTAAACATGGTGGGCGATCACGGAACCCTAATCCTGTTGTGAGGATTAGGTGCGACGGACCAGACGCATGTTGCAGTACTCACTCCATTCTTCTCACCTACCATAGCTGAGTCATGGGAGGCACCGATGACACCTGACCAGCATCAATGGGGATTCAGCCGTAACATTTACCGAGCAGGTCGAACTCACAAGCTCGTTGCCACCAAGTCACCCAGTGAACTTACAGAATGGACCGTAAGTGATCGTCGAGCTTTACTACAGAAGTGTGTTTTATTAAATATCTGGAATGATTCATTTACAAAGCGAAATGGTCTACACCCCCCCCCTTTTTCCCCAACCTGTACCCTCCCAACATCCGGGGCTGTAAAAAAAAAAAAACAACGACCCTGGAGACATTATCTTGACGCCTATAGTCCCTATCTGTCTGGGGGTCCCGAGAGTCTTCACCACTTTACATCCCCCCCCTTATCTGTACACTGTTGTCTAACAATAAAACAGGCCAGCCGTGACATCCCACTACTCCCCCCCCCAATCCACAATCTTCCTGTTATCTGCTTTTAGTCTGCCCCTACCCCAACCCCCGTCTTCCACTTTCTCACACCCCAAACATCAGACATCCCCCCCCCCATAATACTGTTGTGTCCCCCCACTACACCCACCCCATCATCTAGAAATTGATACGAATTTTTTTTTTATCTTTTAAACAAATCAAGTTGGCAGGAGTACTAGGGGTGGGGTGGGGTGTGGACAAATGATGGTAGGGGAGGGGTGCAGCGGACATTCACAACATTGTTCACATTCCGTGACAATTATATAAGTCGGGCAGCGATTGGTCAAATCACTCATGTCCTGTTGTTTTTTTTTTCCTTCCCACTCCCCAATTAACAAACTTCTGGTTCACAACGATAGTTGCTAAACCCGGGTGTCAACCGAAAACAGATCAAATACATATGTGACAGCATCAATTTTCTAAAGTACACTATTTGAGATATCGATGAAACCTGACATTTTCTAAAGTAAAGTGTATGCAAATTAATATTTCCCTACCAAGCATCAAAACTAAGTTGAGTGTCAGTGTGTGGTGGCGTGAGATGTATTTAAATATTCCTCAATGTATTCATCTTTGGTGAGTGCCAAAGGTCTAGCGACAAGTCAACAGCTGCTGCCATGAAGACAACAAAGGGAAACAAAAAGTCACGACACGTTTGACTCATTGCTCGAGGTTAGGTCAAGTTCATCGCGGGAGGTCTGCCTACGTCTCGTGCGATTCATTCGTCACAATAGATTATCTTCCGGTATGGTTAAAACATTATGAACTCTTTTGGTTAGTGATAGCCAACTTTTTAAAAACAAAATCAACAACAGTAGCAGTGCCGAACGTAGGGATTTGGAGGCCCGGGGGGGGGGGCTTGACCTCTTTGGGGGCCTCTGCATTTTGACATTTGACACCGTGACATGAGATAATGTACTTCACATTTAATGTAAAAAAAAACATTTTGGGGGCCCCCTCCAGCTGGGGCCCGGGGGACTTTCGAGTTAGGACCCCCCTCCCCCCACCCTAGGTACGCCTCTGAACAGTAGGTATTGTATTTTAATTTTCCTGATAAGAAGGGGGGGGGGGGGTTGAACTATTTGTAACTCATTCATACGCACACGATTTGCAAGCTATACAGCCAGCACTAAATGCGCTAACCTTATTTAGGACAGGTCCTATGAATATCGTAAATCGAATACAGGACATCGCATCAAGTGTTAGATAATTTAGGCCCAAGTAGAACAGATATCACGTAAAAAAAACAATAGTGTTAAATTAAAAATTGAGATAAAAATGTATTGATTAAACACACGCTTCAGTACATGTAAGACACTGTATAAACTTGTTCACTTATGAACATTTCTGTCATCTTGAGACATCCTCAGAGTTTATAATTTAATTTCACGACAAATTTGTTGTTCACTTTGAATCTTTGGATCATAGGAATTTCGTTTTTTTTTTAGGGGTCGATTTGTTAATATGTACGTCACCTTAGCTCAGTGGTTCTCAAAGGTAGAGTAGCGGGGGCGAAATTTAGGGTTGGTGTTTATATATGTTTATATGTGTTTATATATGTTTATATATCTTTATATATGTTTGTATATTTTTTTATATGCATACATGGCAGAGAATAAATATGTGCCTAATTCAAACTTTTATACGAGTTTGAGAACATCCGAGTTTGGTTTATAAGAAAAAATTCTTTTTTTTTTTAATATTACATGCTAATGTTTGTTTTTTTTTTTCCTTCTTTCTATTTACATTTTAATTGATGTCGGACCAAAATGTGTGCGCAACAAAATAAAATAAAATTAAAAAACTACAATCAATCAATTACAGGGTAATCTGTGATCGCCGCAAGGACCAAGGTCATAAATGATCCACATTGTTAATGCGTACGTAAGAGCTACTGGAGGAAGGTGGGGGGGGGGTGTCCACTGTCGTAGTACGTGATGAGTTAGACCTGTTTTGTCTTTACCTGTCTTCTCTCGCACTCAATTGAACGGCGTAGTTGTAGTATTGACGTGTGGTGATAGGGCTGGAAGGTCCAACTCAGGTGGCCTAGGTGTCACAGAAGGGTGGAAGGGGGGGGGCGCTGTGATTGATTGATTGATATTTAGGGAGGATGTTATAGGGCGGTGGTGGTGGGGGGGGTTATGAAGTATTTGTAACAACTCAATGGAAGTTGTAACACGTAAATGCCATTCAAAAAAAGTGCTATGTCGAATGAGTGTAAGCTAACCAAGAAGACGTGATTTCTCATAACGTTGACGATGTGGTGGTGATACTGAAACGTTGATGAAACGGGGTGGCTAGGGGAGATACTTTTCGTCCCACACCGTGTTTTGGGTAACTTTGTTGGTTGTAAGACGGGACGGCATGAGACAAGACCACGGAATCAAATCCTAACAACACAAATTTCACCCTTCCCCCCAGGCCACACACACACACACACTAATCCCATAAACGCAGTTCGTCCAGTACAGTGATTCTCACAGTGGGCTATATCACGCCTTCCCCTTCCGGTGAAGAAGAAACCATTATAGTAGGTAACCTAGGCTGCGGTCCTCGTTGGCAAATACACCTTCGCCCACTGTGGAGGATGCTTTAAAAAAAAAAGGGGGGGGGCCAAATAAATATCTCCTGAACAACAATTACAGTTATTTTACACAATTAACTGATCAAAATCTTCCAACTTCACTGAGACCACACAAGGCGTACGAAATAGATCTGACGGTTTACGGAAGGGGGGGGGGGCGGCACACCGAATGGTGTGAGTATGGTTGGCCACTTGCTGCAGGGCCGGTGAATCAAGGAATGCGGTAAAGTGAGCCCACGGGGGGGATGGGATTGGTAGTTTACTGTAATGGATAGTCAGGACTTGAGAACGGACCCTTCGATTACTGATTAAACACACACACATACACATTTCTCTCCATCAATCAGGCGCAATATTTTTGTCTTTCACCCCCCACACACGCACACACACATTACACCCACGCCAGGAATTAAGTTTGTCATTTGTTTAGGTAGGGTATATGTAAATGGTTACGCCTTTATGAAAAAAAAGTAAAAAGCTTTCTGAAGCCCATCCTGGTGTAAGTAATGGATGTGCGATTGCGTGTGTGTGTGTGTGTATTCAGCCAGGAGGGGACTTAAAAAAAAAAAACGGGGACAGATCAAGGTCATAGGCACTATAAATAGGTCAACTATGGACAAGCCCAATGAAGTATAACATAATTGTGGCTTTTTTTTTCTCTTTTTTTTTTTGTTTACAGTTTCATTTCAAGAAAAAAAAAACACTCGTAGAACTCTTCAACACTAAGAAATAAAAATTAAAAAACTCACCCCCCCCCCCCGCCACAATCAATGCCAAATTAATTGCCAAGATGATAAAATAAATATCAGTAAATTAAATATCATTGGTCAACAGCGTCAGTGGGTCAAAGTGCAAGGAGCGGTCCCAGTTTGAGTAAAGGTCAAAGCGAAATAGTTAGTCCCAGGCCGCACGTCATACATATTAATTACACAGAAAGCCCATCGCTATTTCAAAAACCTTCTAATAATGAAATTAAAAAATAAAAATCCACCACTTGTGTTATTTTCCTATTTAACAGTGTGGCGACTAAACAGTGATACACTATAGCACAAGAAGAAGTAAATGTCTATTTAAACTGACCATGCGCACCACAAAAAGTTTGTAATTTGTATTCTGTTTCTCGGGATGACTTCATAATTTAATTACATGTGTATTACTTCGTCAGTGCGTCAAGTTCCTACACAAATGAAGAATAATATTATTATTGCCAGTGATCTAAAACTGAGTACCACCATGAAGGAGAGCTTCCGTCCATTACAGACGTTTCCACTCCACCAGCGATATAGTTTCGTAAGATATAGTATTGTTATTTATTTTTATTAATGTAGCAGCCATAATTTTTTTAATAAATGTGATTATTAATTACTGAACATTATATTTATGATGCGGGTGGGAGGGGCGTAAAAATTTAAGGAAATGTTTAGGTGGAGTATCGTAACAACAAAAAAAAAAGTGGCAAAGCCAGGAGGGAAATATAATCTGAGGGAAATTAAGAAAACATGTTGGTAGCTAAACATAACTGTTTCTTTCTTGCGTCGTTTAAACCTCCACAACACACCCATATTTCCCCAACTCCGTTCTCTCATTTAAAGTGCAAACATGTTGTACCATTCAGATAGCAAAAGGTCCTCACTTTATATTTTTCTACCCGCCGGTTTAACATGGCATTTAGGGCAGTTCCTTGACAAATCTTTCTTATCACAATACACACGGGCATGAGCCAATAAGCATGAAAAAAAAAGCATTTGGCTGTGGCATTTAAATCCTCAATTATTTGTTTAAGGCGGTGGTTCTCAAAGTGTGGTGGACCGATAGCTGATTTGAAGTGGGTCGCCAAAGAGTGTAATAAATAATTGCTGGATCAAGAATATGATAAGTTAATTTGTTTTCGAATCATTTTTAGAGCATTTTCGAAAAAAAAATGCTCTATTGTCCCCGTTTTGTCCGTCTGTCCGTCCGTCCGTCATCACCTAGATCTCAACAACCATAAGTCCTAGACCCATGATGTATATATCATTTTGTAGGTCTTGGCCTGCCAAAAAATGACTTTTTTCCATTTCGCGATCTGACCTCTCAGGGCCGTAAAAGGGGCCTTAGTACCGTTTTTTACTATATAAGCTATATTAATAAAGGAGCGCTATATCTCAGCAACTATAAGTCCTAGACCCATGATGTATATATCATTTTGTAGGTCTTGGCCTGCCATGTGTACATCAAAAGTTCATTTCGTGATAGGACCTCTGAGGGCCGGGCTTCAGGGCTCCTAAGGGGCTTATATATTATATATACACCTTGTACGTTCAATAGCCCGTTCATTTGGTGCGAAATACTGCAGCACGTAGTTTCACCAAGATTTATTAAGAAACTCATCAAATGACATAGTAAGCTTGTGTTCTGAGTTTAATTGAAAGTATCAGAGCTATGCAACAATTGACGGAGTTTTCGGACGATTAAATGACTATAATTTCGAATTTTTTCAATTATGAGTCCTATTTCAGTGACCACAAACCACTTGTAGTTAGATTTAAGAGAAAATATTTTTTTTTCAAATATAAAGAAACGTCTTCATAATTTTTTTTTTACGGATATATGCATTACACAATTGAATTTATAAACATTTCCAAAATTTACAAATATTTACTGAAAGATAGCATACGTACTGATACATAACATGAAAATGCGCTAACACGTCCTGTGTCCAGAATGGAACAGGCTTAATTGCTTGTTTTTCTTCTTTATTTACATTATGGGTCGCAGAAAGCCAGTTAGGTTGTTTGTTTGTTGTTTTTTTTTAGTGAGTCGCGAATCGCAAAAAATTTAAGAATCACTGGACAAGCGTTAAAAATGTGAAGGGTTGTAGTCTTGGAACGAACAAATAACATAAACAATGCATGTTCTGATAAACAAGAGAGGTCGAACTGACTTTATTATTAATGGGATGTGTTTCAAGTTTTTGGCAGACTAGGACAGGGAGGGACGATCTTATGGATAGTCTCACTGAGCTAATGACCCCACCACCCAAGGGACACCCTTCCCGTATTAATGCCAATCAAATAAGATGCTTTCGGAGCCCCGACTTTTTATTTTCGCCTAACCAAATATCCCCGAAAGTATCCCTTCCAAGACCTAGGAACGTCTCCCAGAACAGAGCTCAACATAATCTGTTACATTTTGACTACAAATTCATGCCAAGTCTAGCCGAGAAACTTTAACATAAAAATTTTAACAATCTGAACTTTATATCGTCCATAAATGTCAAATGTGTGACAAAGTGGTTAGCTGGTCGAGATTTCAAAACACTGTCCACTCTTAAGTGCTGTATACTCACGTTAGGTTTTTCGTTACCGCACATAAGCCCACAATGTCGCCAATTGCTAAAAACATTAAAAAATGCTATTTTTCTTTTCTTTTTTAACTTTCAAGATTTCGCACCTAATTTCGATAATATATATATATATATATACATATACATACATATATATATATATATATATATATATATATATATATATATATATATATATATATATATATTACAATCCCCTTAAACTTGAGTTGCGAGCAGATTGTCTGTTAACCTGTCATAGCCTAAATTTGCAGTAACAGTTTTATAATGTCAATGTGAGTTTGTTTTCCATTTATTCCGTACGCCTCTATACATCCACCTGTTTAATCGCAGTATTTGTTGAGATAATATAAATACATCTACTGCTACGTTGAGAATTGTTGCAGACACACCACCCCTCTACCCAATATCCCCCCCTCTTTCCACGGAGTTGATTATAATACGAGATAAAGATTTGTGAATATAGAAAAGTCCATGTTTGTTCAGGGAAGGATTTAATGAAATACCCGGCTGTGTTCAAATAGAAAAAAAAGATAAGAAGTCGTACCTAGTATGATAGAATAAGACTTTCATGCCAACAATGTATATATATATATATAATAGGCTATTGAAGGAGTTAAGTGCAACCGACTAGAGTAGTTGCTAATCAATAACCCCATCTTCTCAGACCATGATTGTCAAAACCTTGACACTATCACAGTCTAGTACAGCACATGAGTTAGACATTCGACGGCGATGGGGTGGGGAGGGGCAGGAAAATATGTGAATATGACAAGATTCGAACCATGAAACTCTATTGTAACTCTCGACTCTTAGACTATCAAACATATTTACCGGGAATTTCCTTTTGGGAAACGAATCTATAAATAGAAAACATATGAAAACAAAAAAATTATTTAACTTAATGTAATTCTAACATCGCAACACACACACACACACACACACAGCCATAAAATTATGAGATTTTCAGCCATGACCCACTGCTCCCGTTTTTCTTTATTACCCACGTGACTTCTATTGCATTCCAGCCCAGGTCGCGATGACGTAACTCACTAAGATTCTACACCCCCCCCCTTCCCTTTCCATCTCTTTGCCCTACACTCCCAGGACCTTGGGTGGTGAGTTCTAGAAGAGCATCATGGGAAGGTGGGTAGACTGGCTCAACTAAATAAAAAGAATTTTTGTGAGGATCATTTTGACATCTTCGTTTAATTAGCATACCTGGCCCGGGTGTGAGGCTGAAGGATGGAGGGTGAGGGGACTAGCTAGGTACACCACCGGTAGACGTACATAAAGGTGACTGAGGAAAAAAAAAAAAGAAAGAGATTGTGAGTGAGAGAAAGTATGTGTCTGTGTGTGAGATAGCTTGTAAGTGTACGGATCTTGAATTGAAGATTCCCGAAAAGTTCTTGGCTCATAATACAATTAAAATGCACGCCACAACTTTCAATCACACTTAATAAGCTTTTCCCTAATTCAGAGAGAACATTATTTTTATTTTAATCTATTTTTTTCCCCCCTCTTCAACCACTCAACTACTGAACCATCCTCCTTTCCCATGGATTTTTTAGCACCATCTTGGGTTTCCTACGGGAACATTTTTTTTTATAGCATTTTGGTTTTGATCATAATTAATTCTTTTTTAAATCATATATAATTTATTCATCCGTCACACGGATACCCACAAGTTTAATTTCCCATAATTTTAAATACTCTTCATTTCAAGGCAAACGTTTAATATTTAAATAACGGTATATACAATAAAATGTAATTTTTGTTAAATTAAAAAAAAAAAATCTCAAACAATTAGCACCGCGATGAGTTGAGAAAATCACACGAGATATGGGGTGCATGAAAAGGACGCGAGATGTAGGACAATACGATTCAAAAACAGCAAGTTACGCGCAATGAAGTTCCGATTTCTAAGACAGTTTGGAAAATGATGCGAAAATCTATCCAAATTTGTGATCGGATTCAAAGTTGTTCGAGTTTTATGGCGTTCGGATTTTAAGATTTTATTGTTTCTGTTTGTTTTTCTATTTAGATCTGGTTGTTTGTTTTTTTTTTATCTTCCTAGTTTTATTTTTTCTTAGATCTGGTTTTTTTTTTTTTAATCAGCCTAGTTGAACGTTGTGAAACAAAAAAAATCTCACCGGCAGCCTTGTCCCCCTCCCCCCCCCACACACACAACTCTTCCTCGTTCCTCGTGAAAACAATAAAAACACTTTAAACACACTTAACAATCAACCTGACGTCTGCTAATATTGCACGGTCGTCTGAGGTCACAGTGACATGCACACAATTCAAAGAAACGTACGTCTGCTGGATAGAAACATTGAGTGAAAAGGAAGGGAGGGGTGGGGGCGGGAGTCCAAAATGGAGAGAGAAAATAAAAACTAGTTGTTTTGTCTCATGAAAGAAATATTTCACCTTGGGTCACCTTAGCAGGACAAATACATTTCACCCCGTCGAACCTGGCCATTTTCTTTATCTATGGCCACCAAAAGGGCATAGGATGATAACTAGACAGCTGTCCTTATCGATAAACGAACAAGACCGACGATAATAAAGGGGAAAAAAAACCCACTAAAAGTAATAATACTAATTCTAAAAAGTCGAGAGAGTGGGAATATCTATATTTAATTATTTATAGCATTATGAAGCCTGCATTTTTTTGTTCTTTATTTAAACATTGGTAAACAAACAGGCATTGTTTCAAGTTTAACTATCTCTCTCCAACGTTTTCTTCATTAAATTTTCCGTCTAGATTAAATTTCTTTTTGTTTATTTAGCATGTCCCAAAATGTGTGGATAAAAAGGTACACATTAATTCCACTAAAAAAGGTGTATTAAGTTACTTTTTTTTTTTAAATATAATTTCACTTCCTTGCAGATGTTCATGTCTGAAAGAGTGTCTTGTAAAGATTCAAATCCAGGTTTTAAGTTATTTTGCCAACAAAAAATGTTCAACTATAAATAACAGTGTAGCCACTTTAAAAAAAAACAAACTTATAGCGAAATACCGAAAAAAACATTTCTAGAGGAAGTTGATTCCTTATATGGTCCAGGCATAGCCATCTCATACATTTCTACACACATTTTTGTTTTTGTTTTAGATATTTGAAATAATACTTTGAGAATAATACAGTTTTTTTGAGAATGAACTTTTCACTTTTCTAACACTTTAAAAACGAGAATGAGACATTACAAAATGACACTGGAGTAACTTTAATTCTTTTTATTCAATATAATTTATTATTATTATCAATGGAACTATTTCAAACCTGACTCTCTCTTTATTTCATTTCTCTAAAGCAGTTTGGCTTTTTATTTTTGAGCTTCCACGCGCCAAGTTAGTATTTGTGTTTGTGTACGGAGATACAATTCACAGACAAGGAAGATCTAGACTCCAAAAGTTCTATCCATTTTGTTGTTGTTGTTGTTGTTGTTGTAATGTACATGGCTTACTTTGATAAGTGTCAACACAATTGACTTCTCACAGGATCATTTTCTACCAATTTGTTATGTTCAAATAAAAATGTATCTGTGTGAGTGTACAGACAGGAGATCAGGTCTGTGAGGTGCAGACAGGAGTCAGAGAGACTAGGGTCTGTGTTGTTGTTTGTTTTTTCTGATTCAGTGCCTCTGTCGCCCTGCGGTTGTGAACCAGACTGGTTACGCACCTCTCCATATCACGGTTATGGTCGGGGTATAGAAAGTGCACTATTAAGCTGCCCTGTTAGAGATTGAGGGTTCGGTACAGGATCCACATCTCGCCCTTACCAGAGCCTCAAAAGGTTTCAGTTACCACCCAGTCAATGTAATCTGAGACCTGGTAAGGTTCAGTGGTAGACAGAAGCGGCGACAAAGCGAATGGAATTTTATGTGGTAGGGATTACATCCTTGCCCAATCGGCCGCACGCATACACACATACACACACACACACATACACACACACACCCACACACAAGCAATAAATGCGGCAAAATGAAATGTCCAATATACCTGAGTTACAAATCCGTTTTATCACAGGACTGTCTAGTCCTGATAACCGATGCCGTAACACCAATACCAAGCAGGTAAATATGCAGTAAAACTAACAAATAGTCAACATCTAAACGATATCACCCCCCCCCCCCAAACACATAACAACGTGAAGTAACCAACCGATGACATGTTTCATCAAAACATTTGTCTTCCACCAAGACCCACATCATGAAATATTTTTCGTACAAGTTTTAAAGATAACAGCACGAATTTAACAGTACACTGTTGTTGAATGACCGGGGGGGGGGGGGCTAGCAGATGAGGAGACATTAATGTTAATCTATGAGAGGAGATAATGTCAGCGACGTGTCAACATCGGGTGTTATCAGCGAGGAAAATATTCTAAGGGGGGAGGGGTGAAGAAGAAAAAAAATATAATTGACCAACACAAGTTGTATATCGAGTTGTACAATGTTTACATTGACTTTGTCAGTTTGTGTCGGCGGTGACGCCACGGAACACATTTTTAATATATTTAAAAAAAAATTAAATTGAGATTTAAATATATATTTTAATAATTTTAAATATTTAAGAATTGGAAAAAAAAAACAACTAAACGGGGCACCACTCAATAACTTGTTCACATTTTCAGAATCATATTGACGTGGGGGGGGGGAGGTCATGCCATGCTGGGAATCGAGCTTATGGGCTTGCAAGTCGGAGTAACAACCCCAGCACACGTGTCGGGTGAGATTCGTGAAAAGCCACAGAACAGTCACCCAGGGCCCCGAGTCTGGGAGAAGGGCCCCGCAATTAAGAGTCTCTTTGGTCGCATGTGGCTAAACTAATCACTTGGCTAGAGGCACTTCATGTGACACTCGCCCTGGACCCATCTGCCTCTAAGTAAATACACGTATTTAAAAAAAAATTAAACGATCTAAATCACATTAGTTGAGCCTGTAACCTAACCACCACAATATCTATCACTCAAAAATGTAGCAGGTTTTCAAATAGGATAAAGATATCTTTGCATTGGACCCAAATCTAATTGCCCTCTCCCTTGTATGAACACACGTATAAATCACAGGCCTCATAATAATAAAAACAGCAACATAAATTTGTTTCTTTAAACAGCGGTCGGAACATAACTCATTATTTTTTAACACTTTCATATCATAGTAGCTGCCCTTTGATCCCCTCTAACTGCAACGGTTCACGCCCCATCCACCTCCCTGTCCTAAATTATATTTTTTCTCTCATCAATGTACCGGTCTGTACCTGCCTCGTGACGTAATAACGACCCAAAACTACGTGAATTCCGTGACCTAGAGAATCATTTATTTATAATGTACCGCATTTTGCTTTATAATCACAAAGTTGACTTTGATTCCCCTGCCCTACCCCACTCCATATCAAATCGCCCCCCTCCCCTTACACCTCCCTTAAGAACACCTACATACATTTCTTGATGAATCAATTATATTTATCTTCAGAAACTTTTGAATTCTCACAGGCAGCAGAACAGATGGAAGTAGCATAACGCACGCTCACACGCAAACACATATATAAATAAACACACACACACACACACACTAACTGATGTAGACTGACGCTAACTTATTGAAAAAAAAACATTATTTCTTTATGATGAGAAACATTCAAAAAATAATACTAATAAATACAGGCAATTAGTTTTAGCACATCTGTTTATTGGCCAACTAGGCGACTACCCCCACCCCCATACATTTTTGTCCCTTATCTAAAAAATCTTCACCTTGGGCCCAGAAAACTTTAGGATGTATGTAATGGTCAGCTTATATCGTACACAAGTTGAAATAAGCATGCAACCGTCAGTTATAATTATTATAACCCTAAGTGTATACATGCTGGGGTGTTATAGCTAATTTCTACATGAATGTTGAAACACATTAAAATGTCGTCTTCCTTTTAAAATATGTTTGAACAAAAAAAAAAAAACAGCTTGAGGACATGCCGAGTGTAAGATTCGAGCGTCTTCCCGGATAATCGCTTTACTGTGTCTAGAGGCGTCACCAACTGTTGCACACCACCTCAGTGCTACTATCAAAATGCTTAACGTTTTAGTTTGGGTGGGGGGGGGAGAGAGAGAGAGAGAGAGGACAACTGTTATTCACTGCCCGTGGGTATCTGAATCGGTTGTTTGACAAAACACATTTTAACCCCCCCCCCCCATGTCGTAACCCATCCATTAATGTCGACAGTTACAGCTTGTCTCGGGTGTTGGATCCTTGTCATTTGACCCGACCCTTTAACCATGACCTCGGGGGGGGGGGCTTTTTTTTGTGGAAAAAACCTAACATTATGTCTAGAAAGTTTTTTTCAGGATTTTGTTTGGGAAGAAATGGGGAGGAGGGGGGGGGGGTGGAAGGGATTCAACGTCAAGTCGTAAAAATGAATAGTTGGTGGGTGTCTTTCTGTTGAGTATTCTGTCCCCCCCCCTTTTAATCGGTGTGTCTGTGCGCGGGGCATTTTGTGTTTGTATGTTTATGTTTTGCAGCTTTCAAGGTCTAATTGTTGTTGTTTTTTCTTTGCCGATTCCGTGGACCTAAATCGTTTAGCAGCCCTATCTGGCATTTTGCGTTCCTCGCTGAGAAATCTGACCAGAGGGCGCTACATCTAACACAGCTTCAAACAGTGTCCCAGTAATTTATTTAGCTCGTGATGTTGTTTTTTTGTTCTTTACTTTACGCATTGTTCGTTTTCAAGTCGGAAAGATAAAGCTGAAGTTAAGATGGTTCTCAAAGATCAATTATAAATCGATAAATCCGACCTGCAAGCCCCTACCAAGTTACACTTACTAAAGAATTGGGAATCGGGCCACTGAGATACGAGGACCACTGTTAGAACAAAGCAGATACAAAGGTAACAAGGGAACAGTTGTGATTAAAAAAAAAACATTGCGGGGAAAACTTCAGTTTTATCTCCGCCCCCCCCCCCACACTATCATTCAACCTGAGATTATCAGCCTCTTTACTCGCAGGAGTCCTGAGACATTTGATTGTTGGACGTAGTTCATCGGCGTTGTTGTCGTTTAGAAAGTAATCTGTAAGGGCTTCGACCATATTGTCTCCGGCCTTGGGGCAGGCGACTGCCGCCGATAACTTCTGGCGTCGTCAGTATCGCCGTATGATGGGGAGAGGGGGTGAGAGCTGGGGGGGGGGGGGGGGTTGTAGACTATTGCGCACTTTATTTGTCCGAGACAAAGGTATTATAGATATAGACAGACGCACGTGAAATGTGCGCGCGTGCGTGCTTGGGTGAGTGTCGAGGTTTTTGTTGTTTAGAATGCCGAGAGAATTGATACAGCGACACGACAGAGCGAAAACCGGGTACAGCTTCAGACGTCATCAGACAAACGCACCTGTCTGTCTGTCCGTCTGTCTCAGTCCTTTTTACCGTGGTTGTGTAAGACTACGAGGCGGCGGAATGGTAGGGAGGTGTAACGACATAGTTCAAGCCATAGTTTGTGCCGGGACTTTATCTGGTCAGCTAGATGTCCACTGCATGACAGACGTAAAGGCGGCTTCAAAAGCCGCTCAATCCCAACTGAAGGCCGTGGGCTCAGACATATCTACTTCACCTGACCCTAAAATCCCCTCGTATGCTCCACGAGGGAATTTGTAAGGGAATATAAGATTATTATTTTCTAGCCAGAGATCAATATGAAACAATAAGATCATCGGGTCATCGACCGACAACGGTTTTATTTTGTGTTGAGTCAATTAATTAGGAACTATTTCTGCGTTTGTGTGGCCTGTGTTGACTGTATATGTGTGTGTTGGATGTATATGTGTGTGTTGGCTGATGTGTGAATGTGCGTGCGTTGGCTGGTATGGACCTAAACGAGGAAACGACAGGTATAAGCACGCGTGGCTGCACAATGATTTGATAAATTTGGAAATTAAATTAGACTCGGGTGTAGACGTGCAGAGTTGTGCCCCCCTTTTAGCTATTAAGTTGTATCATTTCCCCTTT
Organism: Bulinus truncatus; assembly: GCA_021962125.1. Taxonomy (NCBI): domain Eukaryota; kingdom Metazoa; phylum Mollusca; class Gastropoda; family Planorbidae; genus Bulinus; species Bulinus truncatus. The sequence continues at coordinate 1,295,344 of JAGDYQ010000187.1, forward strand.
TTACGGGGGGGGGGGGGGGGGTGACTTGTCTCTTGGTGGGAGTCTCGCCGTACGAATTAATCACCAGCGGCCAATCACTGGAGAAACTGGTGTGATTAACCATTATCAGTTTTATTTTATGTCTACCTTTGTGTCCATGGTCAGCGTTTGAGTCCAAATTTAATGTTTTTTCGATTACCTGTAAGGACGTCAACCGAGTGCCATTGAAGACGTTATAAAAATTACGTGTTGAAACATTCGCGTATTTGTGGCTTTTTCCTAGATCCAATGGTTTGAATCAGTGTCAAAGCTCGAATCCCGAAATCTCATCCCATGAGAGACTGGTGCTACGGGGTGGTGCAAGGACTGTTGTAGGCAGTGGCTACGATGCCGACACACAATTTTGGTAGAACAACTTATCCCGGACGACAAATCATACCGAAGCCGAAATTCCATCATTTTAGCGCCGTATTTATCCGATTTAAAAAAAAAAACAACTATATAAATAATAGCGGTGTGGGTTATGCGTTAAATCGAAAGTAAAGAATTAATACAACAGTATTCCGGTTTAAAATACAATCATGATAAAATCGGATCTGCACGAAACCAACAATAACCTGGCCTACCGATCAAGAATAAGGGGATATAACTCTATGCAAAGGTTTTGCAGGGTACAGGTAGTTTACAATAATGACGATGATCAATGATGCAATAATTAAATGGCGACGAACGTCTGTGTCTTTTTTTTTAAATTCTTCTCCTCTGCACCATTGGCCATTCTTCTGAATGTTTATTTCCCAGATTAACTTCCAGATAATTATAGAAAATCGTTGCATCTTGGATTTAAAAGGCTCCTCCATCTTCCACTCCACATCGTAGCCTCCAACCCAGCCCCGTTCCTTCCAAGAATTGTGTTGTGTACTCTTGGCTTAAAAATAGAACCGGTGGGATGGGGGGAAGGGGGGGGGAAGGGGCCTGATGAAGTCCTGACACACGAGTAAACTACGACATCGCTCACATTTCTCGCGAGATTCTATGAGACACCTTTAGTGGCGTCTATGGGTGTCAGACCAGGGCGACATTCGGAGGGCGATTCATCCCACAGAAACACACACAAAAAAAAGATGGTGATAATAAAAACACAGAGAGGGTGGGTGGGGAAGGTGTATAACCAGGAAAGTTTGTGTGAGAGAGAGGAGGCGGTGGGGTGTCATTGTCAACACAATTATCTCAGCAGACAATGACATGCTCGTGAAAATAATGAGCCCGGGGGGGGGGAGGGGGATTTTTTTTTATATAGTTTGGAATGGATGGGGTCGTCGCAAATGCACATTGTTACGTGTGGCAGCTACACCGGTCACGTGTTGTTATGACGTCAGTGTCATCCGAGCGCCGCCGCAGCAGCCCCTTTAACGCAGCCCTAAATTCCTCACCAACAGTTTAAAGAGAGACGGAAGAATGAAGCAGTGATGGAGGAGCAGAACTGGGAGGCGGGGGATGTGTCATTTTCACCTGCGCTAATTAAATGCACTTGACACGGTAATTAAACGGTTCTCTGTTATATGTTCGTTTCCTTTTTTTTTCAACAGAAAACTTTACTGTGACCTTTTTATAGGGTAATGATTTCTTTACTCGAAATCATAGATTTCACGAACTTAAAAGGGGGAAAAAAAAAAGAAGACACCGATGCTGGGAAAGTGTGGGTGAGACGTCTGGAAGCATTGTTCAACAGGCGTCATCAAAAGCGTATCGATCTCCCTCCACTGATCTCTGTTGGAATGTTGATTGCCAGGGCCGATTATATGATTCGTAGGCTGAATCGTGGTGATGGGACACGAATTATTATGGTCGCGTCCGGCACTATTCCTGTTTGGAGATCGAGACCAATGGGGAGAGGGGTGGGGGAGGAGATGCAAAAAAAAAACAACAAATGAACACGAGAAAGACACAGAAGTGGCACGTCATTATATTCGATACTATCAAGTGGGGTAATTACGTTAATTCTGGATACCATATAAAGTGTATATGAATACTATGACGTCTATATTAGGTCATGTTACATGTAACATAAAGGTACGTGGATATCGGACACGTTACGGTCCATAGTATACCCAGGTCGGGCTCTGCATACACCATTTCCCAGTTCGGGACAGAGGAACTCACGCTGAAAGGAATGGGGGGGCCTTGAGGAGCGGGATGGGTGGGGGTAAGAGGGAGGGGGGTCAAAATATATTAGGAGATAGCTGCAGGAGAGGCCGGTACGTCACAGACAGCTCGCAACTGCCCTGTTACCGATCAAGCAACCATCTGTGTCTCATCTATACCATTATATCCATAATAGATTCTGAATGGGCTCATTGCATAGCCTCAAAATAATAATAATAATAACATGTGCAGGAATTTTTTTTTTATTTATCCAGGGTAGTTTAAATTGCCCTTTTTGTGATCTGTTTTAACAACTGTTGGGTGACGTTGACGAAAAGCGCCATTAATTAAGGCTCAAATGTCACGAACACACAAACGCTTCAGAAATCACCGATAGTCATCAATACCAAAATGTGTCACGTGCGGTTTTATGTTATTGGTATTCAACCATGTGAGCATTAGAAAAATATAAAAATAAAAAAGAAGTCAAGTTCCCTTCGCCCAAACAGGGCAGATGAAGTGTAGAGTTCGTCTGTTTCTATAACCTCGGCATTTGAAGGGATTGTGTGGTTAGCACAACGCCCCAGCCGCCTTTACTTCCCCCCAACTTAAGTCAGGTACCCGTTTTAAAGCTGGGTGGGCTTCTGGGATGACTTTGCACCAAATTTCACCTGGAAAAACTCCCCCATGGTCCTCACCGAGGATCGAACCCAGGCCACCCGTCCCACTACTAGAGAAAACACTGTGAAGATAAATGTTTACCTAAACGAGTCGTTTTAATGTAGTGGAAAGACACAGAAGTAGTTGAAATGACATCACGACACAAAGAACTTATGATGGCCCATTCACATCGAGGCATATGCCTGAAGGAAATGGGTACTGAAAAGATGCACGTGTGTTTAACTACTTTCGGCCTTTCAAACCACACACACACACACACACACACACACACACACACAAATAAATGTATACATACCACACAAAACAATAATGGGGGAAGCTGTGGTGGAGAGGGTAGAGAGTAGGAAACATACTAGCACGCATAAGAGACAACGACCATGGTCTGTAAAATATCCAGTTCCGTAAATTCGTCTTTCAACTGAAAGTGTATTTAAATTAAATCAAAAACTGTGAGTGCGACATGCACCAGGCCCTTGGCCAGATATTCTACGGCCCCGTGATTAGCTTCGAGTCTGTGGCCTCGCTGACCTATGCAGCGGCCCTTTTCTCGAGTTTTAAAACAATGGCGAGAATCACGTTCAGTAACACCAGATACAAGTCCCATAATAGCATACTATCCTCCTGCTTCTGTGCAGGGAAAACGTAGCCAGCACTGAATCTGTTATAAATTTACCTTGAAAGTAATGCGTGTTCATGGTACTATTCAACCCAAAACAACAGACGAAAACATTCAGCCACACTCTAATTTATCCCTATCATTTTTCATATTTCTATAAATACATAAGAAGCCAAACTCTTCCCCCCCCCAATCATCCGGCCTCTTTTCACAACTGGGGAACATATTGATCCATAAAAAAAAAGTCACCGACCTACATAAACATTCCTGTCTATAGACAGAAGGCAGTCGACCGTGGAAAGCAGTAATATCCGATTGCAGAGCTATCGAATTCGTTCATGAAACTCTGGAAGCTGAGAATAATTCTTAAGTGTGGGAGAAGTTAGTGTGTGTGTGTGTATGTTTGGCAACGGTGGTGATGGTTGTTTGGGGGTCGGAGTTATGAGTACATCATTATGTTACGAAATAAACACGAGTTCCGTATATATCGATCATGAGCTACAGAATAACTTCATTTTCAACCGGTGCCTTGAATACAAAATATTCTGGTGTAGAGATTTATTGCATATTTGTAAACGAACTTTTCACTTAGAGAGTAAAGATTTCTTATTACACTTCCATTCGCTCGTCATAAATGACGTTATCAAATGGGACAGCAAGTTATTTCCAACGTTACCGAGTACCCATTAAGGCCATGTTGCATCAAATTCATTCTATCGGCTTGATTGGCTGCTTTCTGATGACTGTATCCAGCATGGTTATACGTGCGAATCTACTGATACACCGTATATCTTAATTCTGATGTAACATCAGATCTGATAATGCGATGAAATTTTCTGACTATCGTATATAACTGTCATTATAAGGTAATGGCATTGTAAAGGGTCTCGATCCGTTAATCATAGATTTAAATTTTCAGATGTACGAAATTGTCCCTGGTGCACGTCCAATAAGACCACCTTCACTTGTCCGAGGACTCGAGATTCTATGTAACTATTTGGACCATCTTCAGATCTCGTCATAATAAAACCGTAATGTTCCATTCAATCCGCACTAAAACTACATTCTCAATTTACCATTTCAAAATGTAGCGTTGACACCTGATACCTGTATGCTCAAGTTCGCAGGGTAATTCGATCTCACAATGTACAAACTGGTGGGATCTTGTGGGATTAAGATACGTGATCTAATTATTCTAACCCGAATCCAGCAAATTTGAAAAAAAAAAAGTAACCTGAAAGAATCCCTTCCTTTCATTTAAGCAAAAATGTGAAACAAAAATGAGAGGGTGGATAAATACAATTTTAAAATAATAATAATAACATGGGTGAAGGTTAACAATAACATCGAGAGACAGACACAGTAACAAAGAGAGAGAGAGGGGGGGGGGGGTGGCAAAATGATAGGTGTAAAGAAATAACTGATCTTCCTGATCTTCAGTGTGTTTCCGCATGTGTGTAACTGATCTTCCTGATCTTCAGTGTGTTTCCGCATGTGTGTAACTGATCTTCCTGATCTTCAGTGTGTTTCCGCATGTGTGTAACTGATCTTCAGTGTGTTTCCGCATGTGTGTAACTGATCTTCAGTGTGTTTCCGCATGTGTGTAACTGATCTTCAGTGTGTTTCCGCATGTGTGTAACTGATCTTCAGTGTGTTTCCGCATGTGTGTAACTGATCTTCAGTGTGTTTCCGCATGTGTGTAACTGATCTTCAGTGTGTTTCCGCATGTGTGTAACTGATCTTCAGTGTGTTTCCGCATGTGTGTAACTGATCTTCAGTGTGTTTCCGCATGTGTGTAACTGACCTTCAGTGTGTTTCCGCATGTGTGTAACTGATCTTCAGTGTGTTTCCGCATGTGTGTAACTGATCTTCAGTGTGTTTCCGCATGTGTGTAACTGATCTTCAGTGTGTTTCCGCATGTGTGCAACTGATCTTCAGTGTGTTTTCGCCTGTGTGTGTAAAAAAAAACATGCATACATACAAATACATACGCCAGCACGTTTGTTGCAACAAAAAAATGTTGAAAAGCTACACACCGTGCAAACCACGGACAAACAAATACAGACGTCAACATGTCGAAGTGTCATTCTTTATAAACAGGACATTGGATGAACAAATGTCCTGATATATCAACTGTTGTATACCCGATGTGTACAGTGGTATTGTTTGTCTATTTATATTGGCATAACGTCAGCTTACGTTCCGAGATTTAAAAATAAACAAAACAAAAAAAAAAAAAATCTACCCACAGAACAGTGGAGTGTCATTTCTATTTAAAGATCAAGGGAGACAAAACGTACACAAAATGAACGTTTCATTCTGTAATCAAATTAAAGATAAATAAACAGTGAAGTTTATCTGTATCATTAGCGATCAGATAATTGACTGGTAATTAATCTACTTCAGTAGTGACAGAAAAAAATATTTGACTTTATTTTTACAGACAGCAATAATTGTATAAAGGACGCTGGGTGTAAAGGATGTGAAGTCGGACTGATGTGAATGAAGAAGAGGTCACTACTACACAATGGTGGGTGTCTACAGAGAAGTACACCCACTGACACGTGTCAACGGTACACCAGTAGAGACACGCATAGCGTGACGCCCTGCCCCCCCCCACTTTCAACTTTTGTTTCCCTAGTGTGTACACCAGATTTCGATATGACCCAAAGAGCCCATTCAAAACCCCGTGTGTCATATATCACACAAACTAAACAAAAAAAAAATACAACAATGTCAGACTCGTTAACAATAAGCATGTCAAGAGTGCATGGGGAGGAGAAGAGGGAGGGCGTCACGTCCTCTTCCTTTATCCCCCCCCCCACACACACACATACAACGCTATACCCAAACTATCTCATCCCACCTTACCGTTTCATTCAAAAACTTCTTTTTTTTTTTTTTTAATTATTTGAACAAAATATGTTTGTGGGAGATCATCAGATAAACCCTACAACCGTTCATCACATCCCAAATACATACACACACACACACATGTATACAATTACATTTGTTATATTTCAACCGACATCCACTTATTTACGAGCTGACAAACCAAACATCTGATGGGATTATCTTCCCCTGTCGTGTTTGACACGAGTCGAGGATTCATTCCCTTGTTCAAGTTTGTACAATACGGAGAAACAATTATTAAAAAAATGGAAATTAAAAAAAAACAAAACAAACGACAACAATAATCTAACACGCGCACACACACACAAACACACGCACACATTCAATAACATTAAGTTGTGTTGTGTACGATAGATCCAGTCAAATCTTGGCTACAACAGCGAACAATCAACTGGTTCAATCTTACAAGAAGGAAACAGAATATTCATTTTGTGAAACGAGTACCGGTGCCCCGGGCGCACTCATTGATACCTCCTAACTGGTTGGCTGGTCATGATGCAGAGTGCGTGTGTTTGAGTGGATGAGTATGTGTATAGGGAGGTTGACAATGAATGCACCATCGTGAGACCCTAATATACATCAAAAATTTCATTAAAAAACAAAAAAATGCAGGTTCAAATACCAAAATCGCAGTTTAAATGATCAGCAGCTTCAACATAGAACCAAACTCAAATACCCACATACCGCCACGAGAGACTACAGTTTGAATGCGTGTACATTCAATTGACCACATGTGAAATATATTTGACGGCAAACATAACAAAAAGGGTCGCAGTTCAAATCTATGTTGAAGTCAATCAAAAAAAGTCCTTTATTTTAGTCTACCGGAGTCACCAAACGTTGGACAGGATCGTGACTAGTGCCTAGTACTAGGGTCCGCCATGAAGCACACTTGGTAAACATCCCCCCATTACTATTACTACCGCTGCTAATACTAACTGTGGCCGTACGTGAAGGGGGTGGTGGGGGGCGCGCGTAATACCCACAACAAGCCTATCGCCTACCTACGCGGATCAAACATGGCTACTGGTCGAAAGGGCGGGGGAAGGGGGGAGAGATCCCGCGGACAATGAAAAGTGGGAGGGGGGGGTCAAGAAGACAAATAAACGGTACGTAGCAGTGCCTTGGGGCGATTACCGCCCTGACCATGAACAAAACATTTTTTTGTTCTTAAAAGAAAAGGACCAGCAGATTCTCTTTCCTTCCACCCCCTCCCTCCCCCATGACACGTACTAAAGACATTCCGATATATTCTATGGAATACTAAGAGGAAAGTAGGTCACTCTATTGTTTAGTGAAAAATATCCTCTAACCCCCCCTCGACAAACACACACTGTACTCCACGCATACACACACACATGCACTGACCACTTAAAACACACAGTGCCCGACACCTCATTCTCTTTGAAGAGGCTGGGGGTGGACAATCGTAAATCATAGGCTGTGTGGAGGGGGGAATTCCGAGGTGCGATGTGGATTTAACGGGGGGGGGGGGAGAGAAAGAGGGTGACCTGCTGGTCAATACGGGTAGAAGAATGGAGGGGGGGGGATGGTGCTGTTGCAAGGTATTTGTGCATACGAGAGAAGAATAAAAAAAAAAAATGTGCCGCGTGACAGTACGTGACGAACTGACCGTATCAACTGACCAATACCTCTGTGTCGCGTTTAGTTATACATGCAGTAAATGACGATGTCGTACAGAGATATAATTTTCTTACATGATCTGCTATTATTACTGTTTTAAATGTTTGTAAGTCAGTGGATTATTTTTTACATTTTCTTAAAGTCTTAAATATTTTTTTTTTTAAATTATTCAGTTAAATGCCAAATCAATAATAATTTATACAAGGGCAATGATTTTTGGCTGCTTTTGTAAGGATAAAGAAGTAAAAGCTAAAATTAATTGAGTGTGTGTATCCTTGAGCTCTCGGCGAATGGGTGTAGGGTTAGCCGCTATAACCAACCCCCCTCTCCCCGCAGTTCAAGAGACAGGGCTACGTGTCAAGCTACCCACAACAACTGCCCCCGGAATATATCACCGAGTTTTCTCCCTAATGCGAGGAGGAAATTAAATTGATAACTTGCATGTGTGTGTGTGTTTTAATATCTTCTTATGTAATAAAACTTTATGACTTGGATTGATGGCCATCTCATGTGGACAGTCCAAATATCTGTCTAAACAGCAAAACGTGTGAGGTTGTGTGTGTGTATGTGTGTGTGTGTGTGAAGACAGACACACCATGTTAGCATGGGCTCTACCGTTTTAGTTTTTTTTTCTTTCTATTCACTCGATAACTTCAAACTTTTACAGGTTGTCAACCAGCGGTAACACCGAGGGGGGTACGCGAAAGGTTATTCAGGAGTACGCAACGACACACAATTCCATCATGAAAATCGGACCATTTATTTGCGGACTTACGGAGATACTTTAGCACCGTTAAGGTTGCGGTCGCGAAAAAGTTTACAGAACCGCCGGGTTAATTAGTCAAGTCCGTTGTATTCAACTATTTAAACGCACACACAAACGGTTGACAGGCAATGCAATGCAAGCCACTGTGTAAATACCGAACGGATGACATTAAATCTACAGCTTACCTCAAACCACCCGCCGTACTCAACTATCTGTGTGATCCTGTGTCATACAAATGCATGTCCTACAATACCCCCCCCCCTTTCAGCCATCTATCAACCATGTTGCTACATGTGCCTGATCCATGGTGTGTACAGTTGGATCACCGAGATACACGTGTGGTGGGAAAACATAAACCGTACAATGTGTTGGGTACTGAAACGGGCCAGAGACCAAATATTTTCTTTCACAATGCATTAGTTTGAGATAACGTCAGGAAGAAGAAAAAAAAACACACACACACACACACACACTCACACACACACACACAAGAAAATGAAACAATTAAAATCTTTTGACACGAGCGACAAGTCAGTGAGAGAGAATGAATGGAAGAGGGATAGGGGATGTAATGACAGAGAGAGGGAGAGAGAGAGAGAGAGAGAGAGAGAAAAGCTGTTTAATAAACTAGGCCACAGTTGTGTCTCTGTCGAACTTCTCTGGACCAATACTTGTCAATATCGAATCAATGTAGGAGGGAGAGAAGGATATTACTGAGCCTATACTTTAGTCAAAATCTACAACGAAGGGGGAGGGGGGGGAATTAACTGTTTATAATTGGAAAGAAGAAAATTATTTGGGTTTAAATTTCATGAATGTACCTAAATGATCAATAATTGTTACATGGGCCTAATCCTTTCTTTTTACGACTAGTGTTAGCGAAATCAAGAACCATGACTGTCCTTGTATCTGGGTCATACTTAAATATAGCTCAAAACCTGTTTTTTATGGTCTTATATTAAAACCAATAAAATGTATAACCACTGAGAAAGAGAGAAAGAAAGAGGGAGAAAGAGAAAGTATTTTGTGAAAGTCCACGAATTTTTCATCTGGTGATAAATAAAATGTGGTACTCACCGGAGGCCCAGGCATCCACATCGTCGCTGCCGTGGCTGTGGTGGGGACGGCCTTCGTCTTGCTCCTCCAGCGCTTTGGGAAGATCCTGTTCCCCGGGGACGGGGACTTGGCTTTGTTCATAGCTGCAGAGGCGGATGAGGGAGAAGTGAATGAGATGGGGTAACTGAGGAACCCGAAATCGTCACCGTCTTCATCGTCGCTGTAATGGGTCAAGCCATCGGGGGCCCTGAGGTCGGACAGTGATTTGCTACGGGTCATTCGTTTGGGGTTCTTATCGCCGTTGGTCACGTTAACGGCGCCGAAGGTCATCGGGGCCCCACCAAAACTGTTTATGGACCTGGGGCTCCCGCTCCCCTTGGAGCTGCTGCCTGAGCTCCTGGGCGAGTGGAACACGGAGCCTATCGTCTCGGCCACTACGCGCAGGGCCCCGGTGTTGATCTTTCTCTTTTGATACGAGTCACTACCGCTGTCGGGTGTGTTAGTAGTTCTAATAGTGTTCATGCTCTTGCTAGACCTAATGGGGTTAAAGTTTGCGTGCACTACTACGTTTGAGTTAATGGGGTCAAGGTTAGAAGCATGCGTGCTGGAATCAATCTGGGCTGTATTTGAGTCTGTCAGGGGCGACGACGGGGCCACGCCCTCGGTGACCCTGCTCAGCCGGGGGCTCTGAAAGGGCAAATACCGACGGTCTAACGTGACGTAATCAGACTCAATCTCACCATCGCTGGACGTCCGGGAGATGTACGGTTTGGGTTCGAGACCACTCTGCTCGTAGGACACGGCCCTTCTCAGCTGGTCGCTCCCGCGCCGCTGCAGGGTGGAGCTCAGGGTGCCGTTCTGAAGGTAGTCGTTGGTTCCAGTAGATGCTCGGCCGCTGTGATGGGCTATCGGACTCTGGTGGTCATCTCTAATGCTGTACGAGCTGACGGACTTCAAGTTCGGTTTGTACGTGTTGGTCCTCTCATGCAGGCATTGCATGGAGCTGAACCGCGTCCCGTAGTCTAGGCGCTCTTGGTTAGCGTTGTTTCTTGGCGCAAGCCCTTTATAGACAAGTGCCCCCTTAGAGGGCACCATACCTCCGTGAGCCGCGCTGCCAGTGCCGCTGTTCGAAACGTGAATCTTACTGTCAAACTGACCCCTGGGTCTTTGCAATATTGAGCTGCCAATTTTTTCCGCGTCGTTCGGTAAGTAGTTGGCACTGGTGTAATTAGGACTCCGCGTGTTTTGGTACACATAATTTGATTGGCTGTCAAGGGTTCTATGTTGCGATCTTGTGCCGGAATCTGAAATCATTTCCTGTGACTGGTAGTCCGATGAAATCACATTGGTGGAAGAGACTTTAACAGAATGACCTTTAGAGTGAGGTCGCAGTGTGCCGTAGTCCGTGGAGTCTTTTTGATCGGAATAGTTCAGTCTGTCGGGACACGTGGGCGAAATATACACGGCCTTGGCTTTGTGCTGGGTCAGGTCAAGCAAGGTCGGCATCTCTTGGTGAAGCGTGTGGGTGGGGAAGTGCGTGAAAGAGGCGGACTTGAGGCTGTTGCGCAGGAAAGTGTCGCTACTGTGGTTGCCCACGATGACCTCCCCATTATGGTGCAGATCGTTGTGTCGGGCCGCCCGGTGCGCAGTGGTCGGCTTGCTGTGGACGATGAACCCGTTGACCATCATCATATCCGGCCGGGAGGCGACCACGGAGGATGTGGACGCGGACTTGAGAGTATGGGGCATCGGGTCAACCTGCGGGGCGTCCTGCGACGATCCTGGGGACGAGTTGGCAGACGGCCCTGGGAAAGCACGGCCTAAAGACCGACCGACATGTTCACGTGACTTGTACTCGGAGACGTCTGAGCTATAGGTGTGGGCGGATAGCGGGCGCGAGCTGCTCGTGCCCGGAACGGGATGCCCGGCGTACTTCCCGCGGTGGTCAAACTCCGGCTGCTGGTCGTGTGGCCTTCTCATGGGCGGCACGATGACGTGGGAACGAGGATTCTGCATCGCGACCACACTGCTAACCAACACCATATCCGACAATTGAATGGGCGATTGTTTTAGGTTTTTTTTCAACAGTCCGTACCCAGTTGAAAGTGAATATCATAGTTAATATCACAACACAAGAGCTGAGAGTCGTACAATGAAAACTGCAGAGAGAAATTTAAAATATGCCAGGAAACTGTCACACATCACACCAGAAAGACATAGTAAAAGCTTTTCATTTCATGGAGCAATTTAAACGAGCCTAAACCTTAACTGTGTCTCTACAATGGCTCTAAATGATTCACACATCGAAATATACTGATATATACTAGGGTGACTCACGATTTGGCTCAGGCATTTAAATGTACACGGTACACATTTAAAATACAAGTATTATCAAAGAGAAAAACAAAAAAATTTACTCGGGATAGCGCGTAAAGTAAGGGTATCCAAACTATTAACACCCACGGGCCGCATTCAATAAAACTAGGTTGTTGGGGGCCGCACGTCATATATTTAACCCTAATCGTAAAACTCGATCAAGTGGTGAATTCGTTTATTGTAAAGTCAAGACGGCAACAAATGAAATGGTAAGATGTGTGACACTGTTGAAGATAAAGTTTCTCGTAGATGGTGGTGGTACCAAATAGCACAGATAATTCTAAGGCAAGGTGGCAGGACATAACCTGTCTCTAAATTCAACATCAGGTTGTGATTCTATGCATTATAATTAGAAAAATCTGCGTGCCTGTCGCAGGTAGCAGTTAGAACACCGTTAGTGTAAAACAGAGTGGATATTCCTATCAAGAAGCTTGTTAATAAAGATGATATTTCTGTACTAAAATGTGTTCATGACTGTTCCTTTACGTTTCATTCTGATATATTATATTGATGAGTCACCTTATTCTAGTGTTTATAGTATAGTGATTTGTTTTATGGTAAGGTTGTCTGTGCGTTAAATTTATTGGGCAATTAAATTAAATTTTCTTTTCATTAAAATTTAAAATGCACATCTGTTACAAAGTGCCCCCACACCCAACCCGCCTCACAACCTTTCACAACCAGGTGGAGTTCGATTCTTTTGCCCTAAAAAAAAAGAGAAATCCTAAACGCTTATAGATATAAATGTACACTAATACTTAGATATAAATGTACACTAATACTTAGATATATATGTACACTGATAATCAGATATACATGTACACTGATAATTAGATATACATGTACACTGATTATTAGTTATTGATGTATACTGATTATTAGTTATTGATGTATACTGATACAAAATCGAATTATAAATGATTAGTTTTGTTGATATCGAGTAAAACTGGTGGAAATTTTAACAAAATGGCCAGTTTTGTCGATATTAAGTATAACAAACTGATGAAATTTTATCAGTAGTCAAAGATGGACTTGGTGTTACTGTTGAATGCACACTGACCAGAGGCCACCTATAGCGAACCTAATTATACACAGTACTAAAACTTGCCTATCATACCTGTGCTGGGCCTGGTGGGGTGGGGATCTAGTCACCACTCCCAAAGGCCACAACTGCAATAGTGGATACCGGACTTAAAGAAACGAAACAAAAAAAAAAACTGCCGCATAAAATTTACATAAAAAACAGGAAGGTTTTTTTTAAATATTCCTACAGTGGTACGCATCAGACGATCATATTTCTTTCATTTGAAGTTGTTTTTGTTTTGTTTTTTATCAACATCAATTAGAACGTAATTACATGTTCAAATTAACTTCAAATGAAAGAATTTATTGATGAAACAGTATCCAGAGACATTTATGTTATTTGTGTTGATCGTGAGAAGTTTGTTATTGTTTTAAACAAACGGGCTACATGATGTGTGGGTGGCCCGGGGAAGGGGGGATATCATTAATCAGGTACTGTGAAAACACAATTATAAAAATAAATAAAATAATTATTCGGAAACATCAGATTTGTTTAGTCATCGTAATTTTTTTTTTAATATTAACGCTTAACCACCCCACGGAGTGTTTCGTTGTTTAGCTAAATGAATATGTAACTCTATATGGGACTACAGGTGTGGGTGTCATAATTTGTCCCACTTAAAAAACCACATATAAAAAAAAGTGAACTATAAAAACTATCAAAAAAAATCTATTTTGAAAACCAAAATAACACGAAAGGTGTGTTCGGGCGACACAAAAGGTTCCACTTCCAGGCACCTCCCCCTTCCCAAGGCCTTACACATTCAACACACACACACACACATCAGCGGAGCACATGTGTTAAACACACACACACAATAACACTGTTGACCTAGATTCATTTCCAACCCCTAGAACACATTAATAATATGAATAATAATATAAAAAAACTACAATATTTAAACTGTGTCGACTATAATGATTTGTTTACATTGTAACGACAGGGCACCTGTACAATCAAACCATCACACCGTAGATTCACCATTACTTTCGTATATTATACACACTAGATTCAATCAAACTTCTATGGTGAAAAGTTATTTAATCCGATGAAATAATATAAAAGAGAATCCATTTTCAAATGTCGCTGTAAAACAAACAAACAAAAAAACCGCACGAGGATACAGAAAGTCCCCAAATCCACTAAAACGAAATATAGTTCCACTAACAAGCAACAGGCGTCAGACTCAGAGCCGTGTACACTCCAAAAAAAAAACCCAACAAATTCCAAAACTACGACGACACTGGCGGGGCGAAGTTTCTGCCCCTCGCTGCAATGTCGGTCAACTGACACACAAGTCCCCGCCACTCGTGCAACGCGACTCTCATCGCTACTAACGCACGCAAAGAAAAAGAAAAGGGCGGGAGAGGAAAGGGAAAGGGGGGGGGGGGGCCATAGTAGGCGTCCTGCTACTACTACTACTACTACGACAGTGTCATGTGAACGTCTCATTTTTCTCTTTAAAACTACCCGCAGTATCACGTGGTTTAATTTTTTTTAAAATCTATTTATAGACAAGAAAAGCCGAAGCGAAAAGATTTTTGTCATTTTGGGGGATTTCACCTGCACGGAAGTGTCGTCTGCTGTGCTCTCCTTCGAATTTCTTTCTTGTACAATTTTTTTTAACCACCGTTTCCTATCCTTGCCAACCGTGGTCCCCACCCGCTACCTTTTGACCGTTATTGATGATTTCCTTTTGCTCTTCTTATTCTTCCTATGGAATTATTATTTTTTCTCTAAACATTTATCTTCCGCTTTATTTCTGAATTTGCTATTGGCACCTCTTCTTGTCTGTCTTTTTTTTTTCTTCTTCCTCCGATTAAGATGGGTGTCCGGCCAGTGTCCGCCATACTGATTTTTAATTTTCGAAAACACAAAAAAAAATACGACAACCATAAGAAAAGCAAATTGAACTATATACGTTGATTTTAACGTATTCATATAATTGTTTCAAGTTTGGTATTCGATGTAAACACATAAAGTGTGTTTGTGATGACTGTAACAACTCAGCATAACATCCCACTTGTTTTATTGCGCCTATATTATAGGTTATATCTGTCGTTTGGGCCTATATAATAATTTTATATTAGTCAGTACGAATGTCTGTCCAAAAGTCGTTTTGAATTTCTTCCTTTCCTGTCGTCTGAAATAATGTCCTCTCCCTGTAATTGAGGAGTTCACCATTGTGAATCTTCGTGTTCCACCCCCACCGTGGCCCCACCCCTCAACACAAGTCATGCTGACTTGTCATTCAACAGTACTAACACGAATGACCTCACATGACCCCCCCCCCTTCAATGTAAAGCGCGCGCTACATAATTAGAACCAATCGATTTGTTCAAGGCTAAACAAGTTGATGATTCACAGTCGTAGAAATAAGTTGACACGAAGTACTTCCCCTTTACCACATGTTGACATGGACTGACCTTTCAACCTTTTATCATTACATTTACATTAAATTTTTTTTTTTAAATAAAACAAAATCTAATATTGATACCCTAAACTTATATTTTTGGTCCCAATCTCGTATCGTTGGAAGATTACAGAAGGAGACGGTCTTTGATGGTAGGGCCTAAAGACAAACATGATGGAGTACTGCGTCATTGAGAAAAAGGGGGGTCGATATTTGAGAAATGGCTCTAGAGGTTTGTTGTTGTTTTTTTTTCCCCCGATTTATTTCATACTGAAACAGATGCGAGGGGAACATCAAAACAAATATCTACACGACAGTTATATTTCAACAAATTGATAGTTTTTTGTTCTGAAAACTTCATTTTTTAATGATGAGATATCTATTTTAAGGCAGTTTGTCTGTCTGTCTATCCAGTATTCTTTCTGTCTGTTCAACAATTCGTCTACATGCCTGAATGTTTATATCTGTATTTCCTTCATTCCGTCCATACAAACATACGGCCGTATGCCAGTCTTACTTTTCGTCATTCCGTCCACTTGTTTACTTCACTGTTTCATGATATCTGTGAGCCTATTTTGTCTCAAGCTACCTTATCATTGCACGGTGCTAAGAGTGTACAAACAAAGTGTCCGCCTTAAGAGAGAGAGAGAGAGAGAGAGAGAGAGAGAGAGAGAGAGAGAGAGAGAGAGAGAGAGTTTGATGAAGTCCAAAATTGACATCAAAGACCCGAGGAAGCGGACAAGGAGTGTAAGCTAACGGATTAAGAGATTAAAGAATCACTCACATGATGCGACTTTTTGGTGTGAAGAATTAACCTAATTTGTTAAAAATAGAACTACCGTATTTCCCCATGTATAAGCACCCTATTGTATAAGCCCCCCCCCCCCCCCCCCAATTTTTGGACTGTGAAGTTTTGAGAAAAATATTTTATTAGAGAAACAAGTTATACAGAAAGAAAGAAAATTTACAAAGAAACAAAATTCAAGATTCATAATAGTCACTCATACACTCATCATCACTGTCTTTTTGGGCTTGAAAATTTTGGAAAAAAAAGGGTGGCTTATACATTGTGAAATATGGTACTTGCATAACTTCGGTTTCATATCATACAAGTCATTTTAGTTTTGGGTAAAAAAAAATTTTTTAGAATATATAAAATATGATTTACTTGCAAATGACAAGCATGTGAATAAAAATTGATATCAACAATATCCGTTTTTAAACCCTTAAGGGCTCTCATGGGCAAACCAGTTTGCTGAGACCAATACAAAAGCAAATCATAAGAATAGGGCCGTCGTGGGTAAGGGCCCATGTGGGCCACGGCTTAAGATGGGCCTGAGTCCAGCCATATGTCAAGCAAGTTTCTCGTGGATAGGGACACACAGTGCCCCTGTGACATAACGATGCCTAACTTTAAAATATATTACATGTTTTTCTATAAAGTTCGCCTTACTGCTGTGGGTTCATTAATTATCCAGTGAGAGGTTGATGACGCGATCTCCCTTTGATTGGTTCAGAGTGCCGTGTGCACGGTGTGACCCAAACATTTTACAGGCATTGCCTGCCTGGTCTCACGTATGGGACGTGGTACTGGGAACTCTCTCTCTCCCTCTATCTCTCCCTCCCCCACTCTCTCTCTCCCTCCCTATCTCTCTCTCTCTCTCTCTCTCTCTCTATATATATATATATATATATATATATATATATATACCCATCAGATGGATTCAGGTCGTAGGGGTGGGTGTGGATTCAAAACTCAAATCATATATCATTAAATGTTTCTGTCAACATGTCTCTAAACACAGACCCATTCGCACACATACACACACACACACATACTCAAACACACTACACAACTGGAACGCACACAGAAACAATCACATGAAAAAATTCATACCACGTCAAGAACTAAAATGACCAACCGGTTTAGACTGTACAGAGATGTAATTGGAAGTAATTTTAACCCTTACATTACATAACAAACAAACAAAAAAAAAAGAAGGTGAAAATTTGTTGAGCAAAAAAGTTTAGACATGAAAAGATATGGAGTCGAGAAATGAACGAAGGAGTTAATCATCCCAGATGCTACGGGGACTTTTATTGGAATGTGGTGACGATAAGGAATAGATAGATCGACACAATATGATTGAGGAATGGAAGGTAATGAGAAAGTGGGATAAATGAAAAGGATATAAAGAGAAAGAGAGAGAGAGAGAGAGAGAGAGAGAGAGAGAGAGAGAGAGAGAGAGAGAGAGAGAGAGAGAGAGTAAATGACAGGTTAAAAGGATTCTTTACATTTTATTTATTTACTTTTTTTTTTAATTGTCATTATGTGTTTACTATTTTTAAAAGTTTTACAGCCGATGACGTGTCGGTTAAACAGCATCGATCCACACACACACACATACACACACATGCACACACATGCATCCATAAACATAAACAAGACATTGGCCACGGATCCATCATTGTTGTACCAGTTATAAAAAAAAAATGAGTTGTAAAAAAACCTGTATCTAATTAGGGGCGTAAATTGCAGCAGCGTCAGCGGGGTTTAGATTAATTGTTACCGCAAATACCAGCGCCGGGCATATTTGGAATAACTTCACAAGCCTTGATAGATTAGCGCGACCTCCGCGACCTCTGACATCTACAGAAACTAACTTAATCCACTCACACCAATTGACATTGAGTCTCCTTCACCCCCTCCCCTTCCCGCCCCCTCCCCAAACTAAACCACTACTACCCTCCTCTTCCAGCGTGAGAAACTTTCACATGTGTTCTCATTTATTTTATTTTTTTTTTTGTTTTAAACTGTGTACTCTTTTGTTTGAGCTTTGCTTTTAACATGGACCAATTCTACGGCGTCAACATCAACATCATGGCTAGCGTGGTAAGTCGTGCGGTCCCTGGTTCCTCCGGTGAGGACTAGTGGATTGTTCAGGTCATGGTTTCAGTAGTCCAGTGGTGCCTCCATGGTCATTGCACTATCGGCTAATGTTGGAGGGGGGGGGGGTGAGAGAAGGGCACTGCAAAACCCGTCCCATTAATGGTTTATAGGATCGAAGGGATTTTATCTCATCCTTACTGGGACTTCACACACACACACACACATACAAGTCATACCGAAGATGGCATGCCGAATATGCAAAGCACAGCTCTGCCTTCCTTTACTGAAATGGGACCCGAACAGCGCATTCTCTCCTTGAATTAACATATCGCTGTTTTAAAAAAAAAACAAACAAAGGTAATCACACCTGTAGCTAGCACTGGGCGTGAACGTTTCTTCATACATGGATTGATGAATTGAAGTTACACAAAAAAAAAAAAGAGCTATCACATTCTAGTGAGCAATTCGGGGTAGGGGGGCTACCACTTAAGCGGGGACCCTCCTCAATATGGGGGTTAGTTTTTCCCCTTTCAGAGCCCCTCCAGTGGCACCCCCTGAACAGCGGGCCTTAAGGGATCTATTTCGACGCCAGTGGCAAAAAATATATAATATACTAATGGATATAATGTAAAAATTAATCAACTCCACCCCCAATCCTTTTTTCAATGTGTCGATTACTTAAAAAAAACAAAAATTATACCACTGAATATACGTTTAGGGTATGTATTGTATAAAAAGAAATCCACTACTATAAGTCTAGTCACTGCAGTACATACAAAAAATGCAATTAACCTGTTCCATTCTGGACACAGGACGTGTTAGAGCATTTTCGTATTATGTATCAATACGAATGCTATCTTTCAGTAAATATTTGTAAATTTTGTAAATGTTTATAAATTCAATTGTGTAATGCATATATCTGAAAAAAAGATATTAAAAGACGTTTTCTTATATTTGAAAACAAAATTATTTTCTCTTAAATCTAACTACAAGTGGTTTGTGGTTACTGAAATAGGACTCATAATTGAAAACATTCGAAATTATAGTCATTTAATCGTCCGAAAACTCCGTCAATTGTTGCATAGCTCTGATGCTTTCAATTAAACTCAGAACACAAGCTTACTATTTCATTTGATGAGTTTCTTAATAAATCTTGGTGAAACGACGTGCTGCAGTATTTCGCACCAAATGAATGGGTTATTGAACGTACAAGGTGTATATATAATATATAAGCCCCTTAGGAGCCCTGAAGCCCGGCCCTCAGAGGTCCTATCGCAAAATGAACTTTTGATGTACACATGGCAGGCCAAGACCTACAAAATAATATATACATCATGGGTCTAGGACTTATAGTTGCTGAGATATAGCGCTCCTTTATTAATATAGCTTATATAGTAAAAAACGGTACTAAGGCCCCTTTTACGGCCCTGAGAGGTCAGATCGCGAAATGGACAAAAGTCATTTCTTGGCAGGCCAAGACCTACAAAATGATATATACATCATGGGTCTAGGACTTATGGTTGTTGAGATCTAGGGTGATGACGGACAGACGGACAGACAGACAGACAAAACGGGGACAACAAAGGTAATCACACCTGTAGCTAGCACTGGGCGTGAAGTTTCTTCATACATAGATTGATGAATTGAAGTTACACAAAAAAAGAGATATCACATTCTAGTGAGCGATTCGGGGTAGGTGGGGGCTACCACTTATGCGGGGACCCTCCTCAATATGCTGGTTAGTTTTTTCCCTTTTCCGAGCCCCTCCAGCGGCACCCCCTGAACAGCAGGCCTTAAAGGATCTATTTCGACGCCAGTGGCAAAAAAATATGTAATATACTAATGGATATAATGTAAAATCTAATCAACTCCACCCCAATCCTTTTTTCAATGTGTCGATTACTTTAAAAAAAAAATTACACCACTGAATATAAGTTTAGGAAATGTATTGTATAAAAAGAAATCCACTGCTTTAAGTCTAGTCACTGCAGTACATACAAACAAGCAATTAACCTGTTCCATTCTGGACACAGGACGTGTTAGAGCATTTTCGTATTATGTATCAATACGAATGCTATCATTCAGTAAATATTTGTAAATTTTGTAAATGTTTATAAATTCAATTGTGTAATGCATATATCTGAAAAAAGATATTAAAAAGACGTTTTCTTATATTTGAAAACAAAATTATTTTCTCTTAAATCTAACTACAAGTGGTTTGTGGTTACTGAAATAGGACTCATAATTGAAAACATTCGAAATTATAGTCATTTAATCGTCCGAAAACTCCGTCAATTGTTGCATAGCTCTGATGCTTTCAATTAAACTCAGAACACAAGCTTACTATTTCATTTGATGAGTTTCTTAATAAATCTTGGTGAAACGACGTGCTGCAGTATTTCGCACCAAATGAATGGGTTATTGAACGTACAAGGTGTAGAATGGGGCTATATATATAATATTTAAGCCCCTTCGGAGCCCTGAAGCCCGGCCCTCAGAGGTCCTATCGCGAAATGAACTTTTGATGTACACATGGCAGGCCAAGACATACAAAATGATATATACATCATGGGTCTAGGACTTATGGTTGCTGAGATATAGGGCGCTCCTTTATTAATATAGCTTATATAGTAAAAAAAACGGTACTTTGTAAGCCCCTTTTACGGCCCTTAGAGGTCAGATCGCGAAATGAATTTTGCTGCACACATGGCAGGCCAAGACCTACAAAATGATATATACATCATGGGTCTAGGACTTATGGTTGTTGAGATCTAGGGTGATGACGGACAGACAGACAGACAGACTAAACGGGGACAATAGAGCATTTTTTTTCGAAAATGCTCTAAAAATGCAATAATCCATGCATGTAATCTATTAGAAACAAGCAATTAAGCCTGTTCCATTCTGGACACAGGACGTGTTAGCGCATTTTCTTGTTATGTATCAGTACGTATGTTACTTTCAGTAAATATTTGTAAATTTTGGAAATGTTTATAAATTCAATTGTGTAATGCATATATCTGTAAAAAAAATATTATAAAGACGTTTCTTTATATTTGAAAAAAAAATTATTGTCTCTTAAATCTAACTACAAGTGGTTTGTGGTTACTGAAATAGGACTCATAATTGAAAACATTCGAAATTATAGTCATTTAATCGTCCGAAAACTCCGTCAATTGTTGCATATCTCTGATACTTTCAATTAAACTCAGAACAGAAGCTTACTATTTCATTTGATGAGTTTCTTAATAAATCTTGGTGAAACTACGTGCTGCAGTATTTCGCACCAAATGAACGGGTTATTGAACGTACAAGGTGTATATATAATATATAAGCCCCTTAGGAGCCCTGAAGCCCGGCCCTCAGAGGTCCTATCGCGAAATGAACTTTTGATGTACACATGGCAGGCCAAGACCTACAAAATGATATATACATCATGGGTCTAGGACTTATAGTTGCTGAGATATAGCGCTCCTTTATTAATATAGCTTATATAGTAAAAAACGGTACTAAGGCCCCTTTTACGGCCCTGAGAGGTCAGATCGCGAAATGGAAAAAAGTCATTTCTTGGCAGGCCAAGACCTACAAAATGATATATACATCATGGGTTTAGGACTTATGGTTGTTGAGATCTAGGGTGATGACGGACAGACGGACAGACAGACAGACAAAACGGGGACAATAGAGCATTTTTTTTTTCGAAAATGCTCTAAAAACCCGATGCAAGTAAATCTATGGGCTGGATTAACTATAAAAAGATGAGAACACTCGCATTGAGTCCATGGGCTGTATGTCCTATAAAAAGAAAAAAAAACCACTGCATGTAAGCTCATGGCCTGTAGGTGCTATAAAAATGAAAAGAGCCATTGCATTAAGTGTATGGGCTGTAGGTAACTGTAAAAAGATAAGAACCCTCGCACACAAGTGGGGAAGATGTGTTCACATGAACGTCGTCATAGGCACAGGTCAGCAATGAGAGAGCGGTCAATGCTCCCTTGTACCTTAAAACTGACAGCATCATCTTTCATTACCTGCACAAAGTACGGTAACGATCAATTAGAAATGTTCTGTAAATTAAACAAAAAATATAATATACCTGCGTGGATTGAAATAAAATTTAGTCGTTACTTTTTTGTTCAATTAAATGTCAGGCGCGCTGATCAATGTGTGCGTCAGTCTACATACCTTGTAGTTGAGTCAGAGGCAGACGCCCTTTTAACGCGAAACATTGAAATTTACAAAACAATTTATTTTTTTTTATATCGGACATTGATTTGTATCCCAGATGTTAATGTGTATACCAGAAGTTTATTTGAATACCTGATGTTTATTTTTATTTCATAGGTTATTTATAGGCTAGTTGATTTTTTTTTTTTTTTTTTTGCTTTATACCAGATATTATTTATGTACAAGATATGGTTTTATTACGTCAGATATTTGCTTGAACACCTGATACATGCATGTTACCAAATGCTCACTCGTGACGATGTTTTTTGTACACAGAGTGTTCTCTCGATATCTATACAATGATAGGACATTGCAAATTTACAAGTATGATTTAGAAAATGTATATGCTAAAAAAATAATAATAAGCAATGCGGTGCACAGGCAATTTTTCACGCACTTTTTTTTTAAATTTTTTGGTGACGAAGAAAAGAATAGGTTAGAGGTATCCAATAGAACACAGAGAAAGATTGACAGAAAATCACCTAACGACAGTCAGACACACAAACAGACCAAAAGGACTAATGGACCTACATCTATGACGGCCTAAAGGCTAAATGCTGGGGGCACTGGAGGCGGGATCTAGAACCGTTAATGTAAGCCAGGTATCGTGCTCCTTTTGTGCGGGGACCTTTAAAGGCACGAGGTGATCGCCAAACCCAAACAGGCCGCTACTGCCTACATAATAAAAAAAAATGAACTTGTAGGATTTTCTTGAGAGACATTCTTAGCACACGGAAACTAAGCATTTGCCCCTTAAAATAAACCAGCATTTACATTTAACAACAAATCCCTTCCTTAAGCCTCCCAGATTTATGCTCTCCCTTCTTTCTAACAATCCGAGTAGGGTTATGGGTCATGATAAAATATGGCCGAGAAGACAAGTTAGTCTGTAATTTCTTTAAAAAAAAAAAAGGTGGCGGCCGGATGTATGGAGGGCTGGTTATACTACATGCCCCCACCCCACCAACTGGTTCTGTGTGACAGATGACACAACAGGGGGGGGGGGGAAACACTGGGTCAAAGCGCTGTCAAGTTTCTCATTAATGACCCTCAGTGACCCTGTCTCGGAGCTAATTATAGACACAGAGTGGTTAAGAATAGTTTTCGGAGATGTACCGGCACTGGATACAACGGATCTGTAGATGTGCCACAAGAGGTGGCATAGCAATACATTATAATCAGACTGAAAATAAACAATATAAGTCATTCCACAGTCACTGACAATTTAAGTTCTCTGTCGTATAAGGCCCATTATCGTGCCCGTCAAATTTGGGCGGGGGCCGGGAAAAACAAGAGTGTTGGGGCTCTTAGGACAAATACTCTGAATAATGAAATATAAATGGTGCATTTACATAGGGGGGGAGGGGGGTCTTACATTGGGGGCGGGAGGGGTCCTGGACGAGTGCTCGACTGGGCCCAAGACGGCCCCTTTCGCACGTAAATATTGCTGGATCATTTTTGTAGTTCCCACTCTGTACCCCGGCCAGGGCCGCAATGACCATGGAGTCACAAGATTATCCGGAGTTCAAACATGAGACAATCGTATCGCAGCAATGAGACGGGTATTAAAAATAAAGACCGAGAACCACTGATTTGAATACTAAATATAGAAACTGTCACTACATATCAGGAAACAAGCCCTTTAAACAAAAAATATCTATAACAAATGGGGTTGGGGGGAGGGGGAGGCTCATGACATAAAAGTGCAATACCAGTTAAATTGAGATGCAAAATGGGTTTTGGGAATTTCCGGTCTTTTTGGACTATATTCACCTATGATTTTAAAAATGCGAAGAATAAAAACAGTGAACCAAGAGTAGCGTGGGAATGAACTTCTTATGAACCACAGTCTGCTTGGCGGTAAATCATTTTCTGCTATGGGCCTTTTACTGCCTGATATCTTTGGATATATATTTATAAATTCTTTCATCTTATTTCCACCTAATTTTTCGTATTACACTACTATTAAACCTTTTTTCTGTTTTGTATTGGCATTCTTTGTAGATATATCCTTTATGTTTCCTAAGTATGTGGATGAATAAATGAATTCATATTTCAAACGTTTTCAATAGACACTTTTTTTTGTATGAAGTTCATATTCAGGGCGAATTCTTACAAATTGCGGTGCCCCTGCCAGACGCGGGGCACAATTTGGAGCAAGCCTGTTGATATTCACGTTGTTAAATATCTCCTTAGTTATATATATTTGTATATACACACACGTGTATGTGTGTGTGTGTGCGTGCGTGCGTGCGCGCGCGTGTGTGTGTGTGTGTGTGTGCCTTCCTGCCTATGTGCTTCCTTCCAGCCTGTAGGTAACTTTATAGGCCAGTGGTGTCCGACTTCTATTTGCATGTTTCATATCTTGACTCTGTTCGTAAATAAACTGCCACCAACATGTACAAATAATGTTTCAAACAGACGTACAGGAAATATACCTATGACAAGATGTTTTGTATTCACATTAAGAATATTAATGTCAGCTTCAAGTCGCTGTCCGCCAACTTCCTTAACTGTTGATTACTTCCGTCCTGTGTATTGTTTTATGTGTGTTTATCGTAGTTGTAGTACACACCAGCAGATTACACGAGTCATGTATGTGATGGATATCTTAGTGGTCAGTTCCAGCATGTTCGTATAATGGAACTAAACTTTAATTTAAAAAAATGTGTGGTCATGTTTCGAATTGTTCGAGTTTTAGTGTGTTCGGATTTCAAAGTGTTGTTGTTTATTGTAATCTTGTTTTTTTTTATCTTTAGATCCTGGGTTTTTTAATCAGCTAAATCTTGGGTTTCGAATGGTAAAATCCCATTGAAAGTCCTGGTTAAGTGGTTACCGGGTTTTAACATTACTACATTTAATATTTCGTTGTGGCTACCTCAAATCGGTGACCAATGATATATGGGGCCCTGCGCTAGACAGTAAACGAAACCTCGTCACAGGGGGGACCTTGGGGGTGAGGTTTCCTTAAATATGAATGCTTCGTATCGGGCCCCGCACTGCCTTAAGGCCATCCAAGGCTATGTGATTATCTAGTAGTGACTAGTGACCGTGTTGGAATTGTATGAACACGGCCCGCACTATTTAAAGTTTCAATATGAGGATCTGCTCTGGGAATCGATGACTATCAATAAAGAAGAAGTTTCTTTTCGAAAGAACTGCGCCCAGTTTGACTGACAAATCACAGGCGGTTTCGTTGATTGCAAGATTTGCACGCGCTAATGGCATGGCATGAGACCAAGGGTTCCGGTCATGTGCAAGAAGCACCGCGGGGTGCCGGGGGACCCCTTGCGTTCCCGGTCGTCGTTGTGCTGTGACCTGGAGGACCTAACGTCCAGTGAAATGAAGATGTTGCAGACAGAAGGACGACACTTGCAATATTCTTTAATTTTTTAACTCGACGTGCAGGTTTCAGGAAATACTGCCAGGTGTTACAGGTGAAATAAGGTGGAGTGGTTTAAACATGGATTGGGACGGGGGGGCGATGTGTGAAAGCGTCAACGTAAACATCAAGTGGCAGAAAGTAGGCCAGCGACAAACAACCCATCCGTGTTAAGTAGGTCATCGATCAGCTCATCAATAAAATCACATTCTCTCTCTCAATATCAGGCCATTGCATAACACTCTCATGGACCCCGCCCTCTCCCCCCCCCCACCACAAACCAATAAAAATGTGTAATAGGTACGCCAGAGTCACCTTCTGGTAGTAAATACTGGTCTAGAGAAATTATGGCGCAGGTTATTGTGGGTTCAAAGAAGTGGCTCAGGCCGCCAGTTCCAATCTAAACTATGCCTACAACCTGTGACGACGATCCTCGAGACGGGTTGAGGGTACCTGGCGCAACTGTCCAAAACAACAACAAAAAAAAAAAAGAAACTTGGATTTAAAATAAAACCTTTTTAACTAATCAACCGAATACACACAAAGTTTTAAATACTACATTTGTCTAGTAAATGAATAAACTGTGTGCCACACAGAATATAAATTACGCTGAATGGGAAGCCCGCTTGCGGTCGACATTGAAATATTGTGGATTTGAACTATCATAATCGGTTATTAAAAAAAATGTATTGTGGCATGGCCGGGCCGTGTTTCTTGGCTGGGTTATATTTTTACCACAGTGACAAAAAATATGCTGTAACTTACATAGCTTTGGTATTTTAAAATCAGTCATTTGTATATCTTTTTTTTTTAAAAAAGTGTATTTTAAAATAAATTATGGATTTTCAGTGCATGTACTTTGATACCAAAGTAATAACGTTTCATTGATACTTTTATTACTATTGTAATGGAAATACTACTTGACACAGGGATGGAAATACATCATTAAATGGCTGGCTATCTGAAAATGGTATTTACACAGAGGTCAGTATTGTTAACCCAAAAAAAAAA
>JAGDYQ010000187.1:1327526-1329233 GCA_021962125.1 Bulinus truncatus
AATAATAAATAATAATCAAAACAAAAAAGATAAATACGACGCAAGCAGTGGGCAAATATTAATGTGTATTATGGAAAGTGAACGTGTTGAATGTCTTCATCGTTGCCCGTGAATGTTATCAAACGAGATGACACCCGCCCTTAGCTGTCCTGCATTGGTGACGACACTGTAACAACAAACATATAATTTATAACACTGATTTAGACGGCTGAATATAGTTCAGTCGTTTTCCTTTGTTTATTATGTCATATTTGTTAAGAATTAACTGAAGTATGATCTTTGTTTGGGCCAACTGTACTTTATGAACGTATGAGGGTCATATTTATTTTTCATGACCCTGTCATAAATTGCAATCTCTGCTAATCTTTTTTGTTTTTTATATGGACTTTTTTTTATATCTTACATTTCTTACCAAGTTGTAACTCTCCCGGCGGCGGAGAAGGGTGCTTATTGTGACTGGGAGAAGTCCGCTTGTTTTGAATAGCCAAGTCGATAATATTATTGTTAGCCGACCTTGGTCTCCACCTTTCCCCCTCTCCTGGCACCACCCTTCTCCGGTCTCACATTCCTGGATTGATATTTAGATAATGAATGTAATGATACCGGGGGTAAGGGGTGGGGGGGAGGAGCAGCACACCTCGGTGATGCTTTTTGTTATCTCGGGTAACAAACATATTTAACCCCCCCATCCCCCACAGCGTCTCAAACTGTTTCCCTAAGAAACCACGGGGGATGATGGGGGAGCAACTCGCGTTGTTTCAAAAAGGTAAGAGAAAATAAAAAAAAAAACTATTGAAAACCGACAACGTTGCATCGGAGTAAGTAGTACATCATATGGCGCCCGTTATGCGCCCACGACGTAGCTACAGAGAAAAGCAAATCCAGCACTCAAAATAACTGAACAATAATATGGACATCTTTTGAATTGCAGGATATAGAGTGGGGGGGGGCAGTCTTAACTAACCTGTGGAAGTCAAGACAGTTACAAAGATAGCCTTAGAGTCAGTGCCATAATACAGGGGCGTGCATTGTAGGTAAAGCCCCCCCACCCCCAGAATTCCAAAGGATAGTACTGTACCCAGTACCGCCGAGAGGGGGGCAAATGCCCAGGGGTACGGCGAGTTTTAGGGGCCCGG
This sequence comes from Bulinus truncatus, assembly GCA_021962125.1. Classification (NCBI taxonomy): domain Eukaryota; kingdom Metazoa; phylum Mollusca; class Gastropoda; family Planorbidae; genus Bulinus; species Bulinus truncatus. The sequence goes on from JAGDYQ010000187.1 coordinate 1,328,663, forward strand.
AATGAGCTGGCCAATCAACTTTTGAACATATTATCAGCATGGGGGGGGGGTCCGAAATTTCTGTCGGTGGGCCTGACTGTACCTCGAGACCGTGCGTCTTTCATACGGACACCAATATAGGCCTACTTGTGTCCAGTAATTTATTTGTTTGTAATTCACACATCGATGGGTGGGTGGTATGAGTCTCACGGTGGACGATGTATTCATTTCAGTACAGACTCGACTCCATTCACTTCTGGTTGTGTGTCCTTGTGGGTCCATTATTTATCATAACAGTTTCCTCGCTCACCAAAATCTGTATTAGTCCCCACCCATTCAGGGTCAACAAACAGAATTCTAGACGTATTGCACAAGGTGCACGAAATCTCGAGGGGGTGGGGTGCGGTGGGAAGGGGGTCCAGTGGCAAATGATGTAGCTATCTATGTATACGTGTGCGCGAGAGCGTGTGTATTTGTCTGTTTGAAGATTTGATATGGCCAGATGTCGAGTGTGAGAGGGATCACGTGACTCAAGAGGACGAACGTGGAGAGATTGAGACAAATGGGAGTCGTTTTCAATGTTCATGCATAT
>JAGDYQ010000187.1:1329733-1346558 GCA_021962125.1 Bulinus truncatus
TTTATTGTTTTAATGGTAATGACCATAAAATGAGGGTTTGTTTACATCAATCTGACCTAGATACACGTACAGCCATGGTTCTTGATTTCGTTAATAATTAATTGTAAATGAAAGACGGTAGGGCCCAGCGTAATAAACACAGATTGATCACTATAGCGACATCCACAGAATTTCAGTCTAACTAATGACTTCTTCCTCTTCCACTGATAAAACAGTTAATTCCTCCTTCCTCCTCCTCCTTCTGTATTTTGAATCAAAGTATATATTCAATACTATCTTTCCCCTCCTCCTGTCTTGATCTGATGATGAAGAGTTTGGTCTGTGAGCAATGTGACATTGAGAGACAACCATATCTGACACAACAGTTTCTTCTTCCCTCTTCTCTGTCTCTCTGTCTCTCTCTCACTACATCTCATATCCCTCTTCCATTCATTCTCTCTCACTGACTTGTCGCTTGTGTCAAAAGATTTTAATTGTTTAATTTTCTTGTGTGTATGTGTGTTTTTTTTTTCTTCCTCACGTCATCTCAAACTAATGCAAGTGTCATTGATTGTGAAAGAAAATATTTGGTCTCTGGCCCGTTTCAGTACCCAACACATTGTACGGTTTATGTTTTCCACCACACGTGTATCTCGGTGATCCAACTGTACACACCATGGATCAGGCACATGTAGCAGCATGGTTGATAGATGGCTGAAGGGGGGGGGGTATTGTAGGACATGCATTTGTATGACACAGGATCACACAGATAGTTGAGTACGGCGGGTGGTTTTGCATGGCACAGGTACACACAGATAGTTGAATACGGCGAGTGGTTTGAGGTAAGCTGTAGATTTAATGTCATCCGTTCGGCATTTACGCAGTGGCTTGCATTGCATTGCCTGTCACCGTTTGTGTGTGCTTTTTAAATAGTTGAATACAACGGACTTGACTAATTAACCCGGCGGTTCTGTAAACTTTTTCGCGACCGTAACCTTAACGGTGCTTAAGTATCCCCGTAAGTCCGCAAATAAATGGTCCGATTTTTCATGATGGAATTGTGTGTCGTTGCGTACTCCTGAATAACCTTTCGCGTATCCCCTCGGTGTTACCGCTGGTTGACAACAACCTGTAAAAGTTTGCAGTTATCGAGTGAATAGAAAGAAAAAAACTAAAACGGTAGAGCCTATGCTAACATGGTGTGTCTGTCTATCTGCTTGTCTGTCTTCATACACACACACAACCTCACACGTTTTGCTGTTTAGACAGATATTTGGACTGTCCACATGAGATGGCCATCAATCCAAGTCATAAAGTTTTATTACATAAGAAGATATTAAAACACACACACATGCAAGTTATCAATTTAATTTCTTCCTAGCATTAAGGAAGAAAACCCGGTGATATATTCCGGGGCAGTTTTTGTGGGTAGCTTGACACGTAGCCCTGTCTCTTGAACTGCGGGGAGAGGGGGGGGGGGGGTTATAGAGGCTAACCCTACACCCATTCGCCGAGAGCTCAAGGATACACACACTCAATTAATTTTAGCTTTTATTTCTTTATCCTTACAAAAAGCAGCTAAAAATCATTACCCTTGTATAAATTATTATTGATTTGGCATTTAACTGAATAATTAAAAAAAAAATATTTAAGACTTTAAGAAAATGTAAAAAATAAATCACTGACTCACAAACATTTCAAACAGTAATAATAGCAGATCATGTAAGAACATTACATCTCTGTACGACATCGTCATTTACTGCATTTATAACTCAACGCGACACAGAGGTCAGTTGATACGGTCATTTCGTCACGTACTGTCACGCGGCACATTTTTTTTATTCTTCTCTCGTATGCACAAATACCTTGCAACAGCACCACCCCCCCCCCTCCATTTTTCTACCCGTATTGACCAGCAGGTCACCCTCATTCTCTCCCCCCTTCCCCGTTAAATCCACATCGCACGGAATCCCCCCCACACCACCTCGGAATTCCCCCCTCATCACACCTTTCCCCCCTCCCTAGCCATATGATTTACGATTGTCCACCCCAGCCTCTTCAAAGAGAATGAGGTGTCGGGCACTGTGTGTTTTAAGTGGTCAGTGCATGTGTGTGTATGCGTGGAGTACAGTGTGTGTTTGTCGAGGGGGTTAGAGGATATTTTTCACCAAACAATAGAGTGACCTACTTTCCTCTTAGTATTCCATAGAATATATCGGAATGTCTTTAGTACGTGTCATGGGGGAGGGGGGGGGAAGGAAACAGAATCTGCTGGTCCTTTTCTTTTCAGAACAAAAAAATGTTTTGTTCATGGTCAGGGCGTTAATCGCCCCAAGGCACTGCTACGTACCGTTTATTTGTCTTCTTGACCCCCCCTCCCACTTTTCATTGTCCGCGGGATCTCTCCCCCCTTCCCTTTCGACCAGTAGCCAGGTTTGATCCGCGTAGGTAGGCGATAGGCTTGTTGTGGGTATTACGAGCCCTCCCCCCCCCACCCCTTTCACATACGGCCACAGTTAGTATTAGCAGCGGTAGTAATAGTAATGGGGGATGTTTACCAAGTGTGCCTCATGGCGGACCCTAGTACTAGGCACTAGTCACGATCCTGTCCAACGTTTGGTGACTGGTAGACTAAAATAAAGGACTTTTTGATTGACTTCTACATAGATTTGAACTGCGACCCTTTTTATGTTTGCTGTCAAATATATTTCACATGTGGTCCTTTATACATACAATTGAATGTAAACGCATTCAAACTGTAGTCTCTCATGGTGGTATTTGGGTATTTGAGTTTGGTTCTATGTTGAAGCTGCTGATCATTTAAACTGCGGTTTGGTATTTAAACCTGCTTTTTTGTTTTTAATGACATTTTTGATGTACATTAGGGTCTCACGATGGTGCATTCATTGTCAACCTACCTATACACATACTCATCCATTCAAACACACGCACTCTGCATCATGACTAGCCAACCAGTTAGGAGGTATCAATGAGTGCGCCCGGGGCACCGGTACTCATTTCACAAAAGGAATATTCTGTTTCCTTCTTGTAAGATTGAACCAGTTGATTGTTCGCTGTTGTAGCCAAGATTTGACTGGATCTATCGAACACAACACACACAACTTAATGTTATTGAATGTGTAACACGTGTGTTTGTGTGTGTGTGTGCGCGCGTGTTAGATTATTGTTGTCGTTTGTTTTGTTTTTTTTAATTTCCATTTTTTTAATAATTGTTTCTCCGTATTGTACAAACTTGAACAAGGGAATGAATCCTCGACTCGTGTCAAACACGACAGGGGAAGATAATCCCATCAGATGTTTGGTTTGTCAGACTGTAAATAAGCGGATGTCGGTTGAAATATAACAAATGTAATTGTATGCATGTGTGTGTGTGTGTATGTATGTATTTGTGTGTATTTGGGATGTGATGAACGGTTGTAGGGTTTATCTGATGATCTCCCACAAACATATTTTGTTCAAATAATTAAAAAAAAAAAGAAAGAAGTTTTTGAATGAAACGGTAAGGTGGGATGAGATAGTTTGGGTATAGCGTTGTATGTGTGTGTGTGTGTGGGGGGGATAAAGGAAGAGGACGCGACGCCCCCCCCTCTTCTCCTCCCCATGCACTCTTGACATGCTTATTGTCAACGAGTCTGACATTGTTGTATTTTTTTTTGTTTAGTTTGTGTGATATATGACACACGGGGTTTTGAATGGGCTCTTTGGGTCATATCAAAATCTGGTGTACACACAAGGGAAACAAAAGTTGAAAGGGGGGGGGGGGCAAGGCGTCACGCTATGCGTGTCTCTACTGGTGTACCGTTGACACGTGTCAGTGGGTGTACTTCTCTGTAGACACCCACCATTGTGTAGTATTGACCTCTTCTTCATTCACATCAGTCCGACTTCACATCCTTTACACCCAGCGTCCTTTATACAATTATTGCTGTCTGTAAAATAAAGTCAAATATTTTTTCTGTCACTACTGAAGTAGATTAATTACCAGTCAATTATCTGATCGTTAATGATACAGATAAACTTCACTGTTTACTTATCTTTAATTTGATTACAGAATGCAACGTTCATTTTGACCTGTGTGTGTGTTTTTTTTTTAATTTCATTTCATTTTGTGTACGTTTTGTCTCCCTTGATCTTTAAATAGAAATGACACTCCACTGTTCTGTGGGTAGATTTTTTTTTGTTTGTTTTGTTTATTTTTAAATCTCGGAACGTAAAGCTGACGTTGTGCCAATATAAATAGACAAACAATACCACTGTACACATCGGGTATACAACAGTTGATATATCCGGACATTTGTTCATCCCATGTCCTGTTTATAAAGAATGACACTTCCACATGTTGACGTCTGTATTGGTTTGTCCGTGGTTTGCACGGTGTGTAGCTTTTCAACATTCTTTTGTTGCAACAAACGTGCTGGCGTGTGTGTTTGTATGTATGCATGTTTTTTTACACACATGCGGAAACACACTGAAGATCAGTTACACACATGCGGAAACACACTAAAGATCAGTTACAGACGTGCGGAAACACACTGAAGATCAGTTACACACATGCGGAAACACACTGAAGATCAGTTACACACATGCGGAAACACACTGAAGATCAGTTTACACACATGCGGAAACACTGAAGATCAGTTACACACATGCGGAAACACACTGAAGATCAGTTTACACACGTGCGGAAACACACTGAAGATCAGTTACACACATGCGGAAACACACTGAAGATCAGTTACACACATGCGGAAACACACTGAAGATCAGTTTACACACATGCGGAAACACACTGAAGATCAGTTTACACACATGCGGAAACACACTGAAGATCAGTTTACACACGTGCGGAAACACACTGAAGATCAGTTACACACATGCGGAAACACACTGAAGATCAGTTACACACATGCGGAAACACACTGAAGATCAGTTACACACATGCGGAAACACACTGAAGATCAGTTACACACATGCGGAAACATACTGAAGATCAGGAAGATCAGTTATTTCTTTACACCTATCATTTTGCCCCCCCCCCTCTCTCTCTTTGTTACTGTGTCTGTCTCCCGATGTTATTGTTTATCTTCACCAATGTTATTATTACTATTTTAAAATTGCATTTATCCACCCTCTCATTTTCGTTTCACATTTTTGCTTAAATGAAAGGAAGGGGTTCTTTCAGGTTACTTTTTTTTTAATTTGCTGGATTCGGGTTAGAATAATTAGATCACGTATCTTAATCCCACAAGATCCCACCACTTTGTACATTGTGAGATCGAATTACCCTGTGAACTTGAGCATACATGTATCAAGTGTCAACGCTACATTTGAAATGGTAAATTGAGAATGTAGCTTTAGTGCGGATTGAATAGAACATTACGGTTTTATTATGACGAGATCTGAAGATGGTCCAAATAGTTACATAGGGGTTATCTTTTTTTGTTGTTATGAATCTCGAGTCCTCGGACACGTGAAGGTGGTCTTATTGGACGTGCACCAGGGACAATTTCGTACATCTGAAAATTTAAATCTATGATTAACGGATCGAGACCCTTTACAATGCCATTACCTTATAATGACAGTTATACGATAGTCAGAAAATTTCATCGCATTATCAGATCTGATGTTACATCAGAATTAAGAATCAGTTGATTCGCACGTATAACCATGCTGGATAAAGTCATCAGAAAGCAGCCAATCAAGCCGATAGAATGAATTTGATGCACCAGGGCCTTCACGGGCACTCGGTAACATTGGAAATAACTTGCTGTCCCATTTGATGACGTCATTTATGACGAGCGAATGGAAGTGTAATAAGAAATCTTTACTCTCTAAGTGAAAAGTTCGTTTACAAATATGCAATAACTCTCTACACCAGAATACTTTGTATTCAAGGCACCGGGTGAAGATGAAGTCATTCTGTAGCTCATGATCGATATATACGGAACTCGTGTTTATTTCGTAACATACTGATGTACTCGTAACTCCGACCCCCCAACGACCATCACCACCGTTGCCAAACACACACACACACACACACACACACACACACACACACACACACACACACACACACACACACTAACTTCTCCCACACTTTAGAATTATTCTCAGCTTCCAGAGTTTCATGAACGAATTCGATAGCTCTGCAATCGGATATTACTGCTTTCCACGGTCGACTGCCTTCTGTCTATGGACAGGAATGTTTATGTAGGTCGGTGACTTTTTTTTATATGGATCAAAATGTTCCCCAGTTGTGAAAAAAGGCCGGATGATAGGGTGGGGGGGGGGAGTTTGGCTTCTTATGTATTTATAGAAATATGAAAAATGATACGGGATAAATTAGAGTGTGGCTGAATGTTTTTGTCTGTTGTTTTGGGTTGAATAGTACCATGAATACGCATTACTTTCAAGGTAAATTTGTAACAGAGAAGTCAGAAGATGTTTAAAACTAAAAACGTTTTATTTGCCCGATTCATTGCTGGCTATGTTTTCCCTGCACAGAAGCAGGAGGGTAGTATGCTATGACGGGACTTGTATCTGGTGTTACTGAACGTAATTGTCGCCATTTTTTTTTAAAGCTCGAAAAGGGGCCGCTGCATAGGTCAGCGAGGCCACAGACGTCGAAGCTAATCACGGGGCCGTAGAATATCTGGCCAAGGGCCTGGTGCATGTCGCGCTCACACTTTTTGATTTAATTTAATACACTTTCAGTTGAAAGACAAATTACGGAACTGGATATTTTACAGACTATGGTCGTTGTCTCTTGTGCGTGCTAGTATGTTTCCTACTCTCTACCCTCTCCACCACAGCTTCCCCATTATTATTCTGTTTTGTGTGATATGTATACATTTATTTGTGTGTGTGGTTTTAGTACCCATTTCCTTCAGGCATATGCCTCGATGTGAATGGACCATCATAAGTTCTTTGTGTCATGATGTCCTTTCAACTACTTCTGTGTCTTTCCACTGCATTAAAACGACTCGTTTAGGTAAACATTTATCTTCACAGTGTTTTCTCTAGTAGTGGGACGGGTGGCCTGGGTTCGATCCTCGGTGAGGACCATGGGGGAGTTTTTCCAGGTGAAATTTGGTGTGAAGTCGTCCCCCAAGCCCACCCAGCTTTAAAACGGGTACCTGACTTGAATTGGGGGGAAGTAAAGGCGGCTGGGGCGTTGTGCTAACCACACAATCCATTCAAATGCCGGGGTTATAGAAACAGATGAACTCTACACTTCATCTGCCCCGTTGGCCCTTTTGGGCGAAGATACTTGACTTTTTTTTTTTTTAAATATTTTTCTAATGCTCACATGGTTGAATACCAATAACATCAAACCGCACGTGACACATTGTTGGTATTGATGATTATCGGTGATTTCTGAAGTGTTTGTGTGTTTGTGACATTTGAGCCTTAATTAATGGCGCTTTCGTCAACGTCACCAAACAGTTGTTAAAACAGATCACAAAAAGGGCAATTTAAACTACCCTGGATAAATAAAAAAAATTCCTGCACATGTTATTATTATTATTATTTTGAGGATATGCAATGAGCCCATTCAGAATCTATTATGGATATAATGGTATAGATGAGACGCAGATGGTTGCTTGGTCGGTAACAGGGCAGTTGCGAGCTATCTGTGACTCACCGGCCTCTCCTGCAGCTATCTCCTAATATCTTTTGACCCCCCGCCCCCTCCTTCTTACCCCCACCCATCCCGCTCCACAAGGCCCCCATTTCTTTCAGCGTGAGTTCCTCTGTCCCGAGCAGGGAAATGGTGTATGCAGAGCCCGACCTGGGTATACTATGGACCGTAACGTGTCCGATATCCACGTACCTTTATACCATGTAACATGACCTAATATAGACGTCATAGTATCCATATACACCTTATGTGGTATCCAGAATTAACGTAATTACCCACTTGATAGTATCGAATATAATGACGTCCCACTTCTGTGTCTTTCTCGTGTTCATTTGTTGTTTTTTTTTGCATCTCCTCCCCCACCCCTCTCCCCATTGGTCTCGATATCCAAACAGGAATAGTGCTGGACGCGACTATAATAATTCGTGTCCCATTACCACGATTCATCCTATGAATCATATGATCGGCCCTGGCAATCAACATTCCAACGGAGATAAGTGGAGGGAGATCGATACGCTTCTGATGACGCCTGTTGAACAATGCTTCCAGACGTCTCACCCACACTTCCCCAGCATCGGTGTCTTTTTTTTTCCCCTTTAAGTTCGTGAATCAATGATTTCGAGAAAAAGAAATCATTACCCAATATAAAGGTCACAGCAAAGTTTTCTGTTGAAAAACAAAAAAGAAACGAACCTATAACAGAGAACCGTTTAATTACCGTGTCAAGTGCATTTAATTAGCGCAGGTGAAAATGACACATTCCCCCCTCCCTCCCAGTCCTGCCCTCCCTCCATCACTACTTCATTCTTCCGTCTCTCTTTAAACTGTTGGTGAAGAATTTAAGGCTGCGTTAAAGGGGCTGCGGCGGCGGCGGCGCTCGGATGACACTGACGTCATAACAACACGTGACCGGTGTAGCTGCCACACGTAACAATGTGCATTTGCGACGACCCCATCCATTCCAAACTATATAAAAAAAATCCCCCCCCCCCCGGGCTCATTATTTTCACGAGCATGTCATTGTCTGCTGAGATAATTGTGTTGACAATGACACCCCCCTCTCTCTCACACAAACTTTCCTGGTTATACACCTTCCCCACCCACCCTCACTCTGTGTTTTTATTATCACCACCTTTTTTTGTGTGTGTTTCTGTGGGATGAATCGCCCTCCGAATGTCGCCCTGGTCTGACACCCATAGACGCCACTAAAGGTGTCTCATAGAATCTCGCGAGAAATGTGAGCGATGTCGTAGTTTACTCGTGTGTCAGGACTTCATCAGCCCCCGTTCCCCCCCCCCCTTCCACCCATCCCACCGGTTCTATTTTTAAGCCAAGAGTACACAACACAATTCTTGGAAGGAACGGGGCTGGGTTGGAGGCTACGATGTGGAGTGGAAGATGGAGGAGCCTTTTAAATCCAAGATGCAACGATTTTCTATAATTATCTGGAAGTTAATCTGGGAAATAAACATGCAGAAGAATGGCAATAGTGCAAAGGAGAAGAATTTTAAAAAAAAAGAGACAGAGACGTTCGTCGGCCATTTAATTATGCCATCATTGATCATCGTCATTATTGTAGACTACCTGTACCCTGCAAAACCTTTGCATAGAGTTATATCCCCTTATTCTTGATCGGTAGGCTAGGTTATTGTTGGTTTCGTGCAGATCCGATTTTTTCTTGATTGTATTTTAAACCGGAATACTGTTGTATTAATTCTTTACTTTCGATTTAACGCATAACCCACACCGCTATTATTTATATAGTTTTTTTTTTTAATCGGCGAAATAAGGCGCTAAAATGATGGAATTTCGGCTTCGGTATGATTTGTCGTCCGGGATAAGTTGTTATACCGAAATTGTATATCGGCATCGTAGCCACTGCCTACAACAGTCCTTGCACCACCCCGTAGCACCAGTCTCTCATGGGATGAGATTTCGGGATTCGAGCTTTGACACTGATTCAAACCATTGGATCTTGGAAAAAGCCACATATACGCGAATGTTCCAACACGTAATTTTTATAACGTCTTCAATGGCACTCGGTCGACGTCCTTACAGGTAATCGAAGAGCATTAAATTTGGACTCAAACGCTGACCATGGACACAAAGGTAGACATAAAATAAAACTGATAATGGTTAATCACACCAGTTTCTCCAGTGATTGACCGCTGGCGATTAATTCGTACGGCGAGACTCCCACCAAGAGACAAGTTACCCCCCCCCCCCCCCCGTAAAAAGGGGAAATGATACAACTTAATAGCTAAAAGGGGGCCACAACTCTGCACGTCTACACCCGAGTCTAATTTAATTTCCACATTTATCAAATCATTGTGCAGCCACCGTGCTTATACCTGTCGTTTCCTCGTTTTTAGGTCCATACCAGCCAACGCACGCACATTCACACATCAGCCAACACACACATATACATCCCAACACAGGCCACACAAACGCAGAAATATTTCCTAATTAATTGACTCGACACTAAATAAAACCGTTGTCGGTCGATGACCAGATGATCTTATTGTTTCACATTGATCTCCGTCTAGAAAATAATAATCTTATATTCCCTACAAATTCCCTCGTGGAGCATACGAGGGGATTTTAGGGTCAGATGAAGTAGATATGTCTGAGCCCACGACCTTCAGTTGGGATTGAGCGGCTTTTGAAGCCGTCTTTACGTCTGTCATGCAGTGGGACATCTAGCTGACCAGATAAAGTCCCGGCACAAACTATGGCTTGAACTATGTCGTTACACCTCCCTACCATTCCGCCGCCTCGTAGTCTTACACAACCACGGTAAAAAGGACTGAGACAGACGGACAGACAGACAGTTGCGTTTGTCTGATGACGTCTGAAGCTGTACCCGGTTTTCGCTCTGTCGTGTCGCTGTATCAATTCTCTCGGCATTTTAAACAACAAAAACCTCGATACTCACACAAGCACGCACGCGCGCACATTTCACGTGTGTCTGTCTCTATCTATAATACCTTTGTCTCGGACAAATAAAGTGCGCAATAGTCTACAACTCCCCCCCCCTCCCAGCTCTCACCCCCTCTCCCCATCATACGGCGATACTGACGACGCCTGAAGTTATCGGCGGCAGTCGCCTGCCTCATGATGTAAACATCAAGGCCGGAGACAATATGGTCGAAGCCCTACAGATTACTTTCTAAACGACAACAACGCTGATGAACTACGTCCAACTATCAAATGTCTCAGGACTCCTGCGAGTAAAGAGGCTGATAATCTCAGGTTGAATGATAGTGTGTGTGTGGGAGGGGGGGGGGAGAGAGAGATAAAACTCAAGTTTTCCCCGCAATGTTTTTTTTTTAATCACAACTGTTCCCTTGTTACCTTTGTATCTGCTTTGTTCTAACAGTGGTCCTCGTATCTCAGTGGCCCAAATCCCACCCCAATTCTTTAGTAAGTGTAACTTGGTAGGGGCTTACCCAGGTCGGATTTATCGATTTATAATTGATCTTTGAGAACCATCTTAACTTCAGCTTTATCTTTCCGACTTGAAAACGAACAATGCGTAAAGTAAAAAAAAAAACATCACGAGCTAAATAAATTACTGCAGAGAGATGGGACACTGTTTGAAGCTGTGTTAGATGTAGCGCCCTCTGGTCAGATTTCTCAGCGAGGAACGCAAAATGCCAGATAGGGCTGCTAAACGATTTAGGTCCACGGAATCGGCAAAGAAAAAAAAACAACAATTAGACCTTGAAAGCTGCAAAACATAAACATACAAACACAAAATGCCCCGCGCACAGACACACCGATTAAAAAAAGGGGGGGGGGACAGAATATTCAACAGAAAGACACCCACCAAGTATTCATTTTTACGACTTGACGTTGAATCCCTTTCCCTCCCATTTCTTCCCAAACAAAATCCTGAAAAAACTTTCTAGATATAATGTTAGGTTTTTTCCAAAAAAAAAAAGCCCCTCCCCCCCTCGAGGTCATGGTTAAGGGTCGGGTCGAATGACAAGGATCCGACACCCGAGACAAGCTGTAACTGTCGACATTAATGGATGGGTTACGACATGGGGGGGGGGGGGGTAAAATGTGTTTTGTCAAACAACCGATTCAGACACCCACGGGCAGTGAATAACATTTGCCCTCTCTCCCCCCGTCCCCAAAACTAAAGCGTTAGGCATTTTGATAGTAGCACTGAGGTGGTGTGCAACAGTTGGTGACGCCTCTAGATGCAGTAAAGCGATTATCCGGGAAGACGCTCGAATCTTACACTCGGCATGTCCTCAAGCTGTTGTTTTTGTTCAAACATATTTTAAAAGGAAGACGACATTTTAACATTCATGTAGAAATTAGCTATAACGCCCCAGCATGTAGACTCTTTGGGTTATAATAATTATAACTGACGGTTGCATGCTTATTTCAACTTGTGTGTACGATATAAGCTGACCATTACAGGCATCCTAAAGTTTTCTGGGCGCAAGGTGAAGACTTTTAGATTTAAAGGGGGGCATAAGGGGCAAAAATGTATGGGGGTGGGGACTGGGGGTTGTCGCCTAGTTGGCCAATAAACAGATGTGCTAAAACTAATTGCCTGTATTTATTAGTATTTTTTTTTTATGTTTCTCATCATAAAGAAATATTGTTGTTTTTAAATAAGTTTTCAATGTTAGCGTCAGTCTACATCAGTTAGTGTGTGTGTTTTTATTTATATGTGTGTGCGTGTGAGCGTGCGTTATGCTACTTCCATCTGTTCTGCTGCCTGTGAGAATTCAAAAGTTTCTGAAGATAAATATTATTGACTCATCAAGAAATGTATGTAGGTGTTCTTAAGGGGGTGTAAGGGGGGTGGGGCGATTTGACATGGAGTGGGGTAGGGCTGGGGATCAAAGTCAACTTTGTGATTATAAAGCAAAATGCTGTACATTATAAATAAATGATTCTCTAGGTCACGGAATTCACGTAGTTTTTGGTCGTTATGACGTCACGAGGCAGGTACAGACCGGTACATTGATGAGAGAAAAAATGTAATTTAGGACAGGGAGGTGGATGGGGCGTGAACCGTTGCAGTTAGAGGGGGATCAAAGGGCACGTACTATGATATGAAAGTGTTAAAAAATAAAGAGCTATGTTCCGACCGCTGTTTAAAGAAACAAATTTATGTTGCTGTTTTTATTATTATGAGGCCTGTGATTTATACGTGTGTTCATACAAGGGAGAGGGCAATTAGATTTGGGTCCAAAGCAAAGATATCTTTATCCTATTTGAAAACCTGCTACATTTTTGAGTGATAGATATGTGGTGGTTAGGTTACAGGCTCAACTAATGTGATTTAGATCATGTTTTTTTTTAAATACGTGTATTTACTTAGAGGCAGGTGGGCCCAGGGCGAGTGTCACATGAAGTGCCTGTAGCCAAGTGATTAGTTTAGTCACATGCGACCAAAGAGACTCTTAATGCGGGGCCCTTCACCCTGGGTGACTGTTCTGTGGCTTTTCACGAATCTCACCCGACACGTGTGCTGGGATTGTTACTCCGACTTGCAAGCCCCATAAGCTCGATTCCCAGCATGGCTTGACCCCCCCCCCCCGTCAATATGATTCTGAAAATGTGAACAAGTTATTGAGTGGTGCCTCGTTAAGTGTTGTTTTTTTTTTTTTTTCAATTCTTAAATATTTAAAATTATTAAAATATATATTTAAATCTCAATTTAATTATTTTTTTTTTAAATATATTAAAAATATGTTCCGTGGCGTCACCGCCGACACAAACTGACAAAGTCAATGTAAACATTGTACAACTCGATATACAACTTGTGTTGGTCAATTATATTTTTTTTCTTCTTCACCTCTCCCCCCCCCCCCCCCTTAGAATATTTTCCTCACTGATAACACCCGATGTTGACACGTCACTGACATAATCTCCTCTCATAGATTAACATTAATGTCTCCTCATCTGCTAAACCCCACCCCCACCCCTCGTCATTCAACAACAGTGTACTGTTAATTTCGTGCTGTTATCTTTAAAACTTGTACGAAAAATATTTCATGATGGGGGTCTTGGTGGAAGACAAATGTTTTGATAAAACATGTTATCGGTTGGTTACTTCACGTTGTTGTGGGGGGGGGTGATATCGTTTAGATGTTGACTATTTGTTAGTTTTACTGCATATTTACCTGCTTGGTATTGGTGTTACGGCATCGGTTATCAGGACTAGACAGTCCTGTGATAAAACGGATTTGTAACTCAGGTATATTGGACATTTCATTTTGCCGCATTTATTGCTTTTGTGTGTGTGTGTGTGTGTGTGTATGCGTGCGGCCGATTGGGCAAGGATGTAATCCCTACCACATAAAAATTCCATTCGCTTTGTCGCCGCTTCTGTCTACCACTGAACCTTGCCAAGTTTCAGATTACGTTGACTGGGTGGTAACTGAAACCCTTTGAGGCTCTGGTAAGGGCGAGATGTGATCCTGTACCTAACCCTTAATCTCTAACAGGGCAGCTTAATAGTGCACTTTCTATACCCCGACCATAACCGTGATATGGAGAGATGCGTAACCAGTCTGGTTCACAACCGCAGGGCCGCAGAGGCACTGAATCAGAAAAAACAAACAAACAACAACACCACAGGCCCAAGTCTCTCTGACCTCCTGTCTGTACACACTCACACAGACTCTGATCTCCTGTCTGTACACTCACACAGATACATTTTTATATTTGAACATAACACATTGGTAGAAAATGATCCTGCGAGAGGTCAATTGTGTTGACACCTATCAAAGTAAGCCATGTACATTACAACAACAACAACAAATGGATGGAACTTTTGGAGTCTAGGTCTTCCTTGTCTGTGAATTGTATCTCCGTACACAAATACTAACTTGGCGCGTGGAAGCTCAAAAATAAAAAAGCCAAACTGCTTTAGAGAAATGAAATAAAGAGAGAGTCAGGTTTGAAATAGTTCCATTGATCATCCCATTGATGATGATTCAATAATAAATTCTATTGAATAAAAGGAATTAAAGTTACTCCAGTGTCATTTTTTAATGTCTCATCTCGTTTTTAAAGTATTAGAAAAGTGAAAAGTTCATTTACCGAAACAAAAAAAAAAAACATCAACAAAAACTGTTTCTTAGTTATTCTCAAAGTATTATTTCAAATATTTAAAACAAAAAATAAAAATGTGTGTAGAAATGTATGAGATGGCTATGTCCGGGCCATATAAGGAATGAACTTCCTCTAGAAATGTTTTTTCGGTATTTCGCAGTCTAGTTTTTTTTGTAAAAAAGTGGCTACTCTGTTATTTATAGTTGAACATTTTTTTTTGGCAAAATAACTTAAAACCTGGATTTGAATCTTTACAAGACACTCTTTCAGACATGAACATCTGCAAGGAAGTGAAATTATATTAAAAAAAAAAAAGTAACTTAATGCACCTTTTTTAGTGGAATTAATGTGTACTTTTTTATCCACACATTTTGGGACATGCTAAATAAACAAAAATATATAATCTAGACGGAAAATTTAATGAAGAAAACGTTGGGTGAACACATATCTGTCAAGCTATAGATATATAAACTTGAAATAATACCTGTTTGTTTACTAATGTTTAAAGAAAGGAAAAAAAAACGCAGGCTTCATAATGACTTTGCTATAAATAATTAAATATAAATATTCCCACTTTCTCGACTTTTTAGAATTAGTATTATTACCTTTAGTGTTTTTTTTTCTTTATTATCGCCGGTCTTGTTCGTTTATCGATAAGGACAGCCGTCTAGTTATCATCCTATGTCCTTTTGGTGGCCATAGATAAAGAAAATGGCCAGGTACGACGGGGTGAAATGTATTTGTCCTGCTAAGGTGACCCAAGGTGAAATATTTCTTTCATGAGACAAAACAACTAGTTTTTATTTTCTCTCTCCATTTTGGACTCCCGCCCCCCCCCCCTTTTTTTTCTATTTCACTCAATGTTTCTATCCAGCAGACGTACGTTTCTTTGAATTGTGTGCATATCACTGTGACCTCAGACGACCGTGCAATATTAGCAGACGTCAGGTTGATTGTTAAGTGCGTTTAAAATGTTTTTATTGTTTTCACGAGGAAGGGTTGTGGGGGGAACAAGGCTGCCGGTGAGATTGTTTTTTTTTCACAACGTTAAACTAGGCTGATATAAAAAAAAAACCCAGTTCTGAGAAAAAAATAAAGCTAGGAGGATAAAACAAAACAAAACCTGATCTAAATAGAAAAACAAACAACAACAATAAAATCTTAAAATCCGAACGCCATAAAACTCGAACAACTTTGAATCCGATCACAAATTTGGATAGATTTTCGCATCATTTTCCAAACTGTCTTAGAAATCGGAACTTCATTGCGCGTACTTGCTGTTTTTGAATCGTATTGTCCTACAGCTCGCGTCCTTTTCATGTACACCGTATCTCGTGTAATTTTCTCAACTCATTGCGGTGCTAATTGTTTAAGTTTTTTTTTTTTTTTTAAATTTAACAAAAATTAAATTTTATTGTATATACCGGTATTTAAATATTAAACGTTTGCCTTGAAATGAAGAGTATTTAAAATTATGGGAAATTAAACTTGTGGGTATCCGTGTGACAGATGAATAAATTATATATGATTTAAAAAAAAATAATTATGATCAAACCCAAAATGCTATAAAAAAAAATGTTCCCGTAGGAAACCCAAGATGGTGCTAAAAAATCCATGGGAAAGGAGGATGGTTCAGTAGTTGAGTGGTTGAAGAGGGGGGAAAAAAATAGATTAAAATAAAAATAATGTTCTCTCTGAATTAGGGAAAAGCTTATTAAGTGTGATTGAAAGTTGTGGCGTGCATTTTAATTGTATTATGAGCCAAGAACTTTTCGGGAATCTTCAATTCAAGATCCGTACACTTACAAGCTATCTCACACACAGACACATACTTTCTCTCACTCACAATCTCTTTCTTTTTTTTTTTTCCTCAGTCACCTTTATGTACGTCTACCGGTGGTGTACCTAGCTAGTCCCCTCACCCTCCATCCTTCAGCCTCACACCCGGGCCAGGTATGCTAATTAAACGAAGATGTCAAAATGATCCTCACAAAAATTCTTTTTATTTAGTTGAGCCCAGTCACCCACCTTCCCATGATGCTCTTCTGGGAGCTCACCACCGGAGTCCTGGGAGTGTAGGGCAAAGAAGATGGAAAG
>JAGDYQ010000187.1:1347058-1382058 GCA_021962125.1 Bulinus truncatus
GGCCCCTGCAAATTTGACATACGATATCATGACATGAGATAACGTACTTAATAAATATATGTCTAAATTCAAATTAGTACAGTATATCAATAAAATTAACAAAAAATAATCATTAAAACTCTTTTAATGAATAATTCCATTGTTTAGTGACGAGATAATGCACAGGTGACAAATCTCAATTCATTTTGCCTCACGTCGTGCTTTCTGTGCAGTAAAGGCATTTATAACATCATCTAAGTCAATGTTGTCTAGTATTTTTGACTTCACTGACATTAAAGCCATGCTGCTAAGTCTTTCTTGCGTCATTGTACTCCTGAGATAGTTTTCGATTAACTTGAGTTTTGAGAATTATCTCTCACATGATGCAATGGAAGTGGCCAGAGTTAGCAGTATTCGGATGGAGGTTTGCAAGGTTTGAGCAAACACCATTATCACATGAAGCCAGCTTCCTCAATAAGTCAGTTGGTGATTGTGGTACTGGTTTGTTGATAAAAGTGCTCGTGCATCAATGACACCATTGAAAAAGTGATTTGCCTGTATGCCATCATACAAACAGGAAAAAGTAACAGTTTTTCATCAGTGTGTAATCATCCTTAGAATTCAACTGGTGTCTTGGTTTAAGAAGATCCCCAAAGGTACCCACATGGTTTTGCAACCTTTGGAATCTATCCTTCATCTCCATATGAAGTCTGTCAAGCACTTCTGTCGAAACACGTTTGAATTGCAGTTCTATTTACAGTCCTACATCAGAACTCAACTCCCCATCAAGTCTTTTCTTTCTTCTGGTTGTTTTGTCTAAAGGAAATCCAAAGTATTCAATGCCTTCTTTTGCTCTTTCGATGGATTGGGTGATCAGTTTTGTCTGTTTCTCATCATTTAGCATAAAGCATGAAAGGGTCTTAATCTCTTCAGCATCTTTGTCAAGATGCAAGGAAACTGACGACGTAGCTTCTTTTCTTGAGTACCACCATGTAGGCCTACTACTCTCCTTTTTTTAGTTTCACGGCTTCAGTTTCTTTCAGTTTGGTCTATCTCTGGTGTGAATTGGTAAAAAAGTTGAGCAATTCATGAAAAAAGATGACAATGGCTAGATCTATATCAGCAGAATGAAGAGCTGCCAAGCTGAGAGAGTGATTATCACAGTTCAGAAATGTTACGTTTGGATTTATGTCTAAGAGACGTTTCTGCCGGCCAGACCGACGGCCACTCATTGTGGCTGCGTTATCATAGGTTTGATCTGTGCACATATTAAAGTCTAGTTTAATGTCTTAAAGAGTTTTCAGAACAAGTTCTTCATTATGTTGTGCATCTGGCTTCACAATTTCAAAATAACCAAGGAATGACTCTTTTATTTAAAAATTCTCGACATTCCTGTTACGAACTTTAAGGGATAGCCTACTAGTTCTTTGAGAGAAACATCTGGAGTGGAATCAAACACCAGAAAAAAGAAACAAACTTGCTTGACTTTCCCAACAATTGATTCCCTATCTTTATTGCCCATCAAGTTTATGAACTCATTTTGAATTATTCAAGTGATGTTACGTAACTTCATCAAATTCTGCAAGAAATTTCAAAGATTCTAGGAAGTTCCCAGGACTGGGAGAATCCAATTTTTCTTTGTGGCCAAGTAAGCTTGAGTTGGTTTTTGCTAAGTACTTGACAGCTGTTGCTACACTGCTGTATCTTTATATGAATTATCTGAATGATGATACTTTTCTTCGCCATGTTCATGGTCTTCATTGTTTTCAACGCTATTATCAGGTTACTTCTTTAAAAAAAAACCTTCATATTTTCCTTGATTTTACAGCCTCTCGTCTTTCTGTAGCACGCTTTTTCCGTTTTGTAGCCCCACTCTGGTAAAACTCTTTCTTTCGGCATGGGTGAAGTTTCTCTATAAAGAATAACACTCTTTACATTTCACAAATAAAAAATGTACAAAAAATTATGTATACTTGTTTCATCCGCCATGATTGTGAGATTTCGTCAGACAAAGTATACGAACTATGACCCTTCTATTTATGTCTATGGATAGATGGACAAAAATGGAAGATACAATGCCGTCAAGATAACGTGTCTTACAACAACCAAAACTATGTTTTGACATTTTAGTAAACTTTTTACCAGTTTTTATTTGCGTGATGATTTACGTAATTCTGAAATCCTTCATCTGTGTGGAATACATGCAACAGTGTCACTAACTCAGTGGCATCATTATGGTCGGTGTCACCCGATGCGGACAATTCAGGGTGTCACCCCCTCCCCCAAGACTTCTAGCAGGAACAATGGAAAATATTTCGAATTTTCCTGCTCTATACGGTCTTCGCCTTAGAGAATTTACTTTAAAAGATTTAAGCGATGAAAACGATAGTATTACTGACTGTATTTCAGAAATATGTAGGCCCTATATTACTTTAATTCAACTAAGTTTATAAACTACGTCTCCTATTTCATAAAACCTCGTGACTACCTCCGTCCTTTTTTCTAGCGCGTTTACAAAAAAACTCCAGATTGATCCGAGCAGCTTTGAGTTAGATTCATTTACCTAAGCTCCAGACGCTCTGCATGATGGCACCCTGTGCTACTGCTCGTATGGTGGCACCCTGTGCTACTGATCATGCATTTGACTATGATCGATTATAAAACTGACTATGCCGAGTTCTTTCTGCTATGAAATTTAGAATTGTTCATTTTGGTGTCACCCCTATGATGGTGTCACCCGGTGCGGCCCGCACCTTCCGAGTGACGCCTCTGCACTAACTTATATAACAACGTGCATAACAAGATTACATGTTTTTGGCTTTATCTATATAAATAAAAATGTAAATAGGATACACGCCTAGCTAAAAACTTCTAAAGTTCTTCACCAATTGCCTTGAAATTTACACACAAAATTGCATTAAATTAATAAACTGAATTAGAAACGAAATTTTTCTCAATACTAACTTTTACATTAAAGTAGGTGTCATAACTACTTGTATTATTAGTTATGCATTGTGAGTTCTTGTGACTGTCTATGTCTTCTCTACTCTGGTAGGGATTGGCACTTTAAGCGTGTACTCAAGCATAATTTCAAAATATAAGTAGAATGAAACTATACACTGCAAGATACATATTCACCGAAACATCACTACTCTATCCTGTGTGCTGCCTATTTTTGTCGAACTGCATGTCTGTTCTGTACCTCTCTGTTCTCCTCCTTTCTCCCCATAATTAATTAACTCATCCCTGACCCAACGATCCATATTTTTGAAAATACAATGTTTAATCTATATTCTTGTAAATATAATGCTCAACAATGCTCTTTGTATCACTAATCAAGCACATGTAGAAGTTTGGCGCCATGTATACGAAACCAGACAGTAGATAATTAGCTTATCACAACATTTTTCTCTCGAAAATACAAGGACGCTTAGCCTTGCTTTTAATTCCAGCCTAACTAGGTCATCTATCTTAGCAGGTATGTGTCCCCTAAAAATACAAACTCTCTCTAAATGTGACCGACATTGTACCTATGGCGCATTTCCAGCCATTCCAAAGTATGTTATAAAAACATAACCGACTTTGGTCGTTACAGAAGGCTTAGTCACGGCAGCGCGTGGCGGTTACAGCTAGTATTTAATATTTAGTGTTAAAATTAAAAAAATGTAAACTCGTTTGGGGGCCCCCCTCAAGCGGGGGCCCGGGGGGACGTTCAAATTTGGACCCCCCCCTCCCCCCACCCTAGCTACGCCACTGCAACAGTACCCACCCTACTCTATTGATTTAATTTACAGCCATGGGCGTATTCATGGGGGGGGCGGCAAGGGGGCATTTGCCCCCACCCCCCTACATTTTGAAAAATGTCATATAAGAGGGGGGCATTTGCTCCCCCCCCCCCTCTTACATTTAAAAAAAATGTCATAAAGTTGTTATTTGCCCCCCCCACCTTCTGGAAAATTTTTGCCCCCCCCCCTGGAAAAATTCTTAGCGACGCCCATGTTTACAGCTACAATAGTTTGACATTTTTTTTATCCATTTCATCAGTCTAGTTTTAAACATTACACACTCGTCTTAAAAAAAATATTCAAACAATTTACCATGCAATATTTTTTGAAAGTGTTCATAATGAAGGTCAGACTCTGGCGGTTTATTGAAAGCCATCTTTTGTTTGGTTTTTTTACTTACTGACCTTACAATTTATTTATTTTTTTAATTCCCCCCAATAAATGTATTCCTTAATATGGTTATGATGGTAAGCATTAATAGTTCATTTCGTATTTACATGTAGTTTTATATCTTTGGTGCGTACGGCAGGTCTTCACGAATTCAGTTTGAATGCTTTGTATTCATACATGATATTCTGGCGATTTAAAAAAAAACGTTATGGCTTATCTCATTAGCAAGTATTATTGTAGTGGGACGGATGGCCGAGTGGTGTAGATACTCGACTGTCGACCTGAGAGTCCTGGGTTCGATCCTCGGTGAGAACCTTGGAATTTTTCCAGGTGAAATTTGGTACAAAGTCGTCCCACGAGTTCACCCAGCTTTGAATGGGTACCTGACTTAAGTTGGGGAAGTAAAGGCGGCTGGGCGTTGTGCTAACCACATAATCCCTTCATATGCCGAGGTTATAGAAACAGATGAATTCTACACCTCATCTGCCCCGATGGCCCGTTTGGGCTAAGAAGGGAACTTTACTTACTTTTTACTTTAAGTATTATTGTCATAAACATGACATTTCTTTAAGTTTTGACTACGTGTGTGATCAGCTGATGGTTTTTTTCGTATTAGTGCAGGTCAAAGGGTTAAACCTACTCAGGGAAGATAAGTCTGCGGTCGTCTGATGGGAGACGCAGAGTGTTTTCCCTTGGTGCTCTCGTTCTTGTCAACAATAAAACATATGGCTGTTATGGCACAGGTTCTTCATGACTGTTAGAGGTCTTAACTAGTTCACAGACCACATACATTATTCAGATATTCATCTTAGATGTCCAAACAAATGGCCAGATGTATTCAATCATATCAGTAGATACTGAACACCTGCTGTTTTTTTTGTTTTATATATATATAAAAAAGATTTCGTCGACAAATTTATGTTAAAAAAAAAAAGAAGAAACTCAATAAGAAATAAAAAAAAAAAAGTAAATACTTTATTATTATTATTATTATTATATGTGTATAACATTCATTTAGTTTTTACCAAGCAAGGCACGTAAAATGTCTTGTAATGTAAACACAACCGGGGCATAAATAAGTATTCAAATGAACAATTACATTTATGTGACTATTTTTCTTTAAAAAGAAAGTGACTATATGTGTGATAAAAATTATGATATTCGGTAAATCAACAATCTAAATATAACCAAGGTCACGCTTTAAATTGCCGGTAGTTCATGATGTCATCTTGAAAAACGTATTACTTATTTCTTATCCAAAGACCAATAAATAATAATACATCTATATAGTTTAGTCACATGTTATAAAACGATATACACACTGATAAAGTTTGAACGAAATCACAGGCAATGAATGGAATGTAAAGGGGAATTGGTGCCAATAGTCTTAGACCGATTTACTTCATCAATATAAATGTGTGGTATAATCATGTATATAGTTTAGTCGCATGTTATAAAATGATATATACACTGATAAAGTTTGAACGAAATCACAAGCATGGACTTGGTGCCAATAGCCTTAGACCGATTTGCTTCATCATATAAATGTCATATAAATGTCATATAAATGTGTGGTATAAAAATGCATAAAACAAACAAACAACTTACTAAACGATTATTGTTTTCTTAAAAAAAAACCTTGACAGTAAAATGACAGGCCTGCTTTTGTTTCTCACTCAAGTGAATTAAACCGAAAAAGTTATTTTTGTCCTTCTAGTCGTGACACCGCCCATGTCTATGCTGTTGCTGGTGCTGCTGTTGTTGCTGTTGTAATTGTTGCTGCTGTTCTTCCAGCTCCTCCTCTGACATCCTCAGGAAAACTTGTTTCGCCTTGGTGTACCATCTGCAGTTGTTGTTGTTGTTTTAACACACATAATTATTCTTGTAATTCCAACTGACAAGTCATTCTAAAAACAGACCATTGGAAACATCGGATTCTTCACACACCCCCCCAAACCCTTCATGTTGCCAGCCTTCCCTTGTAGAGGGCGTGTATCACTCATCCGGGCCATTCTAAATGACACGCCCACTTGGAGTCTGCCTAGGAGCAGGCCCACCGACTGAAATTTCGGGCCCCAGGGCATGGCTGTCACGGGCCACCCCCCGTGTTGATAAAAATATCTTCAAAAGTTGATTGGCCAGCTCAGTCCGGGCCCCTAAAACTCGCCGGGCCCCTAGGCATTTGCCCCCCCCCGCCACTCCTCTCGGCGTACTGCCTAGGGGCACCCTAGCTAAGAGCCCCCCCCCCCTTATCCGGGTCGAGACTTTATGTTGACTTCACGAAGAATTTAAATCTATTTACAAAATTGACAATTTATCAACCATCATAACATACTCTATGAGATATTTTCCAGCTTTAAAAAAATGTTTCGTGCGAGTTTTACATTCCGTTAGGCCTTCATTGCTCATAGTCATTGCTCGCCACAAGGATGGGAAGCCCGAGCATAGTTTAGGGCCCCCCGGATAAGATGACTTAACACTGGTTGGGGCCCCGTTGTAAAAGATTTAATTGGAGGAGCTGAAATTTGCAAGCGGTGGCTTTGTTGGCTTTTTTTCGCTTAGGGCCTGTAATGTAGCTTTGCCGAAGATTCGTTTTCCTAGCCCGCCCTCCCCCCCCCCAACCCCCAAGTGTACCTATGTTTAGAGCCCTCGTTAATACAAGAATGGCTCTGGTAAATGAGCGCCCTAATGTAGACCAATGTTTGTTACAGCTGAATATATCCAACTTCATACAGCTCTGCAGACATACACAGACTTAGAACCCAGTGAACATGGCTACATACAGCTCTGCAGACACACACAGACTTGAGAACCCAGTGAACATGGCTACATACAGCTCTGCAGACACACACAGGCTAGACAACCGGACACTAAACAGTTTAGCACGTACACACCATATAATCCACAAGTAAAATATCACAACTCGCCTGCATATGGCAGTGTAGGCGTGCATCGCCCATCTCGCCAGGTGACCCAGGGCGACAATGTTGATCCAGACGTAGAGGAAGACAACGACGAACATCAAGTTGCCCAATACGTTGTTGTCTTCTTTCACGGGGCTAATCGCCTGAAACAGGCCAATCAAAGATAGCCAAATATACATAGATTTGCAGTTGTTCTGTGGGTGGTTTGAACGGGGGAGGGGGAGGGACACCATACAGATTGTGTTCCTTCTAATATTCCGATGGCTTTTTGTGCGCAATTTTAAAATGGACTTTAAATTTCAGTACGCAACATAACATTCTATGCGAAAACATGCACGTGCTCTGTTAAGATGTGTGTTAGTGCGCTCGGTGAGTTGTGTTGATCTTGCATGCACGCGCACTGCTTAGAAGGTACGCGAATTGTTTAAGCCGGGGGGGTATAGGACTTGATATATGAAGTTGAGTGGGTGCTTAAACACAAAAGGTTAGGATTTTTTAAACTTCTGGTTGTTTTTGTGTGTGTTCCCATCACGGAACGTTCATTTTTGGGGGGAGGAGGGGGGAAAAAAAGTAAATACATGAATGCTAAATATATGTCCGTTTACGTAGCCACTGTGTACAATATATGTCCGTTTACGTAGCCACTGTGTAAATGGGTCAACCTAAGGTTTTATTTGCCTTTTCACACACTCTTGACGTTTACCAATCGATTTCCGTTTCGGCTTTTTTTTTAACTTTCATAATAAATTCGTTGGCACATAACTTGTTGCGGATGTACCATTGAAGATAATATATTAGAAAGAAGGTTAACATTTACATTGGTCAACATTTACTATACATTGAATAGAACGACATTGAAACGTGAGCGACAGAAATAAATAGAATAATTAGGCCTAATCCTTATTGGCTCTCACGATTATTTAGTAAACTTATATTTAAAATTTCACCAATAACCATATAAAAATTTTAATAACAAATTTAACAAATAACACTTTTAAACAAAATAAAAAAAATATAAAAAAAAAATTTTATATAAATCAATTGAGAAAAAAACAATCTACCTAATAACTTCTCCTCTCTTCCCTTCATATTTTTACATTTTTTACTATTCTTTTTCCCTACTTTCCCACTACCTACTTCCCCCTTCACTTCCCTTCCAAAACAAAATACACACTCATTTCTCCTTATTTCTTCTAAAATAAAAAAAATACATTACCCTTTTAAACCCATCCACTTTACTTCAAATCCTCCTTTGCTCTCCCCCAAAACCACCTTCCTTACTCTCTCCCTTCAACCCACAATATTATTTAAAAAATAAAAAATAATAAAAATAAAAAAAAAAAAAAAAAAAAAAAAAAAAAAAAAAAAAAAAAAAAAAAAAAAAAAAAAAAAAAAAAAAAAAAAAAAAAAAAAACGAATAAAAGGAAAAAAAAGGGGTTGGGAGGGGGGAGGGAAATATATATATATATATATAAAAGCCATTTTAATAAAAGTCTATTTTAAGTTTTCTCTATATTGTTTTTATTAAAATTCTACCGCCCTCACAACAATGTCTCCGCTGTTTAGCCTCTTTTTCGATATTAAAATGATTATGTGCAAATCTCCCAAAATAGACTGATGGGTTGTTGCTCTAACAATGATCGCCGCTACCTTACCCCAAATTTCTCCAGCAGCTCTATGCTCCATCTGACCTCCTTGCTGGCAATGATAATGAAACCGACGCCGAGTATGAAAGTGGTGATGGCGATGCTGGGTTTGCCCAAGACCTGCACAACCTCGGTGAACCAGTTAAACACAAAACAGTCGGGACCTATCGGTATCAGGGAAGGAACAAGAGTAAACAAAAAATACTTTTAGGGGGGGGGCGTTACTAGCGATGGCTCATACCAAGTACTTATGGGATTTCCCGTTTAGACAGACCCTGTGTCTATTACAAATGTACAAACTAAGAGGCTTCTTAGGCAGCCCCGTAGCGTGAAAATTCTACAGCAGGGGCCAAGCATTCTTCAGCAGGGGCCAGGCAATAGCAGGGGGCAAGTAATGCATTTTACTAAGTAGAGCAAATAAGCAGAGGGGGCCAGACAAAACGCAGGGGGGGCGGCCCCCCTGGCCTACCCTCCCCGTACGCTAAGGGCCTGTTCTTAGGGCTCCAATACTAAGACATATTTGGATGTTGATAACAAAAATTAAAGGTTTAATCCGATGCCAAGTTTATGAATCATCTTGATGTAAAAAAATAAATATGATAATAAATTTTCCTAATGGGCCATCGGGTCAGATGAATATGTTTCACCTGGAAAAATGCCCACGGTTCTCACCGAGAATCGAACCAAGGACTCTCAGGTCGGCAGTCGAGTATCTGTACCACTCGGCCAACCGTCCCAACTTGTTGTGCATGAGGTGTAATATAAGTTTGAAGGAAATGCTATGTGCGAGTTGTCCATTCTGGCAGGCCTACAATACTAGCATCAGATCGCCACAGTAAAACCAATATGGAGACCAAGATTTGTAAGAGTCGACCTTAACTATCGACTTTTGCCTAAGACTTCCAAATACATATACACGGCTGAGATTGAGGGGGGGGGGCAAGGATGGAAGGGAAAGGGTGGAGCTCTCAAGTGACCATTGTACAAGGAAGCTTAAGTGAGTGACGTGGCTAAGTCCAAAACCAATCTGGTCACCCATACTTAATCGTACCAAACGCCTATTTGTAGTTGTGTGTGTTTTAACCAACGCCCGGGAAGCATACAATAATACACTCACAAAGTGAGGAGCATATGTATCACGTCTGCAACGAAGTTATTCCCCCCTTCCCACTGACCCGCCCACTCATTGCAGAGAAATCACGTGATAATCCGCCCCCCAGCGCTGATACCACCAGCCTCCACCCACATCTCTTACCCACACAACATACACACACACGCACACACGCACACACACACACACACACACGCTTTAACCAGCAGCTTAACGTGCAGCATTAACAGTAAACATCACAGCATGTTAGTTAACAGTATTAAAAAAACCGGTCACGCTAACTCCTATTACAAGGAAAGTTTAATAATAAGACCTGTTTGGTTATTGTGCAATTTTTCTTTTATCTTCGTTTAATAGTTTCATTGATTTGACATTAATACATTAAATTACAATTTTATTTTCTGTTATTAAATGTCTTTGGTAGAAATTCTTTGTTTAAATATACATAAATTTATATATTCAGTGCCGTTCTTTGGTCTTTGGGGGTCTAAGGCGGAGCTTTATGGAATATTTTCGGGCCCTTAGCATCAGATTTAACATAAATATGTACTGTGAGGGGGTCCCTTTAAAACAGATGCGCACCTACGGTGGGTGGAGTAATGTCCAAAGTTGAATTCCCCCCCCCCGGGCCCTAGCTTAAGGGGGGTGGGGGTCAAAAAAATTTACATTAAATATTAAGTACATTATCTCATGTCATGGTGTCGAATGTCGAAATGCGGGGGCCCCCAAAGAGGACAAGCCACCCGGGCCCCCTAATCACCTGATTCGGCTTTGCTTTAACATAGGGCTAACATGGGCGGTACCCCGATTCGCCTGTCTAATAGGACGGTTGTGTAAATACGATTATACATATATCAAATAGCTTTATATTTAATTCCATCTTGAGTCTTTGAATGCTATCTGGCTACTGTTATATACGACATGGCTAAAAATAATAATAATAAGTTTGAGTAAATTTAATATCAAAAAATGAGATGGGAAGCCAGCACGTTCAGTGAAACTACAGTACTCGCAAACTTTGAAATGTTTCACTTGAAGGACGGGAGAAATAATGAACTACACAGGAGGAGGTGGTTGGTGGGGAGAGAAAGGGAGGTAAAGAGAGGGAGACGATGGGGGAAGAACTTACATTGCATTTTTCTTATCGCAAGACATTTTTTTTTACATTTTTTTGGTTCTTTCACGTGACTGTGGATCACGTGACATTGGATTTTGTTGTTTAACAAAAATTATTTAAATACATCTGTGTAATGAATGCATGTTTTCTGTTTACTACGTTGTATTTTTTGTTTTAATCATAAATTAATATTGTGTTTTAAAAATGCTAGCTAACTAAATGTTACTATTTGGATATGTTTCTGAACGAGGGGATATATAACGGCAATCCACTGTAACTAGATTAGTCTAGGTTTGGTGAGTTGTTCTTTGTGCTGTGTTGATTTAAATTCGCTGTAAACGCTCGCTGCTAAAATAACTCAGGTCTTGATCTAAAATAACTCAGGCCTTGATCTAAAATAACCCAGGCCCTGATCTAAAATAACTCCAGGCCCTGATCTAAAATAACTCCAGGCCCTGATCTAAAATAACTCAGGCCTTGATTTAAAATAACTCAGGCCCTGATCTAAAATAACTCAGGCCCTGATCTAAAATAACCCAGGCCCTGATCTAAAATAACTCAGGCCCTGATCTAAAATAACTCCAGGCCCTGATCTAAAATAACCCAGGCCCTGATCTAAAATAACCCAGGCCATGATCTAAAATAACTCCAGGCCCTGATCTAAAATAACCCAGGCCATGATCTAAAATAACTCCAGGCACCGATCTAAAATAACTCCAGGCCCTGATCTAAAATAACTCCAGGCCCTGATCTAAAATAACTCCAGGCACCGATCTAAAATAACTCCAGGCCCTGATCTAAAATAACCCAGGCCATGATCTAAAATAACTCCAGGCCCTGATCTAAAATAACCCAGGCCATGATCTAAAATAACTCCAGGCACCGATCTAAAATAACTCCAGGCCCTGATCTAAAATAACTCCAGGCCCTGATCTAAAATAACTCCAGGCACCGATCTAAAATAACTCCAGGCCCTGATCTAAAATAACTCCAGGCACCGATCTAAAATAACTCCAGGCACCGATCTAAAATAACTCCAGGCCCTGATCTAAAATAACTCCAGGCCCTGATCTAAAATAACTCCAGGCCCTGATCTAAAATAACCCAGGCACCGATCTAAAATAACCCAGGCCCTGATCTAAAATAACCCAGGCCCTGATCTAAAATAACTCCAGGCACTGATCTAAAATAACTCCAGGCCCTGATCTAAAAAAACTCCAGGCCATGATCTAAAATAACTCCAGGCACCGATCTAAAATAACTCCAGGCACCGATCTAAAATAACTCCAGGCACCGATCTAAAAAAACTCCAGGCCATGATCTAAAATAACTCCAGGCACCGATCTAAAATAACTCCAGGCCCTGATCTAAAATAACTCCAGGCCCTGATCTAAAATAACTCCAGGCACCGATCTAAAATAACTCCAGGCCCTGATCTAAAATAACCCAGGCCATGATCTAAAATAACTCCAGGCCCTGATCTAAAATAACCCAGGCCATGATCTAAAATAACTCCAGGCACCGATCTAAAATAACTCCAGGCCCTGATCTAAAATAACTCCAGGCCCTGATCTAAAATAACTCCAGGCACCGATCTAAAATAACTCCAGGCCCTGATCTAAAATAACTCCAGGCACCGATCTAAAATAACTCCAGGCACCGATCTAAAATAACTCCAGGCCCTGATCTAAAATAACTCCAGGCCCTGATCTAAAATAACTCCAGGCCCTGATCTAAAATAACTCCAGGCACCGATCTAAAATAACTCCAGGCCCTGATCTAAAATAACTCCAGGCCCTGATCTAAAATAACTCCAGGCACTGATCTAAAATAACTCCAGGCCCTGATCTAAAAAAACTCCAGGCCATGATCTAAAATAACTCCAGGCACCGATCTAAAATAACTCCAGGCACCGATCTAAAATAACTCCAGGCACCGATCTAAAATAACTCCAGGCCCTGATCTAAAATAACTCCAGGCCCTGATCTAAAATAACTCCAGGCACCGATCTAAAATAACTCCAGGCCCTGATCTAAAATAACCCAGGCCATGATCTAAAATAACTCCAGGCCCTGATCTAAAATAACCCAGGCCATGATCTAAAATAACTCCAGGCACCGATCTAAAATAACTCCAGGCCCTGATCTAAAATAACTCCAGGCCCTGATCTAAAATAACTCCAGGCACCGATCTAAAATAACTCCAGGCCCTGATCTAAAATAACTCCAGGCACCGATCTAAAATAACTCCAGGCCCTGATCTAAAATAACTCCAGGCCCTGATCTAAAATAACTCCAGGCCCTGATCTAAAATAACTCCAGGCACCGATCTAAAATAACTCCAGGCACTGATCTAAAATAACTCCAGGCCCTGATCTAAAAAAACTCCAGGCCATGATCTAAAATAACTCCAGGCACCGATCTAAAATAACTCCAGGCACCGATCTAAAATAACTCCAGGCACCGATCTAAAATAACTCCAGGCCCTGATCTAAAATAACCCAGGCCGTGATCTAAAATAACCCAGGCCCTGATCTAAAATAACCCAGGCCCTGAACTAAAATAACTCCAGGCACCGATCTAAAATAACCCAGGCCCTGATCTAAAATAACTCCAGGCCATGATCTAAAATAACTCCAGGCCCTGATCTAAAATAACCCAGGCCCTGAACTCAAATAACCCAGGCCATGATCTAAAATAACTCATGTCCTGATCTAAAATAACTCCTGGCCCTGATCTCAAATAACCCAGGCCATGATCTAAAATAACTCATGTCCTGATCTAAAATAACTCCAGGCCCTGATCTAAAATAACCCAGGCCCTGATCTAAAATAACCCAGGCCCTGATCTAAAATAACTCCAGGCCCTGATCTAAAATAACTCCAGGCACCGATCTAAAATAACTCCAGGCCCTGATCTAAAATAACTCCAGGCCCTGATCTAAAATAACTCCAGGCACCGATCTAAAATAACTCCAGGCACCGATCTAAAATAACTCCAGGCACCGATCTAAAATAACTCCAGGCCCTGATCTAAAATAACTCCAGGCCCTGATCTAAAATAACTCCAGGCCCTGATCTAAAATAACTCCAGGCACCGATCTAAAATAACTCCAGGCCCTGATCTAAAATAACTCCAGGCCCTGATCTAAAATAACTCCAGGCACTGATCTAAAATAACTCCAGGCCCTGATCTAAAAAAACTCCAGGCCATGATCTAAAATAACTCCAGGCACCGATCTAAAATAACTCCAGGCACCGATCTAAAATAACTCCAGGCACCGATCTAAAATAACTCCAGGCCCTGATCTAAAATAACCCAGGCCGTGATCTAAAATAACCCAGGCCCTGATCTAAAATAACCCAGGCCCTGAACTAAAATAACTCCAGGCACCGATCTAAAATAACCCAGGCCCTGATCTAAAATAACTCCAGGCCATGATCTAAAATAACTCCAGGCCCTGATCTAAAATAACCCAGGCCCTGAACTCAAATAACCCAGGCCATGATCTAAAATAACTCATGTCCTGATCTAAAATAACTCCTGGCCCTGATCTCAAATAACCCAGGCCATGATCTAAAATAACTCATGTCCTGATCTAAAATAACTCCAGGCCCTGATCTAAAATAACCCAGGCCCTGATCTAAAATAACCCAGGCCCTGATCTAAAATAACTCCAGGCCCTGATCTAAAATAACTCCAGGCACCGATCTAAAATAACTCCAGGCCCTGATCTAAAATAACCCAGGCCATGATCTAAAATAACTCCAGGCCCTGATCTAAAATAACCCAGGCCATGATCTAAAATAACTCCAGGCACCGATCTAAAATAACTCCAGGCCCTGATCTAAAATAACTCCAGGCCCTGATCTAAAATAACTCCAGGCACCGATCTAAAATAACTCCAGGCCCTGATCTAAAATAACTCCAGGCACCGATCTAAAATAACTCCAGGCACCGATCTAAAATAACTCCAGGCCCTGATCTAAAATAACTCCAGGCCCTGATCTAAAATAACTCCAGGCCCTGATCTAAAATAACTCCAGGCACCGATCTAAAATAACTCCAGGCCCTGATCTAAAATAACTCCAGGCCCTGATCTAAAATAACTCCAGGCACTGATCTAAAATAACTCCAGGCCCTGATCTAAAAAAACTCCAGGCCATGATCTAAAATAACTCCAGGCACCGATCTAAAATAACTCCAGGCACCGATCTAAAATAACTCCAGGCACCGATCTAAAATAACTCCAGGCCCTGATCTAAAATAACCCAGGCCGTGATCTAAAATAACCCAGGCCCTGATCTAAAATAACCCAGGCCCTGAACTAAAATAACTCCAGGCACCGATCTAAAATAACCCAGGCCCTGATCTAAAATAACTCCAGGCCATGATCTAAAATAACTCCAGGCCCTGATCTAAAATAACCCAGGCCCTGAACTCAAATAACCCAGGCCATGATCTAAAATAACTCATGTCCTGATCTAAAATAACTCCTGGCCCTGATCTCAAATAACCCAGGCCATGATCTAAAATAACTCATGTCCTGATCTAAAATAACTCAGGCCCTGATCTAAAATAACCCAGGCCCTGATCTAAAATAACCCAGGCCCTGATCTAAAATAACTCAGGCCCTGATCTAAAATAACCCAGGCCCTGAACGCAAATAACCCAGGCCATGATCTAAAATAACTCATGTCCTGATCTTTGTGAGTCAAAAAAATCATTTACCCGTTTGTGGTGTTATGCCAAATGCGATAGGTCGCAATATGTAGGCCTACTATGGCCAACGCAAGGGGTGTGGGTGCAGACCTGCCATTAGGAGCAAGTTCAGTAGCGAGCTTAACTCGTGCCCTGGGCACAATACCTTTTTAGCGCCCCCCCCCCAATTCGAAAACCATTATAATATTATATGTAAAATATACCATTTGGCGCCCCTTTGTGAGTAGCGCCCGGGGCTTGACGCCCCCTTGCCCACCTCTCTCAAAGCTTCTAATTAGGAGTTGCTTTTTTTTTAAAAAAAAAAAAAGAAAGACTACGTCTCACTAACGGCCCGTAAATATTGCGCCACATAGGCCGATTGCGCCACATAGGCCGATAAATATTACGAATTTAAAAAAACATTTTTTTTCGTCTCGTCGTGAAATGGCGCCCAAATGCGAACCGCCCCCATGTCACCCCCGGTTTTTCACGCCACTGACTGGACAGCACGGAAAGGGCACACGTCAGTGTTAATAACAAAAATGATATTGTTATTGTTATTTATTTCTGCTCGTTGTGCTATTTTTAATACATGTACATCATTACTTTTGGTTGGGGGGGGGGAATAAAAGTTATGGTAAAAGTCACAGACCCTCTGGCAAATTGCGGCACTCTTTTCTCTTCTTCCCGCAAGAGTACGCCATTAGTGTAGGTCCAAATGTTTACAATTATCAACAAACTTCTGGCTGACAAAATTAAAAGGGTTTTACTGGCAATGAAGATCAGAGTGTTCAAAACGCGCCGCTCTCGCACTCAAACCCACTCGCACTCAAACCCATTGGAAATTCCCTGTTATGTGAGCACTAAGTTAACGATGCAAATTAACTCCCATAGTTTCATCAGGGCATAACTAAGAATAAGTAAAAATAATAAAAGCACTTTTTTTTAATCTGATGTGAATTTTAATGGGCTAATGTACATAAACCCTCCATTGTTCAAAGCGGTGAACCAGTGAAACTTATTGGACCATTTTTTCTTGGACAATGTCTTCCTTCTGCTTGCTTGTATTAATATAAGATGTATTATTATTTTTTTTTAATAATTTGGTATTTGTGCACAACTTGCATTAAATAATAATCAGCTTATTACATTTTGTTTTAATTACATTACATTTTTTGTGTTTGTGTGTGTGTGCGTGCGTGCGTGCGTGCGTGCGTGTGTGTGTGTGTGTGTTGTAAATTGAATACATATTAAAGGTTTGCTAGGATTTGTTTTTAAATAAGTCAAATAACATTATTCGATTATGGTAAAGGTTATGTAGCATA
This sequence comes from Bulinus truncatus, assembly GCA_021962125.1. NCBI lineage: Eukaryota > Metazoa > Mollusca > Gastropoda > Planorbidae > Bulinus > Bulinus truncatus. The sequence goes on from JAGDYQ010000187.1 coordinate 1,364,036, forward strand.
AACTATTAAAAATACATAAAAAAATTATTGCTATACTCTGGACAGAAATCTGGCATGTTATCACACTTTTTTTTTTACTATTGTATTAAATGTCTCATATCAGTGTATGGCTGTTAACAGGTGTTTCACACATGACATATGTCAACTACTGCTGTCACACATCTGACCGCTGACACGTTCAACTCAACATGCCCACAGCTGTCCTTGAACTTGATGACGTTCTCAAGCGGCATGCCTGGAATATTCTTAGAAAGTGAGTTGTTTATAGCTATTTCGGAAAGCCTTGCAGCGGGCAGACATATCGACAGACGGGTAAACCGACAGACAGACAGAAAGACAAACAGATGGACAGACAGACGGACGGACTCACGGACTGACGGATAGATAGATAGACAGACAGACGAGTAGATAGATATATAGATAGATAGATAGATAGATAGATAGATAGATAGATAGATAGATAGATAGATAGATAGATAGATAGATAGATAGATAGATAGATAGATAGATAGATAGATAGATAGATAGATAGATAGATAGATAGATAGATAGATGGAAGGATGAGCCTCCTGCCAGTGTTTATAGACTAAGTGACTCATTGTTGATTAATTGTTTGATTGATTGATTGTTTGATTGTTTGATTGATAGATTGGTTGATTGTTAGTTTGATTGATTGATTGATTATTTGATTGATTGATTGATTGTTTGTTGTTTGATTGATTGGTTGTTTGATTGATTGGTTGATTTATTGATTGATCGATTGATTGATTGAATGATTGATTGATCCTGCTTTAAATGCTATCGCCCCGCCCTCTCTGTCACAGGAGATCCAACTTTCTCAGACGTATGTTTCTAGACGAGGAAGATTTCATCTGCTCCGTTGACTGGTCCAGTCTAAACCTCGAACATAAACTGTACAAATTTAACTACAAATATAAAGATGGCACACTTATTGAAACCAACTGGGGGAACGTACTCACTGGTAAGTTGGGTTGTTTTGATAGATTTTGATTTTTTTTTTGGAACAGATGAATAAGCGCAGGGCCGTTTTAAGGTCATCGTAGGGCCTAGGCACTTTCAAAGTCGTAGGCCCTCCCCATCTTTATTTTTAATATTTTTCAAGAATGCACCCGCACTTCTTGGCGATTTGAAATCTAAATTAAATTTGAGGACGTCATATGTGACTTTGCTAAGACAAAGAGCCGAAAAGTTAACATACTTTAATTTACAGATTTACAGCACTGCAGCTTGACGTGATCATCTCACACGGTTATATATAGTTACTTTAATACAAACATTATTAAATTTAATGGGCATTCTGAACTTGTTTTCACTTTATGTTCTGGCATTCGTAGGCCCTTGAAAAGTCCGTAGGCCCTTAGGCCTTCTGTTCCTAGTTGATAAAGCGGCCCTGAATAAGTGTATTCTATACAGGTGTTAAAATGTCTTTATTATAGGGTTAGGTTATACCAGTGAAACAACGCTAGGCCGACATTTGAATCAAAGCCATGATAAAAATGTAATTCTATGATGATAACGCCTTTTAATATGTCGCATTATGAAGTTTATACAGAGTAGCGTCATTAACGGGTGTTAAACAAAGAGCTCAGAGGGAAAAAAAAGCGCAGTAAAAAATAGCTACGTGTTCACCATAGTCAATTTGTGAGTGAAAGTAAACATCATCATCATCATCTTACCTTTAATCGGTGTGGTTGTTGGGGGAACGCATGGACACATCAACAGACATATTTCTCCAGAGTTGCCTATCCTGCGAGGCTGTCTTTAGTTCATTCATTGGTGTGTGAAGTCCCCTGTAACGATGAGATGAAATCTCTTAGATCCTATAAACCACTAATTGGACGGGTTTTTATGGTGCCCTTCTTTCATCCCCACCATAGCCGATAGTGCAATGGCCATGGAGGCACCACGGGAGACCAATGTTCCCTCTAAGGTGTGGTATGAAGTGAACAAGAAATTTTGTCTCTGAGCGACATTTTTGTTTGAGGCCAAAATTTGTGAGCGATTTAAGCGTTGTCGTCCGTCGGAGTGAGCGATCGTACGTGTCGTATGAGCGACGCTCTGAATTTGCTCAGCTTAGAGGGAACATTGCGGGAGACATATCGGGAATTTGAGCCAAGACCTGAAAATTTTCCTTGGACCTCACCAGAGATTGAACCAGGTGCCCTCAGGTCGACAGTCGAGCGCTTTACCGCACGACCATCCGTCCCCCTCATCATTCATTAATAGCCCTGCCCATTCTTTCAGATTGACAAACCAACATGTCCTAGGGCGCGTAATCTACAACGGCCTCCTACGACAGTCCCTTGGAAAATAGTTTTTGTTAGGCTATCATGCCTTGACACATGTCCGAACCATGCCAACTTACGTCGCTTGATTGTTGTTGCCATAATTGTTTTCCTGAGGGCCCGAGATTGAGGATATTCTTTCTCAGTAATGAGAGTAATCAAATACAGGAATAAATGACTCATTGATAGGCACAAAAAAACAAACTAAACGAAGGATGTGCATTGGGCCATCAGTGATCTATACTACCCTACACTTACAGATATATGTACTGCAAATGATACACGCATAACGCTGTTTGACATAAATCTTTATTCATTTTTTTTTTGAAGACACAACTTCATTTTGTAAAGCTGTAAGGTTCAGACATACGTACTAATTTATGTTCGCACTTTTACAATTTATTCATTTTTTTTTTTGCAGACACAACTTCATTTTGTAAAGCTGTAAGGTTCAGACATACGTACTAATTTATGTTCGCACTTTTACAATTTTACTGTTTTTTTTTAATAGGGTCGAAGTGGGTTTCGCTCTGGTCATGTGATTTCGACAACAAAGCCGACAGTAAACAAACGCACGCCTTCAGAGGGTCACGTGACACGACGACCTGGGTAGACGTGGACCTGGACCAGTGCTACACGGTGAACAAAGAAGTAGGTCAACTGACCGGAGCAATATTAATTAGCTGACCGGTGGTCGCTGTTGTAACTTTTTTTTTTTTTACTTTTCATTTTGGCTCAGGGGAAAAAAAAAATCGAATAAACTTCAAACTAGGTCAATAAGACTAGATCGATGATTGGGCAATAACAACACCAAAAAAAAATGCGATTTGACCTGTAATCATATCCGCACTTGCCCTTGCCAGTGAACAGAACATTGCGTAATAGTTTTCAAAAGTGGGTGGAGCAAATGTTGACTCAAATAATCTATATGGTGTAGAATTACACAAATGGTGTACATGAAGGTCAGGACCGTTACGTTGCGGGGGGGGGGAAGGATGTAAAGTTTAAAACTAGCAACAGTATCGTCATTACTGTACAGACGACTCGTGTCCATTATAGTTCGTAGCGTGTGGGGAGTGCCGGGGATGCCCCCATGCGTTTTGTCTGGCCACACCTCTGCTTGTTTGCTCTCCTTAGTAACATTTATTTCCTCTCCCCCCCCTGTAGAATGCCTGGCCCCTGCTGTAGAATGCCTGGCCCCTGCTGTAGAATGCCTGCCCCCCCCCCGCTATTGGCCTGGCCCCTGCTGTAGAATGCCTGGCCCCTGCTGTAGAATGCCTGGCCCCCCTGCTGTAGAATGCCTGCCCCCCCCCGCTATTGGCCTGGCCCCTGCTGTAGAATGCCTGGCCCCTGCTGTAGAATGCCTGCCCCCCCCCGCTATTGGCCTGGCCCCTGCTGTAGAATGCCTGCCCCCCCCCTTCCGCTATTGGCCTGGCCCCTGCTGTAGAATGCCTGACCCATGCTGTAGAATGTCTGGCCCCTGCTGTAGAATGCCTGGCCCCTGCTGTAGAATGCCTGCCCCCCTGCTATTGGCCCGACCCCTGCAGTAGATTGCCTGGCCCCTGCTGTATAATTTTCACGCTACGGAGCTGGTTCGTTGGTAGCTGGGGTATGTGAAGTGGGGCACAGGGGAGAATACTCCGTTACTTTATTTTTGCCCCCATGGGGCACTTTTCCAAAGGGCTCCCTCGAACTTTGCCCTCATAAAGCTTGGGCCCTAATTAAGTACTAGAACGAGCGTGCTGGCCAGCAGATTGCAGTGGCGTAGAAAGGGTGTGGTGGGAAGGAAGGGATTCGCCCCCCCTGGTGGCCCCAGAAAAAGTCAGAATTTTCATCCCTTTCGTATTTTCGGCAAGGGACTGGGGGGAGATATTTTTAGAATCAGCCTCTGTCGCCATTATCGCTAAATAATAATTGAAGTCAACCGTCCGAGCAGAGGAAAAAGAAACAGAAGTACTTTTGCACTTTTTATCAATAAGGAACAGATGGTAAACATTGTTATCTCCTCTTGTTTCACGCGCTCGATATAAAGCACACACACGGCCAATCAGCTTTGAGTTTACATTTGCAGAGGGAGTTTGTTTTTCTTACAAAGTCTTTTTTTAAAAAAAGTAATATCATAAAGTTAAACCATTTATCGATTAATTTATCACGTAGAAATTTAAAAAAAATGTCTGATGCATTTACAAGTTCGGGACAATAAATTAAAAAAAACTAAACTTAATAAACGCATGTTACCCCCCACCCCCACCCCCTCTAAAAAAACCCATCCTTAAATAAATATTTATTTTAACTTGCATAAATATTTTATTTTTGTAAAAAGGCACAAAGAGTCACACAACTGCCAGTTTGTCAAACATTTAGTGAACAAATGGAATTAAACATTAGAAAAAACTGGCCCGTTGGGACCCGCACTAAAACCTATGAAAGAGCCGCACGCGGACCTCAAAGCCAACCTTAACCACACCCGTTTTTACAAGATTAAATATATTTATTTAAATTTCATGCGCTGACCTCACTTCACAAATAATGGCGGCGGGATATCTGTGTCAGGGGGTGGGGGTGGGGGCGGGGGGTGGGGTTCGCCCAATGAGGATACACTGTTACGGAGTAACGGTCATAGTATTATAATGGCAACTCAATAGACATAATTATCAATGATCTTTATGTAGACATTCAAAGTTGTGATGCCCTATTTATATTTACCGTACTGAACATTTATAGGCCGGCTAGATGCGGGTGCGATGGATAGGCCACGACGCGTGTATATAATCCCCCCCACCCCCATGTCAATCAATTATACACATTTTAGTGTCTATTGTATAGGCATCGACAAACTTGTTTATCGTGGGGTGGAGGGTGGGGGGGGGGGGGGCATAAGCTACTAAAAAACGACCATCACAAAGACCTATACCAGATCCAACTTAAAAAGTCGCGTATATTTAGTAGTGTACACACCTGGTCTTGTTATACTGTGCAAGCGTGCAAGTTGAATCTTAGCGACAGGTGTATCACAAGTAGGCTATACACCTTACTGCGATACAGTTTACTGCGATACACCTTACTGCCATACACCTTACTACGATACAGTTTACTGCTATACACCTTACTGCGATACAGTTTACTGTTATACACCTTACTGCGATACACCTTACTGCCATACACCTTACTGCTATACACCTTACTGCCATACACCTTACTGCCATACACCTTACTGCGATACACCTTACTTACAGAATCTTCTGTTTCGGGTCACCCCCTCAGGCCCAGGACATGTGGCGTTTAGCCCCAGCGGCCCGCCCCCTGCAGAGTATAAAATGTATCAATAAAATACTAGAACACAATTATACGGACATAACGTTCGTTTTGTAGACTTGCAGACGTTAAGTTTTCATACATTTCAATTACCCCGTTATGTTGTAATATGTGAATGGGTTCACGTTGGGTTAAGCCAAGGGACATCATCCATTTTGTTGTAACTCTTGCCGTTTTTTGAGATCAATAAATCCAATCACATAAAATTTCTATGTACCGCTCTACACGCGTGTGGTGTGTAAGATGTGCGACTTGTCCCCTTCACGCCCACACACAGACACTCGCGTTGATGTGCATACAGTGCAGGTGAATAATACACACGACACACACAGTACGTACACGCAATAACAAGAGGCGGATTAAAATCGGTGACGAGAGAGAGAGATATACAAAAAGAAGTAGAGAGATAAGGAATAATTAAAAGTACGCGAAAGAGTGATTTCAATGTGAAATATAACATTTAAAAGAGATCAAGTATCTATATTTAAACAAGCAGCAGTTCTTATGCAGTTAGATACATCAAATGACACTAAGCAAAGGTAAATTAGGGAATCCTTTGCAAAGTTACATTTTGGGACAATCGTCCAAGATGATCTGCCCTAAACAAACTTTTTTTTGGGGCGTTTAGGCGGCCACCGGTTAATATCGGCGCCCTGATGATCTGTGAAAATGGGATACCCCCCCCCCACCTTCTTCACCGAGAACTTAATTTATAAAATAGAGGCAGGAGGGCAGTGATGGAGCTCGGCTGTCCATTAGAAAGATTCCGCACACCAGTATTTCCCAAACAGAAATATTAGCGAATTCGCTCATCCATGGCAAACTCTCTTCATTTATATTTCTAGCTTTGTTGGATTTCGTTTTTTTTTTGTTGTCTTTTAAGTAAATAATGTGTTATAATTAACTGCGTCTCACAGACCACACTACACAGTCCGTGTGTGTGCTGTTTAATATGTGACACATTTGTTAAAAGTCATTTTCCTCATTATGGAGCATAATCCAAGTCAATTTGTAAAGCACACGGCTCACTCAGTTGTGTCCCCTTAGTAAAAAAAAATAATTGGAGGAAATGTCAACGGGTCTCTGTGCGGTGATTCATGAAATTAATTGTCGTGCTAAAAGTTTTAATCATTGACCAAGGGGAATAAAAAAAAAGTTTACTTTACGCTCGTTGTTGATTCTTTCATATTGCCACTTTATGACCATCGGTGTAAAATGTAAAATGTTAACAATTAGCAGTGGGGCAGAGCTAAGTAACGTCACAGCTTCACACTTATGCCACGTTGTCATTGGCGGAGATCTGTGAAGTCCCTATGTGGGGATGAGACGTTTTATCCACTTGATCCCATAAGCCTCTATTTGGACTGTTTTAGTAGTCGGGCTTCCTTTCAGGTTCGCCATAACCGAAGCCTAGCACCACTAGTGAGACACGGAGGAAATTTTCACCATAATTATAATGGTTTTTAAACCAGGACCCTCGAACGCTTTACCGCAAGACCATCCGTACACATTTGGGTAGATTGTGTGAGTTTTTTTTGTAACAGTGTATCATCTTTACTTCCCACCAGGTCAGTGTGCAGGTCAACATCCCGCCAAATTTCAGCAAGTACCGTGCAGGTAGAGACAACAGCCTCAGTTTGAACAAGATCAAAGGTCAGGTGTTTAAAGAGGTGTTGACCTGGGAGGTCAATTCTCAGGTATGTTTCCTTGAATTCAGACAATGCCAAACGAAAAGTGGTCGCACCAACAACTTGTGTCCCTCCCCCGCCCCTCCCGATAATTTGCTCAGGTCCTCAATAGTTGGTCTCCTTAGTTGGAGGCATCTGGGGCCTATGCCTTATAAAGCCGCCACAAAGCAGTTTACATTCATGTTCATCTATTTTACTATTTGCTTTATATCTTCAAAATATTAAGGGGCTTGTTGTTACTGTTGCTGTTGTTTCTGCTGTTGTTGTTGCTGTTGTTGTAGCTGTTGTTGTTGTTGCTGTTGTAGTTGTTAGTGTTGTTGCTGTTGTAGTTGTTGTTGTTGTAGCTGTTAGTGTTGTTGCTGGTGTAATTGTTAGTGTTGTAGTTGTTGTTAGTGCTGTTGCTGTTGTAGTTGATGTTGTTGTAGTTGTTAGTGTTGTTGCTGTTGTAGTTGTTGTTGTTGTTGTAGTTGTTAGTGTTGTTGCTGTTGTTGTTGTTGCTACAATGATAATAAAAACAAATAAATTGTCTTTATAACAATAATAAATGAATTTAAAAGTTTAAAAGATTCTTTCACAGGTTATAGATTTATGAAATATTTTTTTTTAAATCCTCGACACTTCTTTCTACCTGTCAGGTTGAAGTTCTGCCATCATGGCGTGCCCACGCTCAGCTACTCGCTAAGGAGGAGTGCTCAGCCATGGAGTTTGAAATTAGAACAACTTTGTACAATCCTAAAGGTAAGGCAGTGCTGCCATTTGGTTTCATCTCTAGATTTTAAATTACTCTATGTCATCATTTCTTAAGATGCCAAATCAACCCAAATAATACAGCTATGTAGCTTTGCCGTCGCTATTACAAAGTAAGGTATAACAAGTCTCGATTAAATGTATTTCTTTCTGCATGTAATTAATCTATTTACCAATTAGTGAGTCCAGAGGCGTAGCTGGGGGGGGGGTACATATGTCCCTGGGCACTACTCACAATGGGGCGCCAAATTTATATTTTACATATAATATTATATTATTTTCGAATGGGGGGGGCGCTAAAAATGTATTAAAAGGGTATTGTGCCCCGGGCGCGAGTTAAGCTCGTTACGGCACTGAGTGAGTCTAAAGGCTAATTAATATCATATCCATCTCCTACCCACCAGCTTTATATGTCAGTCTGTTGTCTCTCCCTTCTCCCATCTCTCTTATTAAAAATAAAATCATTTAAAGTGCATCGCGGTGTTTCTGTTTATTTTTGTTTATTTCTGTTTATCTTTCTACGGAACACACATCTACACACACTGAGACATAATGACGTACTCGTAAGTTAAACATATACCAAAAATTTTACTCCGAATTTTCGCACCATTCTCAGGCGTTGTCCCTGTCTCGTTTCTGCGCAAGTCTGACAAATCTCTGGCCCATGTGGTAGACGTAGAAAGCTTTGAGGAAGCCTTCAAGCTGGAAGAGGAAGGAGGCGTTCTCAAACCTGAAGAGAAGGTACTTATCTTTGGTAGTAACTTTCTTGTGACTATTTAATAAAACGAATAAAAATATATTAAATAAATAAATCAACTGTGGCGGTTTTTGGGTCATGCGTGCAGTCTAAAAATCTTTTCGCCTTATTATTTCTTTTTCGCCATAAAGGTTTGCATCGAAGTCATGATGGAGAAAACGTTGAATCAAAACGGGGAAGAGAAGTCGGCGTCCTACCCTCAGCTGATAACCAAAGGCTCCTGCGTCTGCCTGAGCTGGTCTGACCAGAAGGTGGACATCAAAACGTCACCGCTGTCCTTCGACGAGTCGGTGGTCGACGGTGACATAGAATACAGCAAACCGGTGGTGAACAGCCTGAGCGAAAAAGAATTTGTGGTGAAGTCTTATTGAGTCACTTGACTTGTATGTGTCTTGTATAGATTTGTTTATGTATAGGAAGGGATTCAATTAAAACTCGCTATACGACGTATTCAAACATTGAAAAATTAATGACATGCTATTCGACAATGTCTATGACTAAAATATTTATTGATTTAATGACCTATATCTATATATTTATATAGTGACTCTTTATTCGATGTTTTATTAAACCATTTAATAAACAATCATGTTTTATGAAGCCATTATACCTAAAACCTCATTGACTTTATATATAACACATTCATTCATTTGAATGTCTTCTGACTGTATTGGACAAATTTAATTTTTCTTTATAGTAATTCTCAGCATGTCTAACGTTTAATTAATATTTCGAACTTTTCTTTGACAGTTCACACACTATTATTTGTATCGTTCATTTATTTTTCATTATGTAATAATTTGGTTGATGCATAGTTATGATGAAAAGTTCAGAAATTGGCGAATATAAAATTTTGGAATCTTGTTTTATTTGTTAATTCGGTGTATTTTTTTTATTGTCATTGGTTACCGAATTACTGCAATCATAATGGTTGACCCCAGATAGTCTTCAACCCCCAGGTCCCCAGTCATCATTGCCTTTTTTTGGATGGGCCTACCGGGTAGCTGCCTTTGGCACGACACTGCCATAAGGGCCCCAGATCTAGAATTCATTTCTATTAATTCTGGTACTTAGAGGGCACCGATTGTACTTTTACCTAGCCCGCCCCCCCCCACAGTGCTGACGCCAGATAACCTCGGACCACTGACAATCCCTGACCCCCACCTATTAGGGCCCCCTAACCACAATACCTATCGATTGTTAAGTCATTATATAACACCTGTACCCACTTGTGCCCCTAACGATGAGGTGGCAGTGACTCTGTTCGCAGAGCAGTCTGCCTAGGGCAGTGCTTCTCAAACTTTTTGAAGTCACGGCCCCCCTTGGAACGTCAATCAATATGTCGCGGCCCCCCTATTTTTTTTTTTTTTTTGGTTTAAGATTGCCTAAATGTATAATTTTAATGCAAACTTTTACTAGTCAATACATGCTTTTTCTAATGTTAACAATGAAAGAGTGAAAGGATGCAACATTTATTAATACTATTTACATACAATACATTAGGTTAATTATATTTTATGTGTCACATTTACCGAAATTCCACGGCCCCCCTCCGGACAGTCCACGGCCCCCTAGGGGGGCGCGGCCCACCACTTTGAGAAGCACTGGCCTAGGGCATTAAAAGTAACCTCTCAAAACCATTATTTCTTTAATTAAGAAAGTTAATAAATCGGACTCAACTTCTTTGAAAAAATAGGAGGGGTGCAAGTTTGTGCAAGAACATCGATGTGTTGTGATTTGCAACTTTATTGTCTATAAAACTGTGTGCCAGAGAACTCTCTCAAATACATTTACTGCTTAACAGCAAGTTACATTCATTCATTTCATTAAGTTTTCTTGAAAAAATTGTGTAAACAGCAGGCCTTAAGCTGTATGGTAAAGAGGAGATAAGTCTCAATGCAATGTTTAATTCGAGTTATTCCTCTTTCGTCCAAGATCTTGTTAATTATTATATACGTGTTTCGACTTTTTTTATTTAGCATGTGGACATTTACTATAGATTAAGTGTTTTCTTTTTTATTATTATTATCATCATTAAAAGTATTTACTAATTCTGTTATATTTTGTTTTATGCCGTTGTGTTCATTTATTTTTCATCTTCACAAATAAAATAAATAAATAAATGTTAATTTGAAATAAAACTGCTGAAGTTAGTCAAATACAGCTGATATTGTGAAAAAAAAAAGAAAATACAGAAAATTTAAAAAGAAATATTTTTATTTCAACAACAAAAAAAAAAACGGAGACAAGGTCAGTGAAGAAATACACGATGTACCCTGCCCGTAGACGGGCCAGTGAAAAACATTCTTTCACTTGACCTAACATTGTTATACATATTGAACCCTGACCCGGTCCACTGGCCAGCGGACACTGCAAAACAAAATTCTCACGTCTCCCTTACATATCCATTTATTATTAAGTCGGAAGACGTTGTTATGAATGTTGGGCTATTAGGAAGAGGTTCTAAAGATGTCTGTGGCCAGTGGCGCAACCAGGGGGCGGGGGGGGGCAGGAGGGCTTGAGCCCCCCCCCCAGACCAAATCAGCAATACATATTTTACTATATAAAGTTACTAAAAAGACTGTCAAACTGTCTTTTTTCTATATGTGAGTCCCCCCCCCCAGCATTTTTTGCTAACTGCGCCACTGTCTGGGGTCTGTTATGAATGTCGGGCTATTAGGAAGAGGCCCTAAAGATGTCTGGGGCCATTATGTTATGAATGTTCAGCCCCGTAGCGTGAAAATTCTACAGCAGGGGCCAGGAATTATGCAGGAGGCAGGAAATAAATGTTACTAAGTGGAGCAAACAAGCAGAGGGGGCCAGGCAAAATGCAGGCGGGACCCGGCCTCCCTGCCCCCCCCCCCCGCACGCTACGGGCCTGTGAATATTGGAATATTAGGCAGACGTTCTAAAGATGTCGGGGGGAGGGTCGGGCTTTGGCAAAATTACTTGTCGAAACCTTTTTAATATCTGAATTAATAGGAACACTTTCAGCAATGGGGGGGGGGGGAATTTATGTGATTGTCTGGTTTGGGAATCCTTAATTACTGATCTGGTCATAGCTTTTACCCTCCTCCTTCTTCTACCTTCCCCGTTTTGTCTGTCTGTCTGTCTGTCTGTCTGTCTGTCTGTCATCACCCTAGATCTCAACAACCATAAGTCCTAGACCCATGATGTATATATCATTTTGTAGGTCTTGGCCTGCCAAGAAATGACTTTTTCCATTTCGCGATCTGACCTCTCAGGGCCGTAAAAGGGGCCTTATAAAGTACCGTTTTTTACTATATAAGCTATATTAATAATGGACCGCCCTATATCTCAGCAACCATAAGTCCTAGACCCATGATGTATTTATCATTGTGTAGGTCTTGGCCTTCCAAGTGTACATCAAAAGTCCATTTCGCGATTTGACCTCTCAGGGCCAAAATATAAGAGATTGTTATGTACCGTTTTGCTTATATTTTAAATATAAATAATAAAAGCTAATCAAAGGGGCGTAATCATTATTTATTTTTGTAACAGTTATTCAACATGACTTACTTGTCCTTTTAATATCTTTTTTCAGATATATGCATTACACAATGGAATTTATAAACATTTCCAAAATTTACAAATATTTACTGAAAGATAACAAACGTACTGAAAATGCGCTAACACGTCCTGTGTCCAGAATGGAACAGGCTTAATTGCTTGTTTATCTTTAAGTCTGTCTGATAAGATTCTCTGTGCCACGTTATGTGATGTATATGAAATGACAATAACTGTAGCATATCCAATGCTGTATTTTAAGAATAGCGGTCACCTGACAGAAGCCTGTTGGTCACCTGATAGAAGCCTGTCGGTCACCTGACAGAAGCCTGTTGGTCACCTGACAGAAGCCTGTCGGTCACCTGACAGAAGCCTGTCGGTCACCTGACAGAAGCCTGTCGGTCACCTGACAGAAGCCTGTCGGTCACCTGACAGAAGCCTGTTGGTCACCTGACAGAAGCCTGTGGGTCACCTGACAGAAGCCTGTCGGTCACCTGACAGAAGCCTGTCGGTCACCTGACAGAAGCCTGTCGGTCACCTGACAGAAGCCTGTTGGTCACCTGACAGAAGCCTGTTGGTCACCTGACAGAAGCCTGTTGGTTCCATAACGACTGTAGCTGCACTGGCTGTCTAATAGCACTCGCACGTTGTACTCGTATACACGTACAACAGTGGGGTGGGGTGGGGTGGGGTGGGGGGAGGGGGGCCGAGCGATACAGTGGCCGGTGTGGTTGTTTTATGAGTGCATGTACTTTAATGGTTGGGTAGGTTGAGGAACAGCAACACGTATGTACAGTGATTCAGTGATGCTTAAATAATTCAATGTTGTCTGTTTTGACCCCTAAATAAATGTCGCAGATTTATAGCCAGCATTTAGACAGACATACAGACAAATGGCTTACATAATGGACAGACGGACAGGCAAATAGATAGATGGCTAGGCTCACACGTGGCTGTGTAACAGATAGACAGACAGACAAACAGATAGATTGAAAGACAGACAGACAGACAGATAGATAGATAGATAGATAGATAGATAGATAGATAGATAGATAGATAGATAGATAGATAGATAGATAGATAGATAGATAGATAGATAGATAGATAGATAGATAGATAGATAGATAGATAGATAGATAGATAGATAGATAGATAGATAGATAGATAGATAGATAGATAGATAGATAGATAGATAGATAGATAGATAGATAGATAGATAGATAGATAGATAGATAGATAGATAGATAGATAGATAGATAGATAGATAGATGTCAATGTGTACAAATCCCTGGCAAATTTGACGGCCCTAACAAGTATGTTTGCCTATGGCCTACAAGTATTTTCAAAGTCTCTGCCTACGGCCCCCCAGAAACGGCCCTGAATAGACGGACATATACCACCTACAATTGTTAGGTTTCCCAATTTTCGTACTGCATTTATTAATTATGATACACTGAAATATTCTAATACTTAGAGGCTTAACTTATTGGTTTTTCCTTTGTTTAATTTTTGGGGTGAAGAGTTCATCAGATAATTTGTTCTACAATTATCTTCAAAAATAACCTGAAATGCGTGTTTTAATGTACACGGTGTAAGTTCAGGTGTTTATATAAATACAACTGTATTTACATATTTATCTCAACAATAAAGATTGTTACATATTTTAACATGTATACATCACATTCTCGCGCCTGGAGCAGCGACTTGTGATAGGCCCAAGATACAGTGCCGCCAAGAGGAGGGCAGGGGGAGGGCAAATGCTCAGGGGCGCGGCGAGTTCTATGGCGAGTTTTAGGGGCCCGGACTGAGCTGGCCGATCAACTTTTGAAAATATTTTTATCTGCACGGGGGGGGGGCGTGACAGCCCTGCCCAGGGGCCCGAATTTACGGTCGTTGGGCCTGCCAAGATAGACCCAATGTATACGAAATGTATACCCATTTTGATGTCAATCTTTATAAGGGGGCCAATATTTTCCTCCGTCCCCAGGGGCCCGAAGTGAGTAGTGACCTTAGTCCGCCTCTGATCACATAACCGATTATTTCGCAATAGTCTACACAATGTACTTTAAACGCAATAAAAATATGGATAAAAACTAAACACGATCAGTAAAAAGTAAAGGGCCATCGGGGCAGATGAAGTGTAGAATTCATCTGTTTCTATAACCTCGGCATATGAAGGGATTGTGTGGTTAGCACAACGCCAAGCCGCCTTTACTTCCCCAACTTAAATTCAGCTACCCAATTAAAGCTGGGTGGACTTGTGGGACGACTTTGAAACAAATTTCACCAGGAAAAATTCCCATGGGTCTCACCAAGGATCGAACCCAGGACTCTCAGGTCGACAGTCTAATATCTACACCACTCGGTCATCCGTCCCACGATCAGTAATGTATTATTATTAAATAATCAGATTTGGCAGCTCACCGAATAAGTCTTTAGTTGTATAAGCATTCTTTAATTTGTTCAAAGAATAAGAATAACCTTAAACTCTTTCTTCAATGAATTATCGCCCTATTTTCCTACTATTTTTTTTTTATTTGTGGCAATTTAAATATATCTTATGCCAGATTTCCTCCACATCTTGTTTTAAAATAAATTTCAACCCTTCCAGTACATTGTTCATTGACCCATGAAGCTCAAGGGTGCACATCAATTCCGACCAGTGTCCATGTTTAACTGGACATGTAACTTGAAAAATTACTCTTTTTTTATCTGTTATTGATAAGGGGCCCAGTCGAACTATTTTCCCCGTGGGGGTGAGGCTCTCAGTTTCTATTGGCGGCAAAAGTCATAATCGTTTATTAAGGACTCGCTACTTTTAATCTGGTAAATGTATTATACCTCAAGCAGTGTAACAATTGTAGTATACCTCAAGCAGTGTAACAAATGTATTATACCTCAAGCAGTGTAACAAATGTATTATACCTCAAGCAGTGTATATAATGTATTATACCTCAAGCAGTATAACAAATGTATTATACCTCAAGCAGTGTAACACATGTATTATACCTCAAGCAGTGTATATAATGTATTATACCTCAAGCAGTATAACAAATGTATTATACCTCAAGCAATGTAACAAATGTATTAAACCTCAAGCAGTGTATATAATGTATTATACCTCAATCAATGTAACAAATGTATTATACCCAGGCCCGTAGCATGCGGGGGACAGGGGGCGCCCCCCCTGCATTTTGTCTGGCCCCCTCTGCTTATTTGTTCTACTTAGTAAAATGTATTATCTGCCCCTCCCCCCCCTCACTATTGCCTGGCCCCTGCTGTAGAATTTTCACGCTACGGGGCTGATTAAACCTCATGCAATGTAAAAATGTATTATACATCAAGCAGTGTAACATATGTATTATACCTAAAGCAGTGTAACAATTGTATTATACCTCAAGTAGTGTAGCATATGTATTATATATCTCAAGCACTGTAACAAATGTACTATACCTCATGCAGTGTAACATATGTATTATACCTCAATCAGTGTAACAAA
Source organism: Bulinus truncatus (assembly GCA_021962125.1). Classification (NCBI taxonomy): domain Eukaryota; kingdom Metazoa; phylum Mollusca; class Gastropoda; family Planorbidae; genus Bulinus; species Bulinus truncatus. Next base: position 1,379,876 of record JAGDYQ010000187.1, read on the forward strand.
TGTATTATACCTCAAGCAGTGTAACTAATGTATTATACCTCAAGCAGTGTAACAAATGTATTATACCTCAAGCAGTGTAACAAATGTATTATATCTAAGCAGTGTAACTAATATATTTTTTTTAATAAACCAAATCAACGACAGAATAACAGACGCTAAACCGTAAAATTAAAACCAGTGTTGTTTTGTTATAAAAGACAATGGTTTACATTTTAAATGTGACCTCATTCAACTGTGTAATTTTTAATGTACTCTTAAAAGATGTTACACTTACTTACCTTCAGCCATTCACAAGAACGGGCATGTGATATTTACATCTTGGACTGGTGCTGTGGAAGTACAAATATTTGGGTCAAGGATGTTCTCCAGTTCTTAGCGCAGGTTGAAACAAATGTTCAGTGTTAGTTTAAAGTTAGTTAGCTAACGAAAAAATTGTAGCATTTGGTATGAAATCTTAATTCTAATGATAACAAATGCATTCATATTTATTTTTAAAAAATGTTATGAATTAGTTAGGCCTATTGTTAACGTCTAGAGGGGGCCGCTGTTTCACTTTTGAGAATCACCCTAAACTACCTGTATAAATTGGTCAAGTTTCTGGTATTTGGGAGATTTCGTTGTTCAAGCAATGTCCATATCATAAATACAAAGTGTACGAGTCATGTTTCTGGTTTGTCAGACTTCAAGTTTGTGAAAGTTGAAAAAAAAAAATTCTAAAACTGTAATCTCACAGGAAATAGTTTACTTATGTCAAGTATACCAGTTCATCATTCAAGTAAGTAAACATGTCATAAAATAAAATTGTTTAAGAAAAAAAGATTTGAGTTCAGTAAAACAAACTGCGTATTTAATTATTTTGTATCCAAGATTGGCTTTATTTTTATTTGTTTATTTTTCATCTATAATAATTAGGGCTGCTGATTAAACTGCGTTAATTTGCGATTAACGCGTCAAAAAAAATTTGCGATTAAAATTTTTAACGCAACACCTAAATGCGTTAATTTGACCAAAATGCTGAAAGTTCACCAAATCGATAAATAACGGAATTTCACGCAACAATTTGAAGTTAAAGTCCGTTCACTTATTAAGTAGATCTACCACCCCCACCCTGTCATATGTTCCACACACCCTCACCCCTAGGTACGTCGGAAAAAGCCCCAATTGTAATATAAAATGAAGATGTTTTGTTATATAGCCCTTCGACAAGTGAACCTCCTGCTCCCTTCCCGGTCGATAAAAAAAGAAAAGAGTTTCATTCACTAGTTTACATTATATACTGTAGTGTATTGGTGGAGGTACTGTAGTGTACTGGTAGTGTACTGTAGTGTACTGGTGGAGGTAAAAGAACGACAAGTGTTTGGTGAACTCTTGTTATAATTAGGTCAAAATAACGAGATGTTAGAAATTTTGTATCACCATTTTTTTGCGCCCAATTTTTTATCGCATTTGAAAATACAGCGTCTTGCATCAGCTGCACTAACAGTATCATGACACTCGAAATCAATGTCTAGACATAGTCTAGACCAGTGATGCTAAACCTTTTTTGTTACTGAGGGCCATTATTGTCAGCCAAAAACATTTGGAGGGCCAAAAATATAATTTTTATATATGTATGTATATAATGAGATGTTATTTTTTTAAACTTGTGGGGGGGCCAAAACATCATAAAGGGCCAAATTTGGCCCGCGGGCCAGTATTTTAGCATCACTGGTCTAGACCAGTGCTTCTCAAAGTGGTGGGCCGCGGCCCCCTAGGGGTCTAGACTATGCTATGCAAACATCAGTAGGCCTACACGAGACAGTGTATGTATTTTTCAGAATTATTGTGATACTGAGCTAAATTTAATATTTTATATTAATTAACGTTCTGAAACTAGCGGTGTCGATATGATGGAAAGAAAGGCATATTTTCGTTTGTGCTTTGTATATAGCAATAACAACATCAATAGATTTTTCTCTAAGAGTTAGACCGGAAAACATTCTGATACAACTGTTGCTATAACCAAAATGAAACGAAAGAAAGATTTTTTTAATGTTGACACAGGAAAGAACAACAGAAGATCAAAAATTAAAGCCGACCTATCAAAATTTTGCTTTGAACGTTTGAAACGGTAACATTAAAGAGTGTCATTTTCCAAGATACTTTTTTATTAATTTAACTGACAGACAGATAAAAAAATAAAA
>JAGDYQ010000187.1:1387058-1439817 GCA_021962125.1 Bulinus truncatus
TCGGCCAGAGGCTTGCCATGGCGGAGTTAAAGACGGTCCTTGTTTATCTTTTGAAACGGTTCAAGTTTGAGCTTTCAGCAAGGACAGAACCAAAGAAAGGGGATACTCTTAAGATGGAGTTGATGTCAACTGGTAGCTTGCGTCCTGTTTATCCAGTGATGATAGAAGCCATTAAAAGGGTTTGAACAACAATGGTATAACAAGCCTAAATTATATATTAAGCCAATATTCTGAATGTTGTAAATGTTTTCAAGTAATGCATATTGTATAACTTTAAAAAAAGGAAAAAAATTATTCCTATGTTTAACTTATCTCAGAAATACAGCCTTTTGAGAATTTGTTTTACTTTTAGAGGTTCGTATATCGTATTAGAATTCATACTCACGTTCAAGTTACTAAAAATGACCCAGGTGTGTCCAAGAAAATAAGTCAACTTTGAACTTTCAGCAAGAATCGAACCAATATGGGGAGATTATAAAGATGGTGTTACTTTCTTTTGTCTTGCGCGTGGAAGACATTTAAGAAAGTTTGAAATGGTACCGATATAAATAGAATGGGTAGCCTCACACTAAATGTATTTCATTGTATATTATACTCATATTTTTCAAACAATGTAGATTGTATAACTTTAAAAGATATTTAATTACATTCTTGAAATCTTAAATTATCTCTGGCCTCCAATCCATTTTATGAATTAAATAAAAAAAAGTTTATTTTTCTTTAGTTTTGACTTAATGAGATTATTTATACTGTGTGATTGATCCACTTGTCTTGGTTGTTAGAATAAATCAAAATGTCCATCCTTGGTTGATGATTTTTTTTTTACTTTTTTTTTTTAAATAAAGGTAGTTGGGTTTTTTTTAATAAATGTAGTTGGGTTTTTTAAAAATAAATGTAGTTGGTTTTTTAAAAATAAATGTAGTTGGTTTTTTTTTTAAATAAATGTAGTTGGGTTTTTTAAATAAATGTAGTTGGGTTTTTTGTTATTACTTTGGCTAAATTTGATTTTAAAATAAAGTCACTTTTCAACATATATTTGTATGTTATAGTTAGTTATTTTGAGTGTTTTAAATAGAGTGGAGCATTGTTTATGTTTTGTTAATGTAGCACACTAGATGACAATACTTTTTATTTATTGGTTTATTTATTATATTAATGATATCTTCGAACTTATGATGAATCGTAATAAAAAGAAACAACATACATCGGAATAAATTAGAAATTTCTGTCTCTGTGAATAAATCAGAAGGCTGGCTGCTTATCAAAGTTCTGAAGGAGCAACGGTAAAAATTAAAAATGTTGGCATCGATTTTTTTTTTTAAATGGGTGGAAATATTCAGTCATTTCAAAAATGGATATATTCATGTCCAGTTCTATTTTTATTATTGTTGGTGTCAAAATACGTCAAACTGCCAGTGGGAAATGTTTTTTTTTTATTTCAATTGTTAATGAAACAGAAAGTAAGAACAAGTGTCTAGTACCCAATCTTATAGGCCTATATTTTGCATGGTCAAACTCCAATACACATCAAGAATTCATTCAAGGTATAACAGAAAAGTGTCATACTACTGATCAGCATTATAACCATATATTATCGATCCAAATGTTTCAGCAATTAACTGTTGTTTCTTTTACACATAAGCTCATTTCCCAAAATGAAATCATCTTAGATTATAAAAAAAATATTAAACTTTTAATCAGAAGGTCTACAACTGAGAATCCCAAAACAAAGAAAACAATTTCTGAGTTATGCCCCTTCTTTGTTTTGATCTGTTTATATTCTTTTTCTCAGAATCATGGGCCTGATGGGCAGAGCCGCAGAATCCACTAAATATTTTATTTTTGGATTTTCTTAACAGTTTTTTCAAGACCTTATAAATTTTCTGTATATTGTCAAAATAATTTCTATTCCTAAAGAGATAAATTACCAGGACGTTACAAAGAACTTCAAAAAAGCTTAGAAAAAAATTTGATCTTTGAACCCTAAACAAAAAAAAAAATTAGTACAATAGTTTCGATAACTTGATAACGTAGCTCTAGGCTCACTTTAAAGGCTCGATAAGTGTAATAGTTAGTACACCTGAACTTCGATCCGTGTAAAATAAAGCTATCGTTGCAAATAAATTAAGACAAGATATATAATGTCTTCGGATGACGAGCTTCGTCAAGGTTTGTTTAAATTGTATGTTCATTGTTAAATAGTAATAAATACTAAAGCGGTATGATTGTCCAGGCCTTTTTTATCTCATGGGCCAGGAGTCCTGATAATATATATATTTTGTTCAGCTATTTGTAGTGGTAATTGGGCCTCTTTACAAGTAATTTAAGAAATGAAATATAGCCTCATCCCCACATCCACTTAGAGACTTATATAATATATAACACACACAATGTTTAAAGTCATACCAATTTAGAATGGTTTTTATTTAACACATTAAACACAATCAAAATAATTATAATATTTAACATGTTAGCAAAATACATTGAAAACTCATGTCATAAATACTTTGGACCATGGACTATCCATGTGACATGTCTTGAGTCACAACCAATATTCAGATCATGAATCAAAGGCAGAGCTATGCTGCGGAATATCTTGACAATTTATTTAGCACCAGATGTTTCTACACTTATTTCAGTAATTTAGTTTTTATATCATAATGTTCACAAACTGAGTCTTTTTAATAGATTAAGTTACCAAAGAACAATTTCATTTTATAATTTGATGCTGCTAATCTACAATGGAGTCTAGCCATCTTAAAAATCTGAAATCACTGCCATCGTAAAAGGTAAGACTGCGACAGTGGCGTCACTATATGGTTGTTGTCACCCGGTGCAGAAAATTCAGGGTGTCACCATGAGCACTGGTCCATATTTTGAATTTTCCTGCACTAGACCTTACAGAATTAACTTTAAATTACTTAAGCGATAAAAACGATAGTATTACTGACTGTATTTCAGAAAGATGTATATTACTTTCATTAGACTCAGTTAACTACGTCTCTAAGTTCATGAAACCATGTGACTGACTACATGTGTCCTTTTTTTGAACGTTTGCGAATAACTCCTGATTGATCCGAGCAGCTTTGAACTGTATTCATTTACCTAAGCTCCAGATGCACTGCAGGGTGGCACCCTGTTCTACTGCTCTACATGGTGGCACCCTTTGCTAATGCTCTGCATGGTGGCACCCTGTGCTACTGCTCATGTTTTTAACTATGATCGGTTATAAAACTGACTATATCGGTTTTTTTCTGCTATGAAATTTAGAACTGTTCATTTTGGTATCACCCCTAAAATGGTGTCACCCGGTGTGGCCCGCACCCCCCTAATGACGCCACTGGACTGAGCATCACCTCAAAATAGAAATACTCATAAGGAGAAGTTATGAAGCACTTGCACTCCCTAGTTCTTAGGTTTTTAGAGATATTTGGAGGCCGATTGCAAAAGTATTTGTTAGTGCCCCTAACGCATCAAATTTGATAGGAATTATAGAGAAGAGAGGCCTAGGTAGCCTTCGTAAGATCTTATCTTCTTGCATCTTGCCTATTCACATGCCCCATCATAGCACTTGCCCGTACAACCTGTGCATTTTACTACTTGATTATTCATCTGATTTGAATGAAAGAAATAAAATATTCAGGATCTTTTCAGTTAAATAACAAGAATACAATTTAAATTAATGAGGTATGAATTTAGAAATTTAAAAAAATGTATACACCAATTTTCAATGGTTTCATAAACATTGTCCATTTTCCTACAATAGAAAATGGCATTCTGGTGATCCTGTAATATTTTTTTTATTTTAAAATAATTTTTTTTCAGATATCACCTGTACTATTTTATATAGATTGTGTTGCCCAGAGACAAAATGGCATTGTAAACATAAAAATTAGAGGGGTTCCTTTAGTCACGGTACATTTCTTCAAAATAAGATCTTATTTTAAAAAATTCTTTTCTCTATATAATTTAACTTTCTAAAAAAAAATGTCCTAAAATAAATATATATTTTTTTTTCCCCCTTTATTTAAATGTGTTTATTTTTTTAAATTTTGTGCTTTTAAACAATTTTTAGGCTAACTTTCTTTTTCAGGAGTTAGACAAAGTTTGGAAGGTTGGTCAAAAAAGCTTGACTGTAATGGAGATATTGAAAAACAACATTTGTTTAAAAAGAAATTTGTAGATAGTTTGCGTGTTGCTCCCATCGCAACACACACAGAAGAAGCTAATGAGCAACATTACGAAGTCCCAACGGAGTTCTTTTTACAGGTATGCCATTTGGGTACATTTATTTATCTTTATTGATGTACGATCATTATGTTTCTTTAAACTTGAATAATTAATTTTTTTTAAAGGAATCCTATCATTTTATCATTTTAAAAAATGTTGAATAATAAAAAAAATTGAAAGATCTGATTTGACTTTTGTTTTCAATAAATGTTTAAACATAGTTGCCCTAGTTTCAATGTAGCCACTACTACCAGAAAAATTTTTTGGATGACAAGATTAAAAGAATTTTACATACAATGGTAATAACAAATCAAAAATAGGGTCTATTAATTATCTGTTGTTGCTTTTTATATAGGCATTAGGCAAAAGACTTAAGTACAGTGGATGCGTTTGGCCAGAAGGAGTTACCACCCTTGATGCAGGTTTGTTGTTGTTCTTATATAATTATTTATCTCCTTTTGTTTATACAGTATAAAGAAATCTTTGTAAATCTGGAATATAGCTTACAACTTTTTTTATTTATGTCTAGCTGAAGATGCTACACTGGCCCTTTATTGTGAAAGGGCGCAAGTTCAGGATGGCCAATCCATTATGGTAAGATGTTTTCCTTCTTAAAAATATTAAATTATCATTTCAATAAACCCATATGTGTTTTAAATTTTCATGCACAGTCTAGTTTGTATTAAATATTAATTAATATTATAAAATACATTTAAAATTTCAAATCCTAGACTTAGTTTGTACATTATCTATTTCTGCAGGACCTTGGTTGTGGCTGGGGTTCATTAACACTCTATCTCCTAGAGAAATATCCAAACTGCAGTGTAACCTGTGTTTCAAACTCCAATACACAGCGGGAATTCATTCAAGGTAGAGCTGAAAAGTTAGGTGCTGCCTCCAGACTTCAAGCCATCACTGCTGATGCCAACACATTTACTACTAACCAACAGTTTGATAGAATCTTGTCAATTGAAATGTTTGAGGCAATTAACTTTAATTTTTTAACATTAAAATTCATTTTTTGAAGCCCTACTCTCCCATGATTTAATATATTAACCTGAACACTATGGATGTATTTACCAGTGGTTCATGGTCATGTGGTAAAGCGCTCAACTGTTGACCTGAGTGTCCCTGGTTTGATCTCCGGTGAGGACCAATGGATATTTTAGGTCATGGCTAAAGTCCCCCTCTATGTCTCCCAAGGTGCCTCCATGGCCATTGCACTATTGGCTATGGTGGGGGGATGAAAGAAGGGCACCATAAAAACCATCCCATTAGTGGTTTATAGGATCTAAGAGATTTCATCTCATCCTTACAGGGACTTCACACACCAGTGGTTCGTAAACTGTAGAGGCCTGAAGTGACGAAATTTTTTATTATTAACTTTATTTAGCAGCATTTTACAAAATTTATCATTTTTATTTGTCAATATCCATACCATATTTTCAAGTAATATGATAACTTCAATTATATCATCATATTAGGGTATTCATTAGTTTAATAAAAAATTGTGTAGTTCTAATTTTGTTGTTTTTTAAAGTTTGATTTTTTTTTTTCAAATTCTACTTATGAAATAGTTTTTCCCGTGTTTAATGTTGTTTTTTTTTAAAATTCATGAATATCTTTTAATAGTATTATTAAGGGGAATATGCCTCTAATATTTAATCTTTTGACACTATCTTGCACAGCATATGAAGAATTACAGTGCTCTCTTCCGTAAAGTTGCATCATGGATGAAGCCCAACGGGTTACTTTTTGTACAGATTTTCTGCCATAAGCACAACCCCTATGCTTTTGATATCAAACCTGGTTCTGACACAGAATGGATGGCTAAAAACTTTTTCACTGGTGGGACTATGCCCTCCAGTGATCTGTTTTTATTCTTTCAGGTAAGTTGAATTTGTATGATTTTATAAGGAAATTATCTTTTCCTTTTTGTTTGTTTCCATTAACACAGCTGAGTGTTGTTATGAATTATTCAGTATAAAAATTTTTTAATTATTAATAGTTGTTTATTTTTAACATTTTAACTCAATTCTATAATGAATACATAGAATGATATCAGCCTTGTTGATTGGTGGGCCATTAACGGCACACACTATGCCAAGACACTAGAGGCTTGGCTAGCCAAAATGGATGCTAGCAAGGCCAAGGTTGACGACATATTTACTCAGAACTATGGGAAGGATGCTGTACAACAATCATTTAACTGGAGGCTGTTCTTCATATTTTGTTCAGAAGTTTTCAAATTTAAGAATGGAAATGAATGGCATATTTCACATCAGCTATTTAAAAAAAATATACTTGGCTCACTTTAAAATATTTAGCCTACACTATTAATATTGTTGTTTTTTTTTAGATGACATTTTCATTTTTGTGTTATATTCAGGTATTATTTTATATATAAGAATTTTTTTTTATGTAAATCAATGGCCAAACGTTGTGATAAATGAAACAGTATACCTTTTTTTTTAAATTTGAAAATGTCACTAGAATGTTTAATAAACGGCTTTTGTTTTATTTGCTTTCTTATAGCTTTTTTTTTTACTGTTAATTTAATAATTACATATATTGAAATCCATCCTTTTTAAAGATAATCCCAGTAAAAAAATTTGTATTTAAATGGTTTCGGAAGATTACTTTTTAAGTTGTAAACTCCTTAAGTTTAAGTGGCATTTTAAGTGATTCATGAGCATTGAATTTTGAATTGTCAGCCTTTTAAAAAAAAATTGTGAATGAAACTCTTGCAAATTAAGCATGCATGTAAATTGCTTATAAAAGGTACCAAAGCCAATATTTCAAAAATTCATACCTACAGCAAGCTAGAGATTGTGTTACTTGTATAATGCTCTCTGACCTTAACTTAATCAACGTATGTTAGGCATTCATTAAGAGCCACACTTTTGTCTAGTTATGGGAAATAGAAATCCCCGCACTCAACCTTTTGATTTGATTGGACAGTCAAGTTGGCAGGACCTTTCAATGACATCCAATCCCATTAAAAAACTACAATAATTATGAATACGTAAAAAGAAAGAAAAATTCAACAACGATGTTAAAATTTACTGACTTTATTTTAAAATAATTAAAATAGTAATTTTTTTGAAAAAAAAAATGGAAGCTCATCTTGAGTATACCTAAATTGTGTTAACCAATGAGTAACCTGAATTTAATGAATATTTTCTAGGTTACAATTCATTAAATTAGACCAATAGCCAACATCAGACTACTGTCATTTAATTATCCTTGAGAATCAAAGATAAAATGTGTGATCTTAAAATTTATTACTAAATCAATGTTTAGAATATAGCTGAAATTCATACAGATGCCCAAAAAGAAGAAAAAAAGCAGTGTATCCTGATTCATGTACCAAGTTTTAAATAAGATCACCCATTTTTAAAAAATTGCTCAACTTTTAAAAAGTCTTTATTCAAAAAATTTTTTAATGGCAAAAAGTTAGTCTGCCCCATCATCACAAGAGATTTGTGCTTTCAAAATATTTAAAGCTGGTACACATTTAACTTGGATCAGATCGATGAAGTATACAGAAATCTGCATCAGGAGATGGCAAGGTAATATTAATAAACTAAACATAAACATGATTACAATTTAAAGTTATTATTACATGCAGTTCAGAAACTTCTTGAATATGTGAAGTACATCAAAAAAATAAAGCAAGAGATTCTAAACTAATCCAAAATATAGATGTTTGTAGAAAGTGTCAAAAGAAAATGTGGTCTTTAATTTACAAGTGCGTCATGAGTGATAAAATTATCAATCAACTCCTGACTAACTCAATATATGTATTAAACAAATTATGCCACAGTCACTTTAAAAAAAAATCACCCCAAAAAAACTTTCTTTACATGATCATTTACAAAACTAAAACAAATTTTAATAGCTTATGCTGATTCAGTTAGAATTACATACAAATACTGATCTTCCTGTTCTATAGTACTTTAAAAATGTAACTTCTGTGGTAAGACAACAAAAGCCAGGTTCACATTAGTATTGGTCAGACTATAGGGTATTTCACTGATTCTCATTAATTTTTCTCTGCAACACTGAATACTGTGTTACGGTAGTACTAAGAACTAATTTGAGTTCTATAACACTGAATACTGTGTTACGGTAGTACTAAGAACTAATTTGAGTTCTATAACACTGAATACTGTGTTACTGTAGTACTAAGAACTAATTTGAGTTCTATAACACTGAATACTGTGTTACGGTAGTACTAAGAACTAATTTGAGTTCTATAACACTGAATACTGTGTTACGGTAGTACTAAGAACTAATTTGAGTTCTATAACACTGAATACTGTGTTACTGTAGTACTAAGAACTAATTTGAGTTCTATAACACTGAATACTGTGTTACGGTAGTACTAAGAACTAATTTGAGTTCTATAACACTGAATACTGTGTTACTGTAGTACTAAGAACTAATTTGAGTTCTATAACACTGAATACTGTGTTACTGTAGTACTAAGAACTAATTTGAGTTCTATAACACTGAATACTGTGTTACTGTAGTACTAAGAACTAATTTGAGTTCTATAACACTGAATACTGTGTTACGGTAGTACTAAGAACTAATTTGAGTTCTATAACACTGAATACTGTGTTACGGTAGTACTAAGAACTAATTTGAGTTCTATAACACTGAATACTGTGTTACTGTAGTACTAAGAACTAATTTGAGTTCTATAACACTGAATACTGTGTTACGGTAGTACTAAGAACTAATTTGAGTTCTATAACACTGAATACTGTGTTACGGTAGTACTAAGAACTAATTTGAGTTCTATAACACTGAATACTGTGTTACTGTAGTACTAAGAACTAATTTGAGTTCTATAACACTGAATACTGTGTTACGGTAGTACTAAGAACTAATTTGAGTTCTATAACACTGAATACTGTGTTACGGTAGTACTAAGAACTAATTTCAGTTCTATAACACTGAATACTGTGTTACGGTAGTACTAAGAACTAATTTCAGTTCGATACTTCATTTTGAACTATAAATGCATATACATGTATTATGAAAATAATTTTTGAGTTTCTGCCATCATTTGATTGATACGATTAACCCTTTCCAAAGTAGAAGTATCTAAAGCTAAATGTGATGGAGTACTGGATCTTCGGTCCTCCTGAGAGTTGAACTGACTGGCCAAAGACTGATCCATTACCCAGCTATTATCAAAATCACTAGCATGCTTTTGGATAGGTGATGAGAATATGTCAAATAAAGAAGATTTGGGATTGATATCAGGCTGTGTAGGTTTGTGGCCACTTTCAGACATCTTAACCGCTGTCAGAGGCTTGCTATTTAATTTTACAGTGGAAGAAGAAATTAGTTGATCAGCAGTATTCTCTGAAATAAAAAAAATAAAAAATTAATCTAGAGCATAAAAATTAAGAATGTTTCAGGATTGAAATCCCCCAAAAAAAAATCAAATATTGGAAAAACTAATCAGAATTAATTATTATTATGTCAAATCCTATAACTAAATAATTTGTAAATGATGTCTGTCATGTGTAATGCACTGAGAAAAACTGATTTCTTATTTATTTTATTTACAGCAGAGACATATTTTGGGCTTCTGGTTGATAACTGAAATATTAAAATAAAGCACAATGCCAAAATAAATATTTATTAGAGCAAGATAAAAAAAAGTTAAGTTCCCTTAGCAGATGAAGTGTAGAATTCATCTGATTCTGTAACCAGGACATATGAAGGAATTGTGTGGTTAGCATCATGCCCAGCTACTATTACTTCCCCATCTTAAGTCAGGTACCCATATATAGCTGGGTGAAATTGAGAGACTTCAAGCCAAATTTCACCAGGACCTAGAAAAATTCCTGTGGTTCTCACTACTCCCAGCAAGAAAGAACGAGTTTAAATATTTATTTGTTTTGTAAAGAAATAACCATTACTGTTCATTCATTACTATAGTTGATTAGTACATGTATTGATTTAGTTCAAAAAAATGTGTTACTTTTATTTTGTATTCATATACTATCTAAACGCAATTATTGATGAACAGAGAAGTATTTGGAGAAAATTAATGCACGTGCAGAGATGCAAAAGAAATAGCACTAAAAAAATAGATTTGGCGTGAAAATAGTATTAAACATTTAAGATATGGCTATTATATTGTTAATGTATTGTAAATGTGTTTTGCACGATCTGCATGTTCTCAAGTTTTCTTTCAGTCTCGATAGGCACTCATATGTCATTCACCTCAATATCCACATGTAGAACCATTTTAACAGGCACTCATATGTCATTCACAAGATCCATTGCCAACAGTCCCTGTTCCAATACTTAAGACACAGTAATTCCTATGTGTTTATATATTCAAAGGTGGGGTAATCTAGGAATTTGTCTGCAGATCAAAAAGTTCTACCTATGACAAACCCAGTCTATTAGGTGGGAAAATAAAATGGGCTACATTTTTTTAGTGACATATATCAATGTTTGTCAGCTTAGTAAATACACATATGAAAATATTCAGTTAAAATAACAAAAGGAATTCCTATTTATTTATTTTGTAATGTGTAAAAAAAAATAACTAACTGTTCACAAATTTAAATGATTAAGTTTCCACTAATCACTAGGAATTTCTACAAAAAACAAAAATTAACCCACTAACCTTCAGATCTGTAAAGATTATTTTTACCAACGTCAAACAATGGATTGCGTTCTACATCAACTTGTACCTCTATCTCTCGTTGATATGAATCATCTGAAATCTGCTCTGCATCCCCACGCACCACTCTCACCTGTACACCGTCTCCTCTGTTACCAATGTCAATCTCTCCATAATCACTTTCTTCAACAACTACTGCATCATTATCAGCTTCTTTGTCATTGTCATCATAATTTAAGAACAAATCATCCTCTGAATTAGACAGGGTCTCTGGTAAGACACCTTTCAATTTGCTGCTGTTTCTTTTAACAGATTCAAGGCTGCGTGATGCTGGACAAATGGGCGGTTTCTTTGAATCAATGACAGGCATCTTATTTCTGCTTGCCTCTTTATCTAGCTATATGTGGAACAAAAAAAAATATTTTTAATAAGACCCAATAGGAAAAAATACACAAGATTTAGAGATGTCACTGACAATATTGAGTGACTAGTAATAACAATATTCAACACCATAAAGCCATAAAGACTTGAAAGATGTAAAAATGTAGAATAAATATATTTTAACATAGATTTAAATTCAGCTTTTCCACTATTTAAGTTTATTATTTATGCAAGAATTCTCTCTGTCTTTACTACAAGCCATTAACAGCACATGATAATCTTAACCATAATTACATTCTTAGAAGTAAGGAATGTTCAAATTGTGTCTTAAATAAAATCATATATAATATAAATTATGTTACGTTTGTGTGAAAATATGCAAAAGCAATCATATGATTATTGAAAAATATCATTGTATTTAAGCTCTTATTTGGAATTTTTTCAATTTAAAGATAAACACATAAACACACATTAAAAAGTTGTACACATGAATAAAAATGATAGATGAAATTTAGTGGTCTATGAAAATAAAAATCACTATTTTAGTGAATTCCTGAGGTACTAACAGGTGCTAACTGCTGCAATAAACTATTCTATGCTTTTTTGGAGCAGAGGCATAACCACACCAGTGGTTTAAAATAAATTTTGTGTGATTATTTGAATAAGACAGATTTTTTTAATTTTATGAGAATCCTTGCCTTTGCCTCTAGCATAGTCAATCTATTTTCAATAAGGACAACTCTAGACGATAGGGTGTCGAGCTTAAATGTAATATCATTCATCTGCTTCAATACAACTGTTTCCAAACTTGCAGCAGAGGATGGAGTTTCATCAGCAGCTTTATTCAAAGACATCTGGTGCAATGTCTGCAAGAAAAGCACTCAATATAAAAGAAAAAAGAAACATAAAATTAATAAAGTTTTTTAAAAATACTTTTAAATGTTATTTTGTAAATACCCCTTTAGCACTTTATAACCCTAAGGGTAAATGAAATAGCTAAGAGATTCTAAAGAATAGTGCAAGTGATTATACCCAGCTGTCTTTACTACTTTACCAATGGGGCGGATGGTCGTGCTGTAAACCGCTCGACTGTTGACCTGAGGGTCACTGGTTCGATCTGCAGTGAGGACCAATGGATATTTCAGTTCATGGCTAAAGTCCCCGCTATGTCTCCCGTGGTGCCTCCATGGCCATTGCACTCTCGGCTATGGTATGGTTGAGATGAAAGAAGGGCACCATATAAACCGTCCCATTCGTGGTTTATAGGATCTAAGAGATTTCATCTCATCCTTACAGGAACTTGACACACACACACTAATTTCCCAGGAATGTCCCCCAAACCAATATACATCATGATGAATTGTATACAATTACAACACACAAAAATTTTATCCTCCTAAATCAAAATATTTTACCTAAGAAATAGTAATTATTACCTGTACTGCAGCTTCCATTTTTTCAAGTCTATCGCTTAACCTTGTTATAGATGGTGAAATAGAATCCATAATTTTAGATTTTATTTCAGAATTAATAAAATCAATATCAAGAGCTGAACCACCAGCAACTGCACTCAGACCTTGATCTGATTTAACAGTGAAATATTAAAGTCCATTAAAAACTGAAAAAACAAGTATTTATATTCTAATAATAAATTATAGGCCTACAGTTATTGCGGGATACCCAATAAAAGTCATTACTTATAAGCAATCAACAAAATCATTTTTTAAAACTTGATGTGTAACCTATTTTAATGGAACAGTGATCATTTAATTCATCATTTTCCCTGTCTGTTTGATGATGTTCATTTAGGCCGGATCTTAACAGTTCACTTGTAGATTGCCTGGGATAAAAATGCTCATCGATAGATGATGGAGCTGAGGACAAATAATGTGCTTTAAGAACAGTCTTAGGGATTTTGAAACTGCCTGGAGATGTTTTCACTGGTAGAACCACAGCTCCAGCAAAGTCTTGTGTTTTTGAAGCAATTTTACGTGTAGTTTCTGTAATAGGAAATATTATTATTATGAAATTGTGAGCAGGTCAATGGTAAGAGTTTTTCATTATATATATATTTGATTAATTTAGAAATGATTCCCATCCACCAAATAAATACATACTACATGTATGTCCCTTCTCATGACCCACTTTTTCAATACCGCCTACCCAATGACCACAGTCTCAATTTAGTCACCTATGTCTTTATCAAATCATACAGTGCCATTATTTTTTTAATCATTCAAATATGATTGTTAAACTTACCCACAGGTTCTTGAACAACCTGCAATGAAAGAATTACTTACTTTAAAAAAGTTGTTTATTCATAAATTTGTCAAATTATTATCAGATAAATTGTAAATATGCATACAATAATTAGATAATAAACCTTAACAAATAAGCTATATTTATCAATAAAGAGAACTTGCCATGGCATATGCTGAAAAAAAGAATTTAAACATTAAAAATCAAACCTCACTTTCTGTGGCACAAAGGATTCTTCTTTTGTTGCTGTAATCTTGAATGAAGAAGTTTTAGGTGGTCGGTACTTTCCACGAACTAAACGCAATATATCAGTTGCCATTATCAATTTCCTCTCAGCATAACCTTCTGAGAAAAATTGCTCTCTGTGAATCTGAGGCTTGTAATCAAACATGTCACGGAGAATCTATTAAAAAATTTGAAACATAAATTTCTTTGAATTAATAAATGGGAAAAGTTATAGCAAGGATTAATAACATGGTTTCTCTCACTATATCTGAGACTAAAAAGATTCTTTAAAGTTTCATAGACTTATAACAAGATGAAAATATTGTCAATTAATTATTTTACTAAGTTGTCAATAAAAAGAATGATAGAAATTATTGTTTGAACAACTTTCTTTCAAAACTGAAAAAATTTATTTAGAAAATATGAATTCTTGATTTTTAACCTTGATGGCTTAAATTCTGAAAAAGAATTACCTTATAAACAGCCTCCATAAATCTCATGTCTGATTTACCATAAAGTTCATTGTTAGAATTGACAATGTCTTTGTTTAACTTCGTGCTATATGAGGTAAATAAATAGTGGTAAATAGCTAAGTAAGCCTTTGGGATGCCCTTCACCAATCTGAAAATTATGAAAACGATTAAAAAATTATTTCATTTTAAAACAATTTCTACATTTCTAAACAATCTTATAAATAATATTCCAATGGAGCATATCACAATCCTATTATCATATGTGAAAAAGATGCAACTGGAAAGCCTGATATGAGATACATTTTCTGAAAACACATCCTATTATACTTAGAAGGTTATTTACACAGCTTTTAATGAAAAATACAATAAGTAATGTGGGGAATTATTTTCTAGGAGTTCCACTGATAATTATGGTCATCTAAACATGTGAATATTTGTCATAAGTGAAATAAAACAATTTTCAAAAAATTGTGTAGCCTGTTACTGTTGTTTTTTTTAAACATTTTTTTAAAAAAACATTTCAAATGAGAATAGAAATAAAGCTGAATCATTAACAAGTAAACATGAACATGGGAGGCCTATCACCAGATTATGCAGATAATAAAGTGTCTATGCATGAGAAATTAAAATGTGTAAATGCAGAAAAAAGCGTTAAACAAAGCTGTGTTAAGATTGCTCTTACAATATTAAAAATGTACTTACCCATCCACATCAATTGGAGTAGGGTACTTCACAGCTCTTAATTCATGTTGAAGCTGTTTAATATTATTTTTAACGTCACCAGTGGACATTCTTGAAATTTTTTTCAGTTATAAAAATACTGTAAGAAAGATTTAACACTCAGGACTTTTAATGTGATATTATTTTTTATGTAATAAAATTATAGACAATAAAAAAATATACATAGAAATGCCATTAAATTACTCATTAAATTAAATAGTCAACAACTTTATATAATAAATTATACAATATATGATTACTGTAAATTTATTTGAAAACTAATTTCAATGAATTCTTAAACACTACTACTACTAACAGACACTGAGATAACTTTTTAATGTCCAATAATGAATAATGTATTGCCTTTACAACAGAACTAATTCATCTATCCACTTAATTTGTCTTGAAAGTTGGTTCACTTATTCAGTGCTAGCTCAAAGTACTAGCAATTCTGGCAATTGCCCAAAGCATGCCTCATAGGTGCAACATGTTGCACATCAAGTTTTTCAGTGTGAAAAATTTTGCTATAATGATAAAAATATATAGTATAGACCAGTGGTCGGCAAACTTATCAGCCAAAGAGCCAATTATGAACATTACAACAATTAAAAAAAAACCGGGAGCCAAATCTGCTTGTTAAGTAACCTTTTATTACACTAAATAAATAGTACACTAAATAAAACTAAATGCCAGAGCCGCACTTAAGGAGCCAAAGAGCTACATGCGGCTCCAGAGACGCACTTTGCCGAACACTGGTATAGACTATAGTAAAATACCATTTTTACTAATGTCATACTCAATACTCATAGTAATCATTAGTAATCATTAGTAATGACTAATGTTCATCTTAACTTGACTTAACTTTTAAGGAAGGCAAATTATCTTGAGGGAATGGATGATCATGCGGTATAAAATGAGAGACCCGGGATTTTTATCATGCCTGTGTAGTAACCAAGTATTTGATAACCACAATCATAAAGTATAGAGAAAAATTTACTTTGACTTAAAAATTTAAGACGTCAGTCATTGTTAATGTTAAGGGGCGCCAACAAAAAAGAGTCATAGGATAGGGCCAGATCTGCATCCATGTATCATTCAGTATGAGAAGATGATTTAAATATCCACTTACAAAAGCTATACCTGGAAGAAATTATGAAAGGTTGAATGTATTCATAATTAATGGCAAATGCTATGTGATTTACGGTGTAACATAGTGATCTGTTTGAACTTATTCCGGAAGTAAAGTGCATCCATAGACGCTCTTCGAATATGGCTAGCAATTTTTGCCAGTTTGTAAGTAAAAATATACCATTCATTTATCACTTACATGCTAAATTAATAGTTGTATGTTTTTCGCATTAAAAAAATATCCTTTTTAATAAAAAATATTTTCTATTGATACATTACATATCCGAGAAATAATTCAAATGCGATAACTGTTTTATTTCAATCTATCTATGCAATAAAAAGATTCAAAGTGAATTATTTGTGCTAAAGCTTAGTGATTTTAACCTACCTAAACTGGCTGAAAAAACAAGTTCCCTTTACACGCAAGCCCATGGATAGATACTATTTTGTGTCTAGCAGACACCGTTTTGATTGTTCATAAAGTAATTAAAGTTTGTTTTGTTCACTTACCTTTTTAGTCTATAGCTAAAAGTCTAATACATTATATATATATACCTTATCACATATTAGAAATATGTACACCTAAAGTATACCTAAAAAATGGCATTTTGTCATCACTTAAACTAATTTAAATGATGTCAGTTTGAGTTATGATACTTAGACTAGTCACTAGATAACAGCTATTCCCCAACACAGTTGCAGAAACATTGACTGCAGAGTAGCTCAGTAGCAAAATGACATCACATATTATACAGTATGATGTCCTTCATTAATTTTTTACTCTGTTTGAAAATATATATTATTTGGTACTTCATTGTTAACTTAGACGACTTAGTCCACCCAAGAGATAAATGGTTCTTTCATAATTTTATTCATTTATAATTGCTAAGACCTTCATGGGAATCAACGAAATTATCAAAATCTTTACAAATTACTGTAATATAGGAAAGAATCATTTTATCTTGTGTGCTTTTATAGCTTGAAACCCTTTTTACATATCAGTTTGATTTACAACTGTCAACTCTTACCAATCTTTGTTCATTTGAATCATAAAAAGATAATATTATCAAATTCAGACTATGACCAATATCATGTATTTGATGTAAATTTTGTCAAGTAGAATAGGTTGTATTAAAAAAAAAATCACCCATTGCTTCATTAGCCCAATTTTTCATTGCATTAGACTAATCATTAGATTGCAGTTTAAATTAATCATCTCTGGAAAAAAAAGATTATATTGTTTTTAATTCTGGTGAGGTATTTTTATTACATTATTTCTGTGATATGATTTAATTTAAATTGCGACACTAAGACATTATTATTTACTTTTCTTATCTTGAAATCAGAAGCTATTTACAATGTCAACTCAGCCAATTTATCTTCGAGGTAGAGGAAGGGGCAGAGGAACAGTGCCTCAAAATCCCTTAAATTTTACATCTCCTCAGCAAGGGCAGGGTCAATTTCTGATTCAAAATGGAATTAGACCTGTACGGCCAGGACAGAAAAATTCACCAAGCAACGGACCTACAGCTACAAGCTCAACTAGCCCTGGTGTTGAAAATCATTTAGAAGCATGTAAGCCTCTTTTTAAACAAATTTCTTGATATTTATATGATTTATAAAAATATGATAGATAAATATATTATTTATTTATTTATTGTTCATTTATATACATATATAATGGCAGCTTTAAAGTCTGTGGAAGATATATTTGCCAAAGCTCGTAGCAAGCACTTTGAGTCTGCGCAACAACACTTAACTAAAATAGAAGTTGAACTGGACGAATCTGATGATGAAGAAGATATTGGAAGTCTAGTACTTAATGGAGTTTTTCAGTCTTATGCAAAAACTTTTGGTAAATATAATTTTATAAACATAATGTGCTCTTTATCAAAATTAGAATTCTGAAATTATTGCATCAAAAAAGGCATTTTATAACTTTAAAATTATTTGACAGAATCAGAGAACAGAAATGATGTACAATCTGCGCAGGAAAAACTGTTACACTCTTTCAGATCTGGAACTTCAGCTTGTCTTGTGTGCATAGAAACAATAAAAAAGGAGGATGCTGTGAGTGGTTTCTGTTTCTTTTAAATCTACAAACGTGATGAATTCTTAGGAAATTCAATCTTAAACTTGTGATGTGTATTTGATGTTTTTTGCACTTATTTCATTTTTTTTGCTGAATTTTTCAAAGATATGGAACTGCCAAGGCTGTTACTGTATGTTTCATATTACTTGTATACAAAAGTGGGTTAGAGAAGGAGTTTACCAGAAGCAATACAGTTCTGGTGATTTTGTTCAAGAAAAACCAAGTGCACCAATATCCTGGCATTGGTAAGTTCTATCTTGAGGAGGCTTTTTAAAGTAATAACAACTGCTCTTGGCTGACTGTTCTATAATCTTTTCCGTTTATGAAGTACAGCCTTTTCCCAAAGTATTCTTTGCAAATACTTATAACCTTTTTGAAAACCAAATGAGTAGTCTCCTTTAAATTTTTTTAACACTAGAACACAGTTTTAGCTGCCAACTTCTGAACCCCACACCATTATTTTCCATTCTTTTTTTCTCCATTAGTATGTAGTAAAAACATTATATAAAACTTTTGGTTATTGATCTCTTTCCATCAGTCCTTTTTTTTAAATGTACAACTTTGACACCCTTTATTTCTAATGTGCCTGGAGATGTTAAAACATAACTCTAGTTAACTCTGCAATTCTTTTATGGTTAAGAGAATGAAACTTTTACATAAGATATTATTACACTATGTAACACAATTTTTGTTCCCGGCTTCTAAGTGTAATATTTCAACTTTTTATGTCTAAAAACTATCAAAAAACGACAACATTCAGCACAAACTTTGTTTTTATGACCACAGCCATGAAAAATGTATTTATTGTGACAAAACAAGGAAATATATTTTTTTATTCATGCGGTCTATATAAAAAAACACTAGTATGATAAATAGATGAAGACAGTAAAAAAATCACTTTAAAGGGTTCAGAAATAATTAGGTTTTCTAGATTTGAGAGTGTACTTCTAATCGCTTTCTCAAAGAAGCACCCAAATGTAGTCCCAATCATGTTTTCGCTTTAATGTCCTTGGTAACGACATTCAAAGTCCAATACATATTGACATTTTGTGAAACCACCTCGAAGTCCCATCAGGAATGACACCATTTTGATGTCTCCGATGACCATTCATCCATAGTCGTCATACTACAAGGTACTCAGCAACATCTTTACACTGGTGTAGTCCTCTTTAAGATGCACAGAGTGAGCCATATGGAGAGACAGGTAGTTGTTTAGGTTGTGAAGCAGCCCAGCTTTGAGGCTCCAGGATGAGCTGTCTATGAATAGGCGCCATTCACTCTGGTTACATGTGATACCTATAGCCTCCAATAGACCTGTCACTTAGTTGCACAAGCAAGTCCCAATTGGCCATTCTTGCCGACTGAAGAAGTTTGAAAATGTTTGGTGACACTTTCTCAAATCAGTGACTTGCACACATTCATCCAACAAATTCCACTGCTTTAGCCTGGACGTCATAAGTTCAGCATAGGACTTGCTAAGACCAAGGTCTCTGATCAGATCGTTAACATCTTTCAGGTTAGGGAAGTGTGGTCACCTGTACCAACCTGTAACATAGCAGATATATTTAATTATTTTAATTATACAAACTTTTAAAGTAGGAAATTGGACACATTTTGTAACACAGTGTATAATATTAGCATATAACATAAATTACTATAATACATTAATATATATGAAAATTTTGTACTCCTTTAAACTGTACAAGATCTAAATGATTAAAATTCTACAATATAAAGCACTGTCATATAATCGAGCAGCAAATGTTTATCTTACCTTCAAGAGTTTTCTTCCCATATACGCATGTGAAATAAGGTGCCTATGACTTGTCTTAATGCCAGATAGGCATGCCGAAGTATGCCTTGTAGGCCTCGCACATTTTACGACATGCATTCACGGAAGACTTTCTCTCTCTTTTCTTTATACATTGTCACACACACATAACAAAATTCATCTGCTGGGTGCAAACTTCCTCTTGATGCAGTCTAAATCAATAATTGCTCTTTAACTACTATTTGTTATTCTCTTACTCAGCATAACATAAACTGAAGTGTTGGTTTGAGTCACCTGTGCTTTTATACTTGTATGACTACTATTGGACAGTACTAGAAAGTTCTAAAATTTTCTTGAAAGAATATTCTTGAAGACTACTCAGTATTGAATGTGAATCAATAATTTTCTTGAAAACAGACAATTCTAGCAGTTCAAGTATATTCTAGAAGACTGCTAAGCATAGAAAGCAAATAAAGAATTTTTAAGAAAACATGAATTTCTAAGTATCATTATCCTGATCACAGAAACAAAGTTTTTGTGGAATAATAGCTATTTTCTATTTGTTTTAGACATAACGGATTAGGAAAACGCACTTTGAACCCAGGAACAAAAAAAAAGTTAAAATATGTTACATAGTGTTATCTGCCTTCTAAAAAAATAAAATTGAATTGCTTCAGATACATTGCTTTTAAAGTATGAATAATTTCCCCATATAGACAGAACTGTTTTTAATGTCTCATTTAAACAATACATGGTTACCTAATATTTGGAAATTATTTTTTTTTCATTGAATTGTTGCATTTGTCAATACCATGTTACAAGTTTATTTTGAAATATATATGATCAACTGTTTTTATTTGTTATTACATGTATTTCAAAAAGCCTGCCGACTGATGGCATATTTTTATTTCAGTTTAATACATGTACATGTTTCTTTGATCTTTTACACTCAAATTTCATTCAAACCTTTTGTTTACAGCCCCAAATGCAGATATGAATATTCACAGTCTGAATGCCCCACTACCTACAATTGCTTCTGTGGTAAAGTGGACAACCCTAAATTTGACCCATGGCTTGTGCCACATTCTTGTGGTGCTAAATGTGGTCGCAAGCTTCAACCAGCATGTGGACATTCTTGTCTATTACTTTGCCACCCTGGTAATGGGAAAACTCAACATAACATGTTTTATTATATAAAATTTAAATGGCTTAAATAACACAGTTTTATCCGCTTTTAATTGCCCAAAATATAATAATATTTCTAAGTTTCAATAATAATATTTCAAAGTTTACTGTAGTTTGGCCTTTTTTTTTTTTTACATTTTTCAATAAAAAAAGATAAAATTTACTAATTGGAAAATTTTGTATTCTTTATAGATGATATTTTATTACAGATATTGTGTAAAAATAATAGCAACTAATGTAATTAGCCCTTGTATGAAAATACAAGTTGTGTTAATATATATTTTTATGCATGTATTTGTTAAATTACTAGGTGCCTGTCCCCCTTGTCCTGTAATGATTACGTCAACATGTTACTGTGAAAAAAGTACTCCTAGAATGGTCAGATGTAGTGTCAAGTCATGGTCATGTGGCAAGATATGTGGACGTTTACTATCTTGCAAACAGCATAAGTGCCCTGAAAAATGTCATTCTGGTATGTAAATCTCTCATTTAGGAAACCTTTTTACTATTGGTATCCTGTATAATACATGTATTATCTTTGCAAAGAGTTGAGACCAAATTAGTTTCATCTTGTAAAATTTAAAAAAAAACTTCCAAATTTTCTAATTGACGAACTATAAATTGTAGTGTGTTGTATATTACAATAAATTAATGTGGCACGGCACAAGTTGGTGAAAATGTTAAATATTACCGTATTAAAATTTCCAAACGACCTAAGAAAATCACTTAATACCCGCTAATAATTCAAGGGGATTTTTAAAACAGCAACCTTTTTTCCTGAAGTTTGACGTGAAGTTTATATGGGGGGGAAATCAAAAAATCTTTTTTAACTTATGTTTAAAGGGCATTTAAAATCTAAATAATAAGTAAATGTTTTGTTTCCTCTATATTCAGGAGTTTGTCCTCCCTGCGTGAAAACAAGTATTCATCCTTGTCTTTGTGGTAAAGAGAAAGTTGAAAGACCTTGTGATTCTATTTCTTGGCAGTGTGAAAAAGTAAGTACCTCAGACTCATTGCACAGTATGTTATGCTAAATGAGACTAAGAAATCATATCAACCCATGGAGTATATTTTTAGTTGTTTTAACAAATCAGAGGATTATCAATTGCCTATGACATTTACTGCATAAATCTTTTTTTGTTGACCTACACAACAGCAGAAAAATGAATATATTTTTTTATCAGGCTAATCCCTGGCAACAATAGTTCTGTAGATGAGACCTCAGTAAGCTTCTGTTTTTTTATCTGACATCTTTCATTTAATTTCATCCTGGGGGATAATCTACACGTATTGCCTAAAAGTTTTTAATTCCATCAATGGTGCCATCTAGAGTTGTTATTCTTTTAAACTCTCTGTGGAGATGAGCTGACTCTGCCCACCACTTAATTTATGTCTTTAGACTTACCATAGTCCAACTTGTTTTCAAAGCATTGGAATCTTTTATTTTTGTTTGTTTGAAGCAATTTTAGAGCTTGTTTCAAATATACATTTTATATTAAAATGTAAAATTTAAAGTCTCAATGAAAAAAATCAGTTAAGTATGTGTTTTTTTTTTATTGTAATGATGGCCAATACACACTTTGAATGTTGTATAATTTAAAGGGATTTTTTTAATTACAGCTCTGGTTAATCCCTAATAATATGGATAAGTGGTTCTTAAACTTTTATGCTGACCCACTAGGACATCAGTTTTTAGTTGCTAAACCCACCAATTTTTTGTTTTCGCTACGCACCTGAAAATAAAAACTATTCTTTTTAAAAATGAAAGCATCCTTAGTTAATACATGTATAGATTTCTCTCTTTAGTTTGCAGATGTGCAAACTTTTAGTTTTGTGACTTGTTAAGAAAACATGCATAACTATAACTATGCATACATCAATTTTAGATCCTTTAGTTAAAAATTTTTTTATTTTGTCATGACCCTCCTGAAATTTTTCTGTGACCCGTTGGTAGGTCGCAACTCACACTTTTAAACCCACTGATAAAGACTAATCTTTTCAGAAATGTGGCAAATCTTTAAATTGTGGGAACCATGTTTGTGAATTAGTTTGCCACACAGGGAAATGTGGCAACTGCCCTCGTTCTGGACTCAGGAAATGTCCTTGTGGAAAAACAGGTGAAATTTTCGTTTAATTACTGTTTGTATGTTGTGCATTTATTCCATTAGCTTACAACAAATTATCTTTCTGAACTAGGACATTTTGTGAATTTATTACTTTTATTACCTGGCAAAATTATTCTTGAGAAAGAGAAGATAACTTAATTTTTTTCAACATTCAGAATTTCAACTACCATGTATTGAAGACATTCCAACCTGTGGGGATACCTGTGGGAAACCTTTAGCCTGTGGTCAGCACACTTGCACTGGGCGATGTCATTTAGGAGACTGCGGACAGGTTGGATTCATAAATTTAATAGTCTTATACTTAGCTGTTTTTTTTCCTCATATGAATCTATAAAAAATAATTGGAGAAATATATAGAAGTATATTCAGTCGATTCCGCTTAATTGGGACACATCGGGACCGAGGCTTTTTGTCCCAATTAAGCGGCAGTCCCAATTATACATACAAATTTACTATTGGCTTCTTGGTTTGGTTTCTTTGAGATTTGTTCCAAATAAGCGGCTGTCCCAAATAAAGCGGTGTCTCAATTAAGCGGAATCCACACTATCTGTATTCAAATATTGATTAGTTCAAAAACTTTCAATGTTTTTTTTTATAGTTCATAACAGTTCATTTTGTTGTTGTTTTTGTAGAGATTGTGATAGAAGGTTTGCAGACAAATTTTTGTAGCAATCCACATTTTATGGTCTAATTTTTGACTTTGCTGATTTTTATGGTAGAATTTAATATCAAAAAGTTTTATTTTGACAGTGTATGCAAATGTCAGTGAAACGATGCAGGTGCGGTCAGAGACAGAAAGAAGTTCCCTGTGCTAAAGAGTTCCTATGTGAAAAGAAATGTAACAACATGAGGAACTGTGGTGTTCACAAATGTAATAGAAAAGTAAGTCCTTGGCTAATACTTAAGGGGAAATTACATTATTTCTTATGTATAATATAACCTGTTATGACTTCATTTTAATAATAACTTAGTTCCTCTCGTTTGATGAAGTACTGCAAAAAAAATTAATATAATGTGTAGAAATAGAAAAAAAAGCTATCGTCCTATTGCACAGTTTATTTCATTTATTACAGATTTTATTTTTTTGTACATGTAGAATGAAATTTTTTATTTCTGAAACTCATAAATGTAAAATAGTTTATTACAACTTATAAATATGCTTCTAGTATTTCTTTTTTAGCTGCTAAAAAACTAGAATTTCTATGACTAAGATTCTGCTATGTTCTAATCATAGTGCTGTGATGGTAATTGTCCAAGCTGTGAGCAAATATGTGGGAAAACTTTGAAATGTCGCAATCACAAATGTGCCAGCAGATGTCATAAAGGTACATTTCGTAATTAATGATATAAAGTTACACTCATAATCACAAAATATTGAATTTTGTACTTTTTGGTTTAGTCTGAAGGTTTTGTATGATTAAAATCAGGAGAAGTGATTTCCTGGAAATAAATTTAAAAAATTGAAACATATTTAATATTTTGCTGCATTTTTTTGTTGTTGTTTTTTATCCTGATTGTTAGGACCTTTTAAATTTTTGTTCATGGCAGTTATTAATGGTGTATAATATATACGTGTATTTTATATTTCAATGGTGTTTTATTAAAAAAAATTTAGTCCTCAATTATTTCAACGAATTTTGCAGGTCCATGTTATCCTTGTCCTCTGACAGTTAGCATAACTTGCAATTGCCAGGCTACTAAAATTTCAGTCCCGTGTGGGAAAGAAAGGGAAACTAAGCCTCCACGTTGTAATCTACCCTTCGGTAAGTATTGTGTGGCATGTCTCCCTGTCAGTAAGTACTGTGTGGCATATCTCCCTGTCAATCTCCCTGTGGCATGTCAATTGAAGCATTTTAAGCCAGACTTGTGTGGCTAAAATATATATAAATATATGAAGCACTTGGATGTTGTGCTAGCCACACAAACCCCTTATGCTGTGGCTACAGAAACATTTCATCTTCCCCGACACCCTCCAAAAGCTAAGGGATCATTACATTATGGGTTAGGCTAGTCTGGCTTAAAATGCTTTAATAATCGATGCTGGTCCTAAATCTTTTTTTTTATGTTATATGGCTTTTTAAAGTTCCTATATATGGTCATTGCTTTTTTTAAACTTTGACCATTACCCAGCTAGAATTTGTTTAATCTGTATCATTTTTATTTTATTTCTGCATATGATATTTAAATATATATATAAATATCAGCTGTAAAATCTGTGTAGAATATTCCACTTTGTGAGCATATATATCAACCAAAAGAAAAGTATGAAAGCACCTGTTTGATTCTGTTTCAGAAAAAATTACAGTTTATTTTTTTCACTAATCATTTCAGGAAACCATCTGAATGTCACCATCCATCTCGCCAGAAACATCGATGCCACTTTGGGGACTGTCCTCCATGTAATTTTGTCTGTGGTCAGAAACTAAGTGGTTGTGAACACACTTGCCCTGCCATTTGTCATGATGCTGTTATTACCAAAGTGGAAGACAAAGTAATTTTTCTTTTAGCTGTTTATTTAAAGTTTAAAGATGTGATTTTTTTTTAAATTCCCAATCATAACTTTAGCTAATAATGTATAAGAATAGTATGTAATAGTAATGATTAAAGATTGTTTAATTCAAATATAGTGAAATGTCACTAAAACTAAAATATAGGGGCGCCTCAGAAAATTATTCATTATACTGAAATTTGGTGGTGCTTAAAATGAAAGGAGGTGTGGGTGGGAGAATTAGCATAAATATTTTGCACTATCTTACTATTGACTTAAGGTTCATTTTCATATCAATTTCAAAGATTTAAATGGCATTTTACTAAATTTGCTAAAAAAAAATAATCTACGCTTATTTTGTAAAAATTATTTATATTTAATGTTTTCTTACTAATTTAGCTTTCATGATTAACTTCTAGTTAAACTGGTGACTCAGTTTTAGTTGTTTTCCTGTAGGGCTTATTTCTCTTCCTGTATTTGTAATTCTGTACATGTTACTAAAATGGCTCTCACTGTCATATCATTTCAATTATTAAAAACGTTTGTTTTTTAAAAAATGGTTAATATTTATTATGCATGTGTACAATGAGGGAAGTAATAAACTTTCCTTCCAAAACTTCGACACTGTAAAATCATTCTGATTCAATCTTCACTTCTAGTACTTCTGATAAATTTATTAATTACCATCTCAGCAGAATGCTACCTTCAGCCTATCAAGTCCTTGCACCAAACAAAAGGATCACCATTTACTTAACTATGCTGTTAATAACCTTCTTCGCTAAATGCCAGATCAATGGGCTATCAGTTGTGTAATCTAATAGATAGTAAAAAAAAACAAGTTTATTGTAATTTTAATTTCTGGTATTGATCACTTTCATTTGTTCTTAGAGCCAGGCATGCTTTACTTTTTTTTTTTATTTGTATTACTTAAATAATCATAATTTTTGTTCCACTTAATATGTACTTAATTTTTTTTTATAGGGGATAAAAGCAGGTCCCTGGGATACCAAGCCAACGATTATACAGAAAGTAGCTAAACAATGTCCGCCATGTCAATTTCCGATAAGCATTCAGTGTATTGGGAAACATGAAGTATGTTTATGTGTGATATATATATATATATATATATATATACCATTTTTTTTAAGCATAATAGTTTTATTGCATCATCGAAAGAACATACTTTTTTGTACTTTCAAAGATGTATTAAATCTTTTCAGCTTTTAATTTACTCAGTTTAAGAATAATATATATATTATTTCCTTTTTTTTTTAAGAAACATTTTACTTTCATGATATATTTTTTTTAACTGCATTTTATTTTATGACAATTTCAAATAAGTAAAAGTGTTATTTAACCTCCACCCTATTTTTTTGTGATGTATTTTTTTGTATTAAATAAAATTTTTATTTCTCTACAGACTAGTGAAATTCCTTGTTTCCGTGTCAAGCCTTATTCATGTGGCAGAATATGTGGTCGTCGGTTAACCTGTGGAAATCATGTTTGTCAGCTTGCGTGCCACAAAGTTTCTGGTACTGAGAATGATGCTATGGTTAGTGACTTTAACCATCTTCTTGTAAATCTGACTCACTTTCTCACTGCTCTGAATTCCTATTTTTTTGACTTCCTAAAAAGGAAAAATTCCGTTTTTTTAACCAGAAACAAAATCCCTACTTTCATTATGAACACATAGAACTAGTGTATGTTATCAAAGATTAAATTCATTAAGCTCTTATTTGTTATTGAATACCGAGATTTAACTTTTTCACAGGCTGGTGAAGAATGTCAAAAATGTGAGATGGGCTGTGAGGCAAAGCGCCCAGCTGGTTGCACACACCCTTGTGTCAAGCCATGCCATCCACCGCCATGTCCCCCTTGTCATATGATGATTCGTATGCGTTGTCATTGTCAGACTCTCGTCAAGCATATTGAATGTGTCAAATGGGTCTCTGCTTCTGAGGTTGAAAAGGATTTCCTAAAATCCTGTGAGCAGCCGTGTCCTAAGGAAGTAAGCATATTCTTTCTCCCTCATACATTTATGGCTGCCATTGCAATATTCATATTAAAACATTATGAATAGTATTTGTATTGGCTTTTATTTAACTTGCTCTGTCTGGCTGTTAATGCTTATCTGTGTTTTAGAGAATTTGAAATTAATTATTAATAACTTCTTGAAACTCAATAAATGTGAAATTTTTATATTCTCGATGACAGTACACTATTTTAAAACAATCCAGTCAAAAAATTTAATCAGATACTTTTTTGGTTACTATAGATACTTGCGTATGTTGAAAAATTTATGCCTTAAAATTCACTGAAAAAAATAGGGACGACTTACCCGCAGGCAACACAATATTCCGTAGAATTTGGGTAACGACCTTATACACTCACAACACTGCAAGGCAAGCGGGCAGTGGCGGAAACCGGAAACTCAACATTCATTTGGCGCAGCGTTTTGCAGTTCTTTATTAAATTTGCATTTAATTGCTTCTGTAACCACAGCATATCTAATTTTCTAATAGCGTCTAGACTTCTAATCTAAATGAGGTGAAGTGGCTGGATAGTTCATTTGGTAGAGTGCTTGCAATGCAATCATGAGGGTTGGAATCCGGTTATCTCGTTCTTTTAATGATAATTTTATAATTTTTGGTTTAAAATACTAACTTTATGTGAGTATCTACGTTATATTAAATTAAAAGGGAAATAGTGTCCAACACAGCCACTTTCTGTTATAGTGCTGACTTGAGAAGTTGATTTTATTTAGTCTTCCGTGCTATTTTTTAAATTTTTTATTATCATTTACAATAAAAGCAAGTGAAATTCTTTTAACACTTTAAAAGTATAAACAAGAATAGATAATTAAGTTGTTTTTTTTTTAAGCTTTTGTTTCACACAATGTACACCACTTATACATTCAAATCTACTTTATAAGCAATACTTTTGACACTAAAAAATTCTAAAATAAAATAAACAATAAAAATGTCTATATTTCTGTCCAATAATTTTGTTCGCATTTTTTATTAGATGCCTTGTAGTCATCCATGTGGAGCCACCTGTCACAATGGAACCTGCCCAAACACTAATAAATGTGATAAAAAAGTTGTACTCAAATGCAAATGCAGAAGAATAAAGAAAGAAATCTCTTGTAAAGATAAAGACATTACACCTAAACCAGAGTGTGATGATAACTGCAAATCTAAAACTCAGGTAATATCTTTTTTATAGAGATATTTATTTAAGTCACTTGGTCTGGTGGTACTAAGTTGCTAATCTAAGCAGTGCACTAGTTTAAAATGTTCTCAACGACTAATTAAATTCCTATGGAGTCCGAAGCTGATTACTTTTTTTTCTTCAACCCTTCTTCTAATGGAAATAGTAGGAAAAGATTATGGTGTCATAAATTTAGCACATGTTCAATAAAATGCAGAGCTCTAAAGTAGTTTTTAGTCAGGTGGGCTATTTTCAATATAGATATACATGTATATAAAAACTTTACCAAAACTAGAAAGTGAAATTCTTTTAAACAATATACAGTGCAAAAAATATTTTTTAAAAACATTTTTTTTACTCTTTTTGATCTCGCACAAAGTACACCACTTATAAAAGTTATATTAATTATACAAATAAAAATTAGAGAAATGAAAATACATTTGAGACTAAAAAGCATACAAAAGACCTTTTTTTTAAAATAGACCGTTTTTAAATGTATTAAAAAGTAAAAATTAATTTTTCAAATAAAATTGGGAGCCCCAGAAATAAATGAAATAATTAATCCATATTATTATGATCTAAAGCCTAAGGAAATTTATTTTTACTTTTCAGTAAATTTTAATAAAAGTCTGTTGTTGTTTTTTTTTATACATAGTATTTAAAATAAGTTTCAGTTAAATTTCTTGATCTAAATGTTGGCATTTGCACATTGAAAAAAATTTATTAAACTGTAAAATTAGTTATTAGAAAAATGGTAAGACCTTTGATAAAAAGGACTACCTGTTCAACCAAAATACAAGACTAATTCTGGAATTCTAATTCTATTATTGTATAATAATTTTTATTTTGTTAAATTTTCAAAGTACGTTTTCCTCTTGGCCTAAGTCTATTCTAAAAAATTGTTAATATATTATATAAATTTTAGTGGTTACGTTTGTATTTATGTTTGCTCCTTGTTGGTCAGAATGTTAATGAAACGACTAAGATTAAAGAAGAAGAGGATCTAAAGAAACAAGAGGCTGAGCTGCTAGAATTTGAAAGAATGATGAGAGGCCGGAAGAAGAAGCCGCGTAAGCACAAAGAGGAAGTAGAGGAAGACTCTGCATTCAGAAGATATAAATTTCACATTATTTTTGTCTTAGGCCTGCTGACGGCATTTTGTGTAGCATTGTATTTTACTTACTATTAAGTATTTATTGTAATAAATAAGAGAAATACTTCTTTTTTTATTGGAGAAACTGATAACCTTTTTTATTTATTGTCTGTAGCTGCATATCAAAATTTGTTTTTTTATTTTTCAATGAATAACAAATACTCTGCTTGTGTTTTGCTTCTCTATAGTATGTTAAAGGTAAAAAATGCATGCTATAAAGCAGAAATGTATACATTATTTATGTTTTCTATATTTGTTACCGTAAAAAAAGATGTTTTAGAAATGCTATGCGACAGCCTCCATTAATGTAGTAAAAGAAACAAATTTGCAGAAAAGTAGTATGCTACGATAAAATATTTAATTTTTTTTTTAAATATCTTACATTGATTATTTATATTAATTTTGTTTTTCCCTGGGTAAAATGTGATGGCTTTTTTTTTTCCTTTGTTTTTTTTTTATTAATTATAATTTATCAAACTGTTCAATGTTGGAATCATTTGGGAATTGTTATGGTTTTTTTTCCTTACAATTACATAATTTTTTTTTTTACATTTTAATTAAATTCTTGTATGTTCATTTATTTAAGCACCACAGCTGACCCATTGAAAACTAAAATCTAAAGTTGATTGATATCTATCGACTGAAGAGATTATTTCAACATGCAGAGCATGTTTATTTTTTTTTTTTAGGTTACTTTATTTTCATGTAAAGTATTTATTTTACAGTCTTCACATCAATTTTTATTTTCCACAAAAATGCTTGATTTTATTGATTGATGACTAAGGACCAATGAGCCTTAAATGCTTATTTGACATCAAGTTATTTTTCAAAAGATCAAATGTCAAACCCAGTGTAAAAAAATATGCACTAAATTATTCACAACATATAGTTTTAGCACTTTATGTGCACATCATTAAGAATTTGCTTAACTAAATTTTAAGATTGAGGTTGCGTTTTATTGTTTAACAACAAAAGTGTAATTTAAAGAGCGATGTTCAATTTTTTTGACTGCACATGCTGTCTTATCATGTTTATTTCATTACTATCATTGGTAGGTTAAGCTGTTGCATTTTATTCAGACATCCTATCACTCATAGAATAAGCTGTTGTAGCATATTCAGATAATTTCAGGTATTAGACTAAACAGAAATAATATTGTCACTTTTTTTTTTTTTTTTTTTTAGTTTTCATTTTGATAAAAAATGGGCCTGAGACTTTAATTTTAGTCAATTACAATTTGTTACATTCAGTTACCTGATAGTTGATCATTTTGTCTGGTCTGTTTATTACAACCAGCTATGTATATAGTTGTTAAATTGTCAAGAACCTTACATCTAAAATATTTTTAAAAATTCAGATTCAGAGTTTTACTTTCCTAATTTCTTACGTGGGCACCTAATAAAAATGATGTAAGAATTGTAAAAAAAAAAAAATTACATTCCATGAGGTAAAAGTCCCAATAATTTTTAAAATGCTGTACTGAGCATTTACAATAATGAATACAAATTGACTAATCATCATCTGTAGTTCGTTCATTCAGTGTAAGTCTTAAATATTTGTTTATGACTACTTTGTTATGCATCATGAGATTTTTTAAACAGTAAGTGTTCAATAGACGTATATTAAAATTTTTATGTTTTTTTTTTCAAATAAAATTATATTACTATAATGGCAGTTAATGTTATTTGTTGTTTTTTTCTTTGTATCAAAGCACACAAAATACTGAATAGCTCTTAAGAGTTTAAAGATACAGTATAAACTAATTCAGATGGTCCGAATGGCAAGACATGGCTAAGCCTGATAGGAGATTGATGACCTAAAAAGTTTTTAACATGTTTGCATGAAAAGTAACTTTTAAAAAAAAACTATAATTTAATAAGAGTAAGACTAAAATGTTTCATTTTTTTTTATTTCAGCATTATTTCATAGATGAAATTATCAAATTGCAATAAATAACATAATTTGTAAACTTATCCAAACTTAACAATTTTCAACTAAAAATCCTCAATAAAGACATCATATTACAGTACGCTTTTATATATTAAAACAAACAAGCAGTTACATCTTTTACATGCCAAAATTTAAATAAAATTCTGCATCATTACTAATTAGTAAATGAGAACTGCATGACTAAGCTCAAATGTCTAATTATTTACATTTATTTATTATAACACTGATAACTGCTTTCACTAAACAAATGTATGACTTTGCCATTCACAAATTATATATTTTACTTAAAAATAATTTTTTTTTACAGTGCAATTTTATTTGCGAGTTTTAAGAATTGACATCATTCATACATACTAAATGACTTTTACGACTATGGACAAAGTTTATGTGCTATTAACTATTGATATACATGTGTTGACTTATTATAGTCAACATTTTTTTTCAAGTTTCAGGCATCAAAATTAAATGCTTTTCAGCTATCCCTTAGCAGAATAAAAAAAAAAGTAATATTTTTACACTTAATAATGACCATGATTTTTTGATTATATATTTTATTAAAAAATCATATTTCTTTTTTTGTAAGATCCTTACAATCTAAATCAAAGCAAGCTATATATATATAATTACTTTGTGTTTCACAGTCAGTTCTCTGTGTCACTCTAAATACAGAAAAAGCTGGTTATATAAGATATTCCAATTTTGTTTAGAAAAAAAAATATTTTGACAATAAATACTGTTATAAATTATTATAACCCAGTGCGAAGTATTTCAAGCCAAGCAGTGCTGATAAATTTTCAAATACTTTTAAAGCTTAAGTATGTTAATCATTTTGAAATATTAAAAAGATAACACTGTTTAAATAACTTTATATGAAATACAATCACAAGGTTTATTCCCCAATCTCACAGCTAGCTCACATTGATTAAACTATTGGCCCTTGAACTCAATCATGTCTTTGAATTAAAAAATTTTTCAATATAATTCTCATAAAAACCTAAAACACACAATTTAGAATGCTCCAAACTTCTTAAAACGACACCTCGAGCCGGATGCCAATATGTTACACACATCTGATCTTTTGACGATGAAATACAGTGGAAGTCTATAGCAACCAACAAGGCACCTAGCAGTGCCAGAAAAGAAAAAAGTACCAAAAGAAAACAATTTCTGCTGCCTTGACCTGCAAAGAAATAATTAAAAAGATTAATCAGCTTTTCAAACGTAATAACAATTAGGAAATTTTTCTTATAATCTACACATAAAAGCATGCAGGGCGGCAATCAACTAGAACATTGAACATCTTTCTGACCATTAAGAGAGGAACTTTGCATACAGTATAAAAAACAGAGAGGTAGAGATTCCTTAATGATATCTAAGGTCTACTACCCCAGAATGATAGGGAATACAGTGGAAGTCTATAGCAACCAACAAGGCACCTAGCAGTGCCAGAAAAGAAAAAAGTACTAAAAGAACATTAAACATCTTTCTGACTATTAAGAGAGGAACATTGCATACAGTATAAAAAAACAGAGAGGTAGAGATTACTTAATG
Source organism: Bulinus truncatus (assembly GCA_021962125.1). Lineage (NCBI taxonomy): Eukaryota > Metazoa > Mollusca > Gastropoda > Planorbidae > Bulinus > Bulinus truncatus. The sequence continues at coordinate 1,420,659 of JAGDYQ010000187.1, forward strand.
ATATCTAAGGTCTACTAACCCAGATGATAGGGAATAATGTAGCTAACAGAATGTCCAGCTACCTTCTTCAACTTACACCAACGTAAAGTGGTGAAAAAAATGGCAAATCACTGGGACTGGAAACCTGGACTTAATTGTTAACTTCCATGTCTTCAACAACAGTAAACAACAAAAAATACAAATGACATAATATTCTGTGGCGAAATCTCAGGGTAAAATTGTATGTGTAGCACCATGCTCTAAAAATTATTGGGTTGAAGAGTAACACAAATCACAAATTCTAAGAATTATTAAAAACAAAAACTTGAATTTTATGCTACTCTATTTTAAATGTTACTTTGCAGGACAAATTAAAAGTTCAGAGCCATACAAATTTTCATTTTAACAAAGATGATTAGCAAATATTTCGTAAAATGGGACAATGAAACAAAGCACAACTCTACACACACTAGTGCAGCACTTAAAATACTACATGTACTCCATAGATTACTTTTAAAACTGACTAAATTTGTTTTACCTCTCTCCTTTTTTCTTTTTGAGCTTGCGGTATGTTTCATTTTTTCTGAGAAAAAAAAAAACAAAAAAAAAACATGTTTACTATGCAAATTTGAATGACACTTATTGAATCCCTTAAGAATAAGTGCTTTTTCCAAACAATCAAAGGGTGCAAGCTTTGGATACCATAAGACGACTAAAAAAAATTAACAAAAACTTTCCTCCAACTAAAAAAAATTACTGATTTGTTTTGCACTGTTTTTATCACAATAACCTTTAAAAACAAAATTAATAAGAATAGAATGCCAATAATACGTTTGAGGTCACCCGAGAATGAACAATAAACCCAGATAGATCTGTTTCCCAAACTCTCAGCATATTTGCACCCCTTTTTCATTATTCTAATAATGAGTACCCCTTGTAAAAAAATAAATAATGCATAGCCATTACTTCGATAACAATCAAATCATATTTTTTTTTCCTTTTTCTTTTGCTGTGCATGTTTACACAATGTTCTCAGTTTGGTTGGTTCTTCTCATCCTCCCACAGACAGGTATACCACACTTTAATAAATACAGATTTAGTTACGGAGAAGTGATATAATTTTCCTATTACCTAATTACGGTATATTTTGAAGGAAATTCTAAAAAAGAAGTAGTGTTTTTCCAACTTTGAAAGTAACATCTTTTAAATTATATAAAGAAGACAAGTGGACCTTTGAGATCCTTTAACTGAAAACTTTTTTTTCAGGAAAGTCCATAAACTAAACATTTTTAAGTCCAACAAGTAATGAGGGACAGCATATTTAATACCAGTCACAATAGGTCTAATAATGAAGTTGAGTATAAACCCTAAAGAGATCATGCAACCGATGTGACTGATTACACTACATATTAAGTTGCTTTAGACATGCGTTTCTATTTAACTTATTGCACATTAACTAAGAAACTACTTAAGTAAAACCAACTGGAAGAAAACGGAAAAATGTATTGCTATTTCACCTCTAGCAGCTGTTATTTCTTCATCTGAAGTATCTCCATTATGGGCCAACAACTCCTGAGCTCTTCTAGCCTCATGCTCTCGACGTCGACGCTCTTTCTCAGCTTTCTTCTCTTGACGTTTCCTCTGCTTGTCTAGCTCTTCTCTTTCTCTCTGTTTAGCTTCAGCCTCTACAAAATTTAACTGTATTTAAATAAACATAATACATATCCTAAAATGCAATATATTTAAACTAACTACACAAAATATTTTCATCTTCCATTGATTAAAAAAAGTATAAAAGTATAGTAATCTTATATAAATGAAAAATGATTTTTTTTTTTCCAATTATTTTGATTTTCCACACAAAAAAAACTTTAAAAAAAAATATTTTAGAATTAAAAGTTTTACATTGTATTGGTAAATTTTAATATTGTATGTTAATTTATTAATTAGCTACTTAGCTTAAGTTTTTTTATTTAAATCTCAGTTCTATAATCTCAATTTTAATTCTATCATCTCAGTTTTAATAAGTTTTCATAAAAAAACAACTAAATGCCTATCTCTGTCCATTAGACCAGAGGTTTTCAACCTGTGGTCCGCTGACCCCTCGGGGGTCCGCGAAGAGCTTCAAAGGGGTCCGTGGGCAAGTCAAGGAAAGTAGAGATTTTTCTTGTATAAAGTATTGCTTAGTTTGGTTGATTGGTTAGCTAAACAAAAATTACTAGCTATGCCAGACTAGATATTGAACATGAAATACGCATATGTTTATCTCGCATACCACCATGTTTGGACAAACTCTGTATGCGAAACAGGCACAGCCTTACCACTGAACAGATACTTCTGTGTAACAGACATACCAGTAGAATAAATACTTGGTGATTGTTTCATTTTTTGGATAGCTATTTCGGTATGTGAAATGACTTTTACATTTTTTGCGCGTAACTTAGGCTAGGCATACCGTTTAGCCAAATTTAAGTAGTTTGTATCCGCAAACTTAAGACGTATTCTGGCCCAATCTGATGTATGAAAAGTTGAAGCCAGGGTGCCTTAGGTTATGGGGGTCCGTCACCCGAGCTGGGAATGTCTGTGGGGTCCGCAGCATAAAAAAGGTTGAAAACCACTGAATTAGACTATCCAGAAATACTTATCTCCTACAGTAAATAATCACTGCTTCTTGCTTAATCAATCAAAATAAAAACTAAGTATAGAAATAAAAACATGTTTACATTAATCACACAAGGCTGTGGTATTTTTTTGTTTTTCTGGAAATATTTCTCCTATGTACATTTCCTAAGCTACAATTCTTCATCAATTTTTTTTTTAATTTGATACACACCTTCTTGTTTTTTCTTCTTGGCTTGTGACTGCATTTCTAACTGTTCATCCAGGTCTGTCATGTACATCAATATCTGTCAAACAATTGATTCATACAGTCTTTAAAAAAAAAAATCTTACTACATTGCAAATGATATAAACATATGTTTGTTGAAATGATTAACTTAGGAAAAAATACATTTTTACTTAAAACAAGCTGCACCTGCAAGGCATTATTAGCAAAACCTCTCTTTTTAAAAACAATATATATTGACTTACAATGATTTTAATAATTTTTTTCCTTCATGTCCTATTACCTCTATGTTATATGCTTTATAATTTTTTTTAATCAATGATGGTAGTACTAGAAATTTTTTTTTAATACTCTCAAACGCCGTTCGACATCATGCTACTAGACTTCACCGAAATCAAGATTTTCCTAAAATGTTTATTATTTTATTAACTCTTTGTTGTTCATGAATAAAATCCTTGAATAAACAAATGGAAAAAATTGATCTTTTATTTTTATCTAAAAATAATACTTATAAAAGCTTTAATAGTGGATACCTACTCTAGCGGCGCATTTCTTGCACTCTACTTCATTCAGGCAATTTCCAGCATTTTTCTTCAACCCTTCTTCTAATGGATTGTCTTTCAAATCAAGCCATTTTAGTTTTTTTAACTGACAAAAGGACCTCGGCAAAGTCCTCAGCTGATTCCCTAGGAGATCCAGATGCTGTAAGTTATCCAACTGACCAAACAGCTTTGGAAGTTCTGTCAATGAATTTTGGCTGAGATCTAGTTTCACCAGGTGTGTTAATGTACAAAAAGAATCCTAATAAATAAAATATATATATATATCGAGATGACAATCTGATTTATTTTTCAAAAGATAAATCATGATATTATAGTAAATATATTATCAGAAATGAGATCAAGAGATCTTGTTTTTTAACTTGCTAAGTAACGCTTTTCTTAAAATCGGTGAACTAAATTTCAGACTCAGAAAATACAACTTGCTAAATAAAAGCATAAAAAGGACTAATATGCATCTTTTTCACGAAGTATTTTTTGTGGTTTAACCAGAAGACGAATATTTTTTGCATATTGGGGGGGGGGGGGTTCATTATAATTGTAAAAAATGTTTAAAAAAACTCATCACAGGTAGCTATAGACAAAATGACATGTGACACATTCTTAAATAGCACACATTTCAGTAACACATCTTTATAAAAAAAATTACACTTTTTTTTTGTTTACAGTAAATGATCAGGTGATAAATATGATAAAATGATATAAATTCATGATATAGAGGTACTCCCCATGTAAGAGTTAAAAAATGACATGAAAATCTGATTTTAAAAAGTGATATTTGTAGATATATATATAAATATCTAATATATATTGACATATATAGTGAAAACAAAAATCCATTAGCAACCAAATTCTAAAATGAGAATCGTAAATCATGGGAAGTATCACTGTATTTGTTTTTAATTTTTTTACTTACTGGAAGAACTGTCAACAAATTATTGGATAAATCTAAACGTGTTGCTTTAGGAAGAGCTGCCTGAAGACAAAAAAATGGAATTATATTAATCAATGCTGAAAGCAACCTATAACAGCAATGTCATTTAAATGAATCAAGAGAATCAAAGCATTCTTCAAAATGCTGTTTCCTAAAACGTAAAAAAAAGTAAAGTTCGCTTAGCCCTATTGGGCCATCAGGGCAGATGAAGTGTAGAATTTATCTTTTTCTGTAACCATGGCAAATGAAGGGATTGTGTGGTTGGAGAAAAATTCCCTTATTTTCTCAAAGAGGATCAGGTTGTCAGTCAAGCACTCTACACTGCTGTGCCATCCATCCACCCATTTCCTATAATTTATGAATGTAATTCTTTTACATATTGTTGTAACTCTTCACTCACTATAACAATGAACATCTAGATTGCGAATTAGGAAAGGCTAGTACAATCATCTGTCATTCCCTCTCCTCAGAGAAAAAAACCCAATAGAAAATCATGTATGTTACACAGAGATTGCAGAAGTGTTGTTACTCAAGTAGGGAAAAGTGCAGCCTGAAAGTAACATTATAGTTCTGATAGATAATGTTCCAATTTGTTTGCCTACAATTTAACCATCTATTAAATTTTTCAAGCCTATGTATGTGCTTTAAGATTATTTAGAAGTTTACTGTAATATATATAATTAGAAGACATTAGCAGAATTGTAATGAAATAAATAAAAAAGTATTTTATACACAGGTCACCTTTGCAAACTATGCTAGTGTGATAATTAACAGCGCAACGGCACATCACTTTACTGCTAAAGTCAGTCATGTCAAAGATAATTGGACTTTATGACAATGTCACCTAATCAAAAGAATCTAATAATAGTACAAGAATTCTAAAAATATGCAACAACAAAAAACCTATTATGACTATTGGGGTCAGATGAAATTCTGTTTCTGCGGGACTGCTGAAATAATGCCCCACTTACTATAACCCATTGGTTACTGATGGAAAAAACTAGAGATACCCTGGGTTTAAGCAAAGATTTTGGTGAAAATGCAGGTGGGGGCACAAAAATGCATGTAACTTTTAAAGTAATAGAGATTCTCCTTTAAAGAATACATTTTATTTCAAAGAAACTAATTATATTTCTTTTTGTGAAAGAATTTAAGTCATATAATTCATTATAAAAAGTTGTTTTTAATCAGAAAAGCTTGAAGTCTTTTTTTTCAATTTTGATTTTTTATATTCTATTTTTAACTGAAAATTTTATCAGGAGGATATGAAAATAGCCATAGGTATGTCAAGATAAATAAACAGCATTCAATTTCCTTTATGGCAGTGCAAAAAATATTGAAATTAATGAAGATTTGATAAAGTTTGTTATGATTTGAATAAAGTCACCAATTTTAATGGAGGACCTGAGTGTGGGCTGTTTATATAGCCTATATTTATTGTACAATTATTTATCAACTAAAAACTTAAAAAGGTATGATCATTAAATCAACATGATCTTTCTAATGATATGTATTTCATGTTTGTTGACTTTATAAACAGAGATGATAAAATATGTAAACTCAATATAACTTATACTTATTTATAATGTGTAAATTGTGTTTGGTTTTGAAGCTACTCACTGTGATCTGTGTCTAAGGTTAACAATGGAACTGCACATTCATGATTTTGTGTAGAAATGATTTCTTTACAAGAATATATAGGTTACAATGCAATACATTTAGAATAAGAGATAGAAATCTATTGCTGAAGTGAAATGTCAAAAATCTGCATCCGCAATTGTCAGGAACATAAACTGAGCCTAAGAAAATTTCAAAACTCGAATTTAAACCTGGGTCATTCCCACTGGCAGCCAAGTGGTATACAATATAATTTATCTAACTAAACACTATTTAAGGCAACTTTTAATATTCAAATTATTGTCATTATTAGTAGGCATATAGCACAGAATATCAAATATATGTAATCACACTGAGTATAAGTTCTAGCATAATACATAATGTTTATTAACCACATTACACTAAAGTAGGCCTTTATGATACTTTTACTATATTCAGACTGTACTGTCTAATACTCTCTTATACACTACATTATTACGCCAGTACTAGTACTACTAGCCAGGCCAGTAGTTATCAGGAGAGTAAGCTTTCATTTTCAATACTTTCATAAATATTTCATATTGTATACATCATACTCATAGTACTTAGAAGAGCCTATCACAGTGGTGCCTTAAACTGCGTAGTTATAGCATATATTTTTTCAGGTTAATTATTGAAATATAATATAAAGCCAATCATTCAGATTCTCCCATTCAGGCCATTCCCATTGTTTTGATTTTTAAAATAGTTAATAGGTCCGAAATTGAAACCTAATAAATTAACTTTAATTGTTTACCAATTCTTTAACGGGAACAGTATCAAGATTGCTTAGACTCAAGTCTAATTCGTTGTCATTTAATTTTTCGCGAAGGTTTTCTTTCGGCATGTTGCACCAGTTCTGTAGCAATTATCTTCAAGTTGTTGCGATGCAAAATTTTGGAAAAGTTGACACGTCCACATAACCGGAAATTTAATGAAATAGTCAAGCCACTCAAGCTATCAAAACGTATGCAAAGATTTGGCTATTATATATGTTTCATTACTTTTTGTTGCGTATGACTTAAATTATATTACGCATTGTTTATTACGTTTAATGGGATTTGTCTGTGGCATTTTATTACAGATTTAAAGATGATTTACTCGTTATCAAAGTAATACGCTTCACAAAAAAAAATTAAGCTGCTTTTTTTTTGTGAAAAAAATCTGGTTGGATAATAAACATTTTTTTTTTACTAAAAGTGCCTATTTGTATCAAACTACAAAAACACATTCGACACATTCTAATGATTTTTTTAAAACTTATACTTTATTGCTTATCATAGTTATTATTTTAAAGTATAATTTCTATTTCTCTATATTTTTCAAACTTTTTTATTACTTCCAGTACAATAAACAATGAAAATGACTCAAAACTTAACAATTTTCGGTAAAGATTACTAGGTGGGGGCGGGGGAGGGGGAAGTGGCGTAAATAAGTGGCACTCCACCCAGAACAGCACTTGCCGTATTTTGCGGACTATAAGGCGCACTCAATTTTCATCAAAACAAGAATTAAAGCCTTGCTGAACATTATTCGGACTGTAAGACGCACCTTTATTTTATCATCCAGTTTGGGGTGTGTTTGTGAAGGGGGGAGGGGGGGAGTCTTAAAGTCCTTAAAATACGATACTTGTACGAAAATTATGGGCAGTATTTCAGCATTTAAATACCTTTAAGATTCCACCCCAAGATCCACTTACGCTAGTTTCTCAATTCTCTGGGGTGGGGGGTGGGGGGGGAGGTATATAACGTTTATAATGAATTCAATACTATTAGATTTCTGATTAGGAAATGTGAGATAAACTATTAGAAGAGGTAAGGAAAGCCTACATATTAGGTCATATGATCCGGGCCTCGAGGGAAGGGGGATGCAGCCCAAACTCTTGTTAGGGAGGACACATGTCCTAAGGTTTAGCTTAATTAAACATTATGTATGATAATCTGACGAAGCTAGTGGTGATCAGAATGGCCTCTTTTGACAGAGACGGTCTGGATGGAACCCGAGCTATTGTGGCACTCTTTGCGAGCTGGATTTTGCCCTCCTCCGTTCTAAAAAGTGCTAAATCCTTACAACATTTTTTTAAATTAAACATTTCAGGTTAAGAAGATTTAAGATCACTCCCTTCATCTATTGCCTCTTCTTTATATAATATCATCATACCAGTGGCGTAGCGAGCTTAATTAACTTGCGCTTGGGGCACAATACCTTTTTAGCGCCTCCATCCCCCATTTGAAAATCATATAATATTATATGTAATATATACCATTTGGCGCCCCTTTGTGAGTAGCGCCCGGGAGATGATGTCCCCCTTGCCCCCTCCCCACCCCCACTACTCTCTTCACTAAGAATAAGTCTGAAATATATTTTATCATTGTCTGTTGCCCTCGTCATGATATCATTCCAGCTTTTTGTATACTCTAAATGGCCACTGGACATTAATAAACTTCCAAGCATCACAGCCGAAATGCTCTTAGATATTATATAGACCAGCCATATTCGCTAAATACCCTAATCTCGTCCATTGCAATAAGACAGCAACAGGGCAACAGATCATCACTTACCAATTTTTCTTGTGTTTCATCAACAAGATCTTTTCCTGTCTTCTCCACTGTACAAATGAGATGGTGTTGTTTTTACTTTGACTTTGTTCATCCTATTTTTTATGTTTGACCCCCCCCCCCCACGCACACACCACTTCCCCGTATCACCCATATCACTCTTTTTACCATTCCTGTCACAGTGTCACACCCCCCCTCCGGTGGCGTTAAGTTATATATAAGAACGACCTTTAAGACGAACTCCATAAAATTCATGAAATGCTTACAATCCATTTATAAAAGAAAAAAAAAATCTTGCGGCATATATGTCGTCTTTTTTTTATTATTGTCTATTCAGATCATGCTTATTTGAAGATAGTTTGACAAAGCAAGAATGTTTACTACTTGAAAAAAAAAGTTGCCACTGTGTGTTTTAAAGGCTGCAAAACACTTTCAAGCAGCACTACCTTTTTTAGGCTACTGGTCCCAAGATTAGTTGACGGCATGCCAGATATACGATGTACCGTTTTGAAGATGCACGATACAATATATTATGAGTATAAGGGATACCACTAACTTTATGTGATCACTCACCTACATGCTCACTCACTCTTTCACAAGCTCACTCACTCACCCACGTGCTCTCTAACCTACCCACGTGCTCACTCAACCACCCTCACACCCACGTGCTCGCGTACTTGCTCATTCATTTACTCACCCACGTGCTCGCTCACTCTTCCACGTGCTTTCTCATTAACCCAGGTGCTTGCTCACTCACCCACGTACTCTTACACTCATTTAATCACCCCCACGTAGTCATTCACTTACAAACGTACTTGGTCACTCACCCACGTGCTTGCTCACTCACCCACAATATCACTCACTCCCACGATGCTCGTTCACTCACCCACTTTCTCTCTTAGTTACCCACGTACACCGTTACTCACCCATGTGCTCGCTCACTCATTCATACGCCTACGTTCTCGTTCACCTATCCACATGCTTGCTCATTCACCTAAATGTTTGCTCACTCACCCAAATGCTTGCTCACTCACTCACGTGGCTGCTTACTCATCACTAAACATGTGCTCGCTCACCAACCTACATGCTTCCTCTATAACTCATTTTTTACTCAACGCGTTCACTCACCCAATTACACTCTCACTAACCCATGTGCTTACTCACTAACTCACTTTATTACTAACTCACTCACCCACGTGCCAATTCACTCACCCAAGAGCTCACTCACCCACATACCCGCGCACACACCCACCTTCTTGCTCACTCATTCACTCACCAATATTCGTGATCATTCGCCCATGTGCTCGCTTACTAATCCTCATGCTTAGTCATTCACTCACCCGGGTTCTTGCTCAGTCACTGACGTGCTTGTTAACTCATTCCTGTGCTCGCTCACTCACCCATATCATCGCTCACTCACTCACACACTCACGTGCTCGCTCACTCACCCACTAACCACATGAGTTAGTGAAAACGTGAGTGAGTGTACAAGTGAGTGAGCACTTGAGTAAGTGAGCGAGTGATTCTGTATATGGGGGCCGATATTTAGTCAGGTCAGTAATAATTCTTTTTGTAGATTTTTTTTTTAGCTCTGGATTTCTGTGTATAAGAAAGGATATTTTATTTTATTAGACGGGATATTTTTTTTTTATAACGGAGAATATTTTAGAGTGTTAGGGAGATGATTTTACGAGTGTCAGGGATACGATTTACATGAGTCTGATCATTGATTTTTATTTTTTTTACATAAACTGAATGTTTGTGAATTTTGGAGAGTATTTTACTATTATCAAGGAGAATATTTTATCAATGAGAATATTTTAAGAGCGTTATTAAGGGTGAGAATTTACTAGTATTAGGGAGACTATTTACATAAATTTTAAAGGGTTTTCTGGGGTAATAGATATTGCTTTAGCACACATTTTTTGGTTTTGTTTTTCAACTTTTGTAATTTGAATGAAATTGTTTAGTTCCGACCAAATAATCTGTAGTTCCAACGTAATTAGGCTTGGACCGAACCTGAAAAAAAAAATTGCCTCTCATGCGCACATCAATAGACGGACACGGAACTCAAACAAAAAAAAAAATAAATACGGAATCAGTATAGACGGAACTCTAGCCATTGCGTTTTCTTTCTAAAATGTAAGTGTCACTTGAATAAAATAAATATTTAGTTATAACTGTTTACGTTATTGTATTTTATGTATGATTCTTTAACTGTACGTTGGGTCATTGTTTACGACAGTCCGCCCAAGAGATAAATGGTTCTTTCATATCTTAATGCAAAGGTCTTAGTGTGTATCAAACGAAATGGGCAGTTGTTTACGTATTTTCACTAGACAGTCGACTTAGATGACTTAGAAAGTTAGCTTAGATAAATGAGTTTTTGATTAAATACGATCAGATTGTAAACAGAATCAACATAACAACACTCAGTAAACAACAGTCTCAAATAGTCAATATAATAATATTTTAATTATTTATGATATACTATAGGAGTATGTAGTCTAAGTCTTTATTATCATATATATGTGACTATTAATCAACTATTAATGAAAAATGTATTTTATGTACCCAGGACTATACCCTTAATAAAGATTAAGACGCACCTAGCCATAAGACGCACACATTTTTTAGAGCAGGAAAACAAGAAGACAAAATACAGCCTTACAGCATTCAGACTATAAGATGCACCTTCAATTTCACCCCCCCCCCCCCACTTTTTGCATGGGGCGGGTAGGGAGGGAGTGCGTCTTATCAGCCTTATGTCTGAAAAATAAATTAATTAATACTTGTTAATAAGGCACTGATACTTAATAAGTACAATTTCTAAAACAGACCAACACAGTCTAAATTTACAAGCTTTTTATCACTTTCTGGTATGTTTTTAAAATACATTAACTGTACTTAAATGTTGATCTAAACTTTTCTTAATAGTGTTAATGTTTGTCTAAATTACAAATGCCTGTTTATGCTATTAAACATGTATTAATTATAATAATATTGGTTTATTCATTGTTTCAGAAAAAAACATGTTAAAATGGCTCAACAAGAAAATAAACTACCAAGTCGCCCACCACCCCCTCAAAAAAATCAGTCAGATTCTTCTGCAAGAACATCACAATCATTTACTACTTTATTCGAAAAAGACATTGTAACCTTTCAAGACTTCCAGCATGGCCATGACTCAGTATACAGATATATTGATTTGGGTCTGCAGAGGGACGAAGCGAGTCAAATTTCTCTAGCCGTTCAGAACTACACTCAGGGACTGCAGTTGTTAAATAAATTGTTGCAGACAGACGTAGAAAAGTTAAATGGTTGTTCGGAGGACATCATTAGCAGAGCTAAAGAAATGCAAGTTAAAATGACCAAAACCAGACAAGAAATAACATATAGACTACAGATGTTACAGGAAGAAAGACAAGCCGTAAGATTTGTATTTTAGTGAATAAATGTATTAACTCCTAGTTTGGGCATGGGTAGGGAAGAAAGGGCCCATACTCACATCCAGTCTTCAAAATTAAAAAGTATTTGCAATCTCTTTGAAGGGAAATCAATGTATAGTTAAACGAAATAAAGTTCAAAATAAATGAGATTATGGTTATGGAAGGTATGTTCATTTGTAACAAAAATTGATTTATGCCTTCCATGTGTTTAATTTTAAGTCGAAATATAGTAATATGTAGATGAACAATGAATGTGTTGTCGTTCAATTTTAATATAATGTAACTATGAGTGAGCCAACCTATTTACATCTTAAAAGCCTCTATTTGTAATATTTTTTTTTTTTTACAGATGGAATATTAATTTAAAACTAGAATTGATTAGCATTGTGAGTCTAAAAAGCTATTTAAGTGTATACAAGTTCATGCAAATTAAACATTTGTTATTTTGCCTTAGTTTTTTTAGTGTTGTTCTTTTTTAAAACATTTCAAGAAGGCAACAGCACCTCCTACACCACCTTCTTATGAAGAAGCATTAAATCAAGTAGAAGATCTACCTCCAACCTATGAGGATTCATTGACACAGCTTGGAGAAAGCCTGATGCACAGAGAGGTTAGCTCAGGTCATCTGTCAGATGCTGAGGAGATTTTTTGCATTCCAGATGGCGTACAGGTTTATTATATCTCTTCTGATGGTCTAGTCTCTGCCCCAAGTTATCCTGATGCCTTGCGCATTCTTAAACTTAGCGGTGAAGAAGATACAGAAACTGCTCCAGCATTTCTGATTGTAAGTGATTTACTTTGTTCTTAAATGTACATTTCTTTCTTTTTCTTTTTTTTTACTTTGTGCTTGTATAATTTTATTTGAAAAATACGATTTGTTTGTACATGTTTATAAATATATATTACTTTTAATTAATAAAGTTATCTAAGCCTAGAGGCTTAATTGCTTAGAATTTAGCGGAATTTATGGTGGACTTAGAGTTTGCAACTGTCAGCCTAAATATCTGTGTTCAAAACTTAATTGAATCTGCAGTTTCTCCCAGCTAAAATTTATTAACTGCTTCAACTCTTACTATTTATTGCTAGGTCAGTATTTCTCTAACCACACATCAGATTCTATAGTTCAACCTTTTCAGTTGCTAGGTTGCTTAGTACTTCACTTTTTCTACAGTAATCAACCACCTTTACAGAAATGCAGATATTCTTTTTTAGGAAAGTAGAGCATGATTAAAAAACAGTGCTATCATGTTAGCTACTAACTGCATAAAAGTTGTTAGGTTGAGTAATCAGTGAAATATTTTTTTCTATAGGTTGGAGATTGGATTTACCCACTAATACCTGGTCAATCACCAGCATTGGTAACAACTTTTGGTGCCTATTTATTTCCAGATACATCATCTTCCCAAGGTTGGTTTTCTCTTCCATTTGTCAACAAAAAAAAATTCCAGATAAAATTATATGCTGGTAACATTTTAGCTCCATATTCACTCATCTAGCTATATACGTGAGACTCCATTTATGTTTTAATCTGTACAGTATCATGATATTAATTATTATCTAATATAAAAAACTCATTTAAGAACATTTCTTCCTTTCCATATAATAAAATTGGATATGTTTGTTATCCGTTGATCAGGCTCTTCTGTTGGATTAATTCTACCAGACACATTATTGCCAGAGGAAAGACTACAGTTTCATGAAATCTTAAAGCAACTCTCATTATTTGGAGATCAGTCATCACGTCGTGAGGTAAAAAAAAACAACAACAATACATTAATTTATACCTCATTCAATAACACAAAATATAAATCAAACAAAATGCGCAAACTTTTTTTTTTGTATAGTTAAACACTGGCATTTGATTTTTGTCAAAGAATCCAACTGAAAAGTAACTTACAATGACAACATTGTATAGTTTATAATTAGAGGACTAATTGTTAAGACCACTGATTTTAACACAAGAGTGTCAATGTTTGGGATATAATACTGTAATTGAAAATCAGTCATAAACTTTTTAAAGCTCATTGTTAACAATTTATTGAAATTTTGTTCTCACAAACCAGATGTTTTTTTTTTTTTGTTGTTTTAATTGATAATGTCTCTGGATGAAGGGAACAGCTTACAGCATAATAAGGCCTATTTTCATAACAATTGAATGACTTTTTAACTTTAAGGAATAGCACATACTGTGTAATATGTGTTCTATGGTCAACAATAAAGCTGTTACCTCCAGTTATGGCATATTAAATTGTGTACTGTGCTGTGGTATTTATAATTTGTAGGAAACACGCTGTGCTAATATAAGAACTCCAATACTAAATGACGCATTGAGAAATACTATATACGACTTGTATAACAAAAATCCAATAATGTACATTTATAGAGTGTTTGTAAAAGAAAGAATGTGCTTAATGGTTTCAGTTGAGGATAGCTGTCTTGAAAATTCTTTCTTAGTAAACGGTCAAATTTAACACCTGCAAACGATTTAGTTGTATTGTTTCAGATAAAAAAATAAAGAAATAGCCTTAATTTTTGTGGTTTATCTGTCTCATTTTTTTTAATGCATTCATTACATATTTAAATTTAATATTTTTTTCATAGTCACAGTCCATAGATGAAAACCTGTCCAAAGTTTCCAAAGGAATACTAATTGGTAATAACAATTTTTTTTATCTATAATGGATATAAAAAAGATATTTAAAAACCTATTATTCTATATGCAGTATCTATTTCACAACAGATATAATTTATGTCTGCAAGAATTTTTTTTGGTGTCAAGCTGAAATTTTTAACAACTTATCGGATTAAAAATTGTTTCGCAAACTGCCATGGGTTATATTATGACTATGAAGTAAAAGATTTTATTGATTAAAAACATAAAAAAACTAAAAAGACTTCGCAGTGAGTTGATAATGGGAGTTATTTTACTCAAATATGCTAGGTGGCAAAAGTGATTCTGGATGATCTCAACTTTCACTTTCAGCACTCACCAGTATTTTTTTGTCTACTTAACCATTTACAGTCGGACCTATTGCCGAGTGGTGTAGATGGTCAACCTGTTGACCTAAGAGTCTTGGGTTCAATCCACTGAGAACCATGGGAATTTTTCTAGGTGAAATTTGTTTTAAAGTTGTCCCACAAGTCCACCCAGCTTTAAATGGATGCCTGACTTAAGTTGGTTAAGTAAAGGCGGCTGGGCGTTGTGCTAACCACACAATTTGAGGTTATAGAAACAGATGAATTCCGCCCCATGGTCCGCTAGGGTTAAGGGAACTTTACTTTAGTAACCATCTACCACATCATTTGTCACATCAAGATTCGACATATTCCCTTTGAAATATGATTTTTTTCTCTTTGAGTCAAATAAAAGCTGAAGAAATCATAAGACCAGTGTGTCTGGAATAAAATAGCATTTACAAAAAAGGTATTTAAAAAAGTTATAATTTTGGATAACAGGTTAGTAAAAAAATACTTTCACACAATAATGACTCATTGAAAGTATTTAATAAATTGATATTTTTTGTCTGCATCAGTTTTCCATGTATACATGATTCAGATTTCAATTGTTATGAAATTTTGATGTCAGCAACATGCTAAAAATGTGCGGGCTTTTCTAAATTCAGAGAAAGGTGCATCATAGAGAGCTTTGCAGGAGTAAAAATTTAAGTAACATAACCTAAGCAAAGCTAATTTATTCACCAAGACAGTGACAGTGTTGGTTTTTTTTTTAAAATTTATAATAGTCAACTGCAATTATTTTTCAGGTAAGTACATACATTGATTATTTGTAAGATGATTACTATGAACAATATTTCAGTCTATATTTTTTTTTATTTCCAGCTGCTAAATGGGCCTCATGGGGGATAGAGAAGGGAGCAGAGAAGGCGGAAGTTTTGATCAAAAGGGGATCAAGCTACATACGGAAACAGGCCAGGAAATGCTCAAAAGACCATCCGATTGATCCAAAGATACGACAAGGTGTTTTCTACGTCAGGGAGGCTACAGGTGGTGCTGTCAAAGTTACAGGATATATAGGTGAGTGGTTGGATAATAATTTGATATGCCATCTATTTTCTTAAGCACAAAAATATTTTTTCAAGAGGAATAAACAATTTTGATAGCTAGATGCTATAGTTATGAAAACTATTAATTAATTAAAAGAGATTTTTATGACTGTAAGCATGGTGCACAAAAGTTCTGGAGATCCTTGAAATTTGATTTGCTAATACAGTATACAGCTCTGAAAAAAATTTCTCGCCAAAAATTAACCTTATTAATTAAAGCTTATATTTATGTATTTGTGAATTCATTAATAAATAACTATCCTATAAGAGAGGTGAGATCATTACTTTGGAGACATTTCAAATTGCTTTGGTAGAAAATGTTTTATTATTGAAAAACTATGAGAAATATTGGTCTTGCTTGGTACTTAATTAATTTATTTTTAATGAATAAATTAAGATTTTCATAAGTCAAAATTTTTTTATTTAATTGTATAAAGATTTATTTTTTTTCTGGCAAATAAGTAAATAAAGTAGGAGAGGCCACAGTTCATTTGGCAAAAGAGATAGCCCCTCACATTAGACACCATACCAACAGAATTATGCCCCGCTCCAAGTCAGATGTCAGTGCTAATAGTCCCTCACATCTTGACACCGTTGTGGAGGTCGCTGTCTCTGGACTGCAAGGTATTTGTTTTTATTTTACTTTTATTTGTACATTTATAATACTAGACATTTACTTGTTTCTTATCATTAAGCTTAATAATGTATCACATGATTATGTAAAAATAAGACCATCCATAGAGTCATTGGTCATCATGCTTTTTCTATAACATAATCCCATAATTACACAAAATGTGGTGCCCATGAGGCACAATAGGTGTCAGCAAATCAGTGGATCTCAAAGTGTGAGTCGCAAGCTGATTTTAAGTTTATCACCAAAAACTTTAATAATTACTCAATCAGTATAGTATAAAATCAAGTTTGACCATATCCTTCTTTTTTGTTTTTTTCTTTACTGGTGGGTCGCGCAACTACCAATATCATTTTTTAGTGGGTTGCAAGAAGAAAAAGTTTCAGAATCACTAGTCCATGTCATAGTTACCTCATTTGGTGTCAATGAGAGCTTTATTCTAGAGGCACAACATGGTTAATATAACAAGACCGAATGAAAAAAAATTATTGAATTAATATTAAAATAACTGAAGCAACTGTAGCCACTCTAATCAAAGACCTGCCAACGTCTCTAAGATCCACATTTGGCCACTGTTGGCCTGTATTATTCACAAAATTACTGGAATGTAGGCGCCCCCTAAAATAAAAGAAATGTCAATCAAGGTATCAATTTGAGCTCTGAGAGCCTCCTTAAAAATAGGGGCTCTGGATGTGCACTCTGTGCCATTAATTCTGCCTCTGAAGTTTTCTAATCTATAACCTACACTGTCATTACATGCATACAAAAAATTTGCCACCAAGCAACTTAAATCGTAGGATATTGCTTATACCCAAAGCAATTTGCTAACATGCACAGTAGTCATCTAGTCACTTCTAACATCTGCTCCTACAGATAAGTGGATCAATTCAAATGTCTTAACATAAAATTATTCAATAAATTTTTTTAGCTTACCATGAACACTTAAAAAAAAATATGTGTATAACCCTAAGTGTTTCAAGTTTGTTATTGTTTTAGAGTTTCACATTAAAGAAACTCTATTTTGTATTCAAAATTCAGATTCTTTAAAAATTTTAATTTATAATCTTTGTTTTTTGGTTGTTTTTTTTTATTTTCGTAATTATAAGTGAACAAACTAATGTAACAGTTTCTGACCAATTTATTTTTGGCCAAATTTAATGTGATTCCATTTTTATCTCTGCTTATTTATTGTTTTAAATTTATATCATGAAATTTTTCAGGACTTACATAAATGTAAATTTTTCAAAATTGGACTATGCTCAGCTAACAGATCTTTTTTGGCAAATGTGAAATATCCGACACAGGGTTGTTTCCTTTAAGAAAAATGAAAGACATTAATTGATATAGATGTGTACAAGTGTATGGTGGATTTAATTGTATATTAGTTCTAAAGATTTATTTATTGATTCTTCTTTATGGCTTTAATATTTATAAATACTTTGGCATTGCTTTAGTCAAAAAAACAACAACTCATGGCTCTTTTTGCTTTCAAATTCTTTATTTGAAATTATTTTTCAATTTAGGCCTCAGCAAAGTTTACTGCAGCCTGGAGAAATCTGCAAAATACTTGGGGCGAAGTCTAGCTGACGAAACTGTTGAGATTGTTAAACATAGGTGAGTCAAGCTTTAGCTAATTTAGTTTTGTCTGGGTTTTCTTGATATCTTTAATTTGGCAAAGGGAATAACTATAAAAATTAAGCTAAACTGATTTTTACAAAAATGATGCATGTAACAACTCATAGCTTTAGTTAATTTAAATACATTTCCTCTAATAAATACATGTTTTAAATTGATACAAGATATGATTATATATATTTATATTAGCATTATTAAAAAAAGAAGAATATAATAAATATAACTATTTTTAACACAAATTTATATAGTAGATTATGCAAATGATAGCATGTTTTTTATTTAAAACAGCAAGGAGATTTGTGAATTCTATTTTTTAATAAAATTCATTTTAATAGTGTATACCAACAGTGGTCAAGTTTAGCTCTTCGTTAGTTTTATCCGGCTCCTAATAAACTCGTTTTTTTCTTCTGTATAGTTTAGTTGTTCATTTGGTTAGGCTTAGGAAGTATTTTTTGTCAACGGTTTAAATCAATAAGTATGCGGTTTTATCTTAAAACTGGGCTCCCGTCTGAAAAAAGTATTAGTAGGGCCTCCAAATTTGCAGGCAATTTACACACAGGCCAGTAGAATTATTTTTTTTTAATATTGGTGCTGTGATAATACATGTATTATTAAATGCCAAACATTTTTTTACAGCAGTGCATGTATTCTTAAATTAGCAATTCACAATTGGTTCCATTCTCTATCTTTGTTGATTCTCAGTGTTCGCACCTATGCATTTTCAATCACCGGTGATTAAAAATTTTCAGACTGTAATTCTTTTAACAATCTGAGTTAATTGCAAAAGTTTAAACTTGTGTCAATTGGATAAAGTTTATATTGAGAGGGAAATTCAATTTGTTGCATGAGTTTCATCTTTAAGTTGAAAA
>JAGDYQ010000187.1:1440402-1462695 GCA_021962125.1 Bulinus truncatus
ACAGCAGAGCATTTTCGAAAAAAATTGCTCTATTGTCCCCGTTTTGTCTGTCTGTCTGTCTGTCCGTCATCACCCTAGATCTCAACAACCATAAGTCCTAGACCCATGATGTATATATCATTTTGTAGGTCTTGGCCTGCCAAGAAATTACTTTTTTCCATTTCGCGATCTGACCTCTCAGGGCCGTAAAAGGGGCCTTATAAAGTACCGTTTTTACTATATAAGCTATATTAATAATGGAGCGCCATATATCTCAGCAACCATAAGTCCTAGACCCATGATGTATATATCATTTTGTAGGTCTTGGCCTGTCATGTGTACATCAAAAATTAATTTCGCGATAGGACCTCTGAGGGCCGGGCTTCAGGGCTCCATAGGGGCTTATATATTATATATATGGCCCCATTCTACACCTTGTACGTTCAATAACCCATTCATTTGGTGCGAAATACTGCAGCACGTAGTTTCACCAAGATTTATTAAGAAACTCATCAAATGAAATAGTAAGCTTGTGTTCTGAGTTTAATTGAAAGTATCAGAGCTATGCAACAATTGACGGAGTTTTCGGACGATTAAATGACTACACTTTCGAATGTTTTCAATTATGAGTTTTCAGTAACCACAAACCACTTGTAGTTAGATTTAAGAGAAAATATTTTTTTTTCAAATATAAAGAAACGTCTTTATAATATTTTTTTTACAGATATATGCATTACACAATTGAATTTATAAACATTTCCAAAATTTACAAATATTTACTGAAAGGTAACAAACGTACTGATACATAACAAGAAAATGCGCTAACACGTCCTGTGTCCAGAATGGAACAGCCTTAATTGCTTGTTTTTTTTACTTCTTGTGTCATCTTCTGATATACGGAGAACTTTTTACTTCTTGTGTCATCTTCTGACATACGGAGAACTTTTTACTTCTTGTGTCATCTTCTGACATACGGAGAACTTTTTACTCCATGTGTCATCTTCTGACATACGGAGAACTTTTTACTTCTTGTGTCATCTTCTAACATACGGAGAACTTTTTACTTCTTGTGTCATCTTCTGAACCGATTACTTCTTGCTGCATATAGACAAGTCCAATGTAGACAATTTTCTGACATACAAACAGAGAACTTCTAACTGCAGTCTATCATAAAGACACAGTTTTTCGGACTTGCGGAAATTGTCCCGCTCCAACGCACACTAACGTACGAATCAGAAAAATTCACCAGTGATATCCAAAACAAACACAAGTCCTAGAGTGTTTTATTTGCTATTGACACAATTCTAGCACCTTCTCTAATACAACGGTAGGAATTTTCACTCCTCGACTAAAGCTTTCATTTATTTAGGACATTCCTGATAAAAACAAGCAATCTAAGCCTGTTCCATTCTGGACACAGGACGTGTTAGAGCATTTTCGTATTATGTATCAGTACGTATGCTATCTTTCAGAAAATATTTGTAAATTTTGTAAATGTTTATAAATTCAATTGTGTAATGCATATATCTGAAAAAAGATATTAAAAAGACGTTTCTTTATATTTGAAAACAAAATTATTTTCTCTTAAATCTAACTACAAGTGGTTTGTGGTCACTGAAATAGGACTCATAATTGAAATCTTGATTGAAGTCCCAACAAATGATGACTTTTGGTTGATTGAGCTGTGCTGCAAAGTTGTCATTGATTATGGGTTTTATAAAAGTAAGGGAAGTAAGCCATGTTGAATAACTGTTACAAAAATAAATAATGATTTCGCCCCTTTGTGTAGCTTATAAACAATATATAATATATAAGTCCCGTAGGAGCCCTGAAGCTGGTCCTGAGAGGTCCTATCGCAAAATAAACTTTTGATGTACACATGGCAGGCCAAGACCTACAAAATGATATATACATCATGGGTCTAGGACTTATGGTTGCTGAGATATAGGGCGCTCCATTATTAATATAGCTTATATAGTAAAAAACGGTACTTTATAAGGCCCCTTTTACGGCCCTGAGAGGTCAGATCGCGAAATGGAAAAAGTCATTTCTTGGCAGGCCAAGACCTACAAAATGATATATACATCATTGGTCTAGGACTTATGGTTGTTGAGATCTAGGGTGATGACAGACAGACAGACAAAACGGGGACATCATTTTCGAAAAAAAATGCTCTAAAAAATAGATGCTCCTTGAAAATGTGTCTATCAGGAAGAAATTCTGAGTTTTTGTTATTGGTTGTTTTTTTTTTTTAAATATATTTCTTTAGTGGTTATTTTTTTTTAAACGTTTATCGCATGCGAGATACTTTGACTTTTTTCTTCTCAAAGAACATTATTTAAATTACTGTCACATTAGCTCTATTTTCCCATATTCTCCAAAATGTCGTTGAAACTGGGAAAGTTTGTTTTGTTTTCTCTTTTTGCACTTTTAAGTTTCAGGTACGCTGCTTTAATTAGAACATAATTAAAGTTAATGTCCGAAACATTTTCTTGTAGTTGAGAGTTTTGTACTTTGTGTCGCTCAGACCGCTCCAGTATTTACCATTGCTGGCTCTTAAGTGTTTCAAGGTCTTCGTTTAACAGTCCAACTGGGCTAACTCGATATTCTTGCGATTAACTAAAGTTGCTGAGTTCTCCGAAAATCGAGTTATCCGAGATCGTTTACGAAAGACGTACTCATTATTTTAAGTTTGGGAATGACGTATGTATCGAGTTAAGCGGACACACCCGAGCCTATTTCGTCTTTTTCAGCCAACAGAGATTTGACACTTGTCACACCAAAACTGTGTCACTGCTTTCACTGGTGATGTAAATATATAATACACACATTATCAATTTTTGTTATTGTTACCTGTGATGGCTTTCTATTTATCGTCTTAATTGGGCTGACCTATGAACAGTCCCAGGTATAATCAGTCCATTGAATCGTCTTCATGGTCTCTCCAAGACGTTCTGAATATGATGTGTGTAGTAAAAAAAGAAAGATATCAACTTTCAAGGATGATATTTTGCGATGTATTCTGAACGGTATTGTATTATTTAAGTCAACAATTGAATTATATATTCTGTCTAATAAGTCAAAAGTTTAATAATTTGCCTAATTATTTTTGCAGTTTGTGTTTTCCTCAGTAAGATCCGAATTGCAACACACAGTTGATATGAGCCAACATTCCATGTCTTGATTTATCTTTACTTGAGTTGCTCTATTTCTTAGTAACTAGATGACTAACCTAGAGCGCTACCATCATCTTTCGAGATGGATGGTTTTCCAACTACTGATTTTAATAATGTCATATCTCATTCACTTCTATACAATGACCACGGTGTTTTATTTAACGGAGAGGTGTGTAGCTGTGTCAATATAATGACAAATCTTAATGCAATTTAACTGAGTGCTGTTTAATTGTTTTTCATTTCATCTCAATAGTTAGTAAATACATGTTGTTATTGTTGTTGTTATTTTTCTATATCATTATCTGTAATGTTGTTTTTTTCTATACAATTTATAATTTTGTCAACAAAAACATAATTTTTTTATCTCCCCAAGAGAAATACCTCCCGTAGCTTTTAACGAAAGAAAAATCAGTGAAGTAAAGAATTAATGATTTCTTACGGTACCAAATATAATTGATTAATACATGTATATTTTTTTTACATAATTATTCATGTGTGAGAACAACACGATAGGTATATAAAAGCATGCGCGCTTTCGAACGCAAAACATTTGTGTCAAAATTTCAAAGCGATCGGTGTGAAGAACTTTCGGAGATTATTTAAAGGTCACCCACAAATATTTTTACATTACATTACGTTGATAATATTATATTTGCCTAAATAGCCTATATAAAAAACTAGGACTTATGGTTGCTAAGATCTAGGGTGATGACAGACTGACGGACAAAACGGGGACAATAGCGCATTCGACTTGTCGAAAATGCGCTAAAAAGCGATTGATCAATGCCGCGATAATCAAAGCGTGAAGTGGCTAAGGACGACTGTACTATTCAGTTTGCGTGGCCTACATTAGACTTCGACAAGTTGTGTCCATTCAGTGTGAGAAACAGAATATCTCAGATTTTCGTAGGGGCTCATCTATGGGCATCATGTTTGTACATTTACTTGAATTTAAGAAACTGTTTATAATTGTTAATGAAATTGTAAGCGTGGCTGACGGCCATTAGCGTTCTGATTCATTTCGCGGGACCAGGGGGCGAGTGTCAGATCTTAACTGTAGTCCATGTTTCGTGCTAAAAACGCTCCTGTCGCGTGTCATGTGACATTTTGACCTTGTCGCTACCCCCCCCCAAACGCGCTACTCTCGCCAGTCAACCCTGGGCCCCCTCCTAACAGTCTCCATCAACTAGCCCCCCACCCCCGATCGTACACACACGAATAGCTAAGTCATTTTAAAGCCGACAATTGTACCCGACGGGTCCCCCTAGGCAGGGGCCCCTGAAAATCTTTCGGTGGGGGGGCACCCAACTTCATGGGTGGCCCAGATGAACCAATCTTTTTTTTTTTTAAATTGTTTGATGTAATTTTAAATTTAACTTTATTACTGTGATAAAATAACAAATCAACAGTTAATTTTGATTTTATTCTTTTTTTTTTTTTGTAATTATTTTGTTTCTTAAACTTGTTATAATCTTATTTTAATTCTTGTGCTGTCTGTTAGTAATTAAGCCACAAAAGTTAAGTTTGATTTTTTTTTTTTTTTTTGCCAATGCACTTAATCGATTCTAAGCCTTTAGTAAACCAAACTACTTGTAAATTTCCCCCCCCCTCCTCCTCCCCTCCCCAAAACCTCCTTCTTACGAAACTAAAACACATTATAAAATTACAGTTTAAACATGTGCAAGTGGAGCTGTCCTAAATGTCGTTCAATTTAGAAAGGGACGGGGGGGGGGTGTCCTTTCAATCCCATAGAACGAGTCAAACGAGGGCTACCACTGTAGTCCCCCCCCACACACACACCCACCCACCTCGTCTCACCCAAACCATACGTGTCTGAATTTTTTTTTAACTTTACAATGCCGTGTGTTTGTGTGTGTGTGTGTATAGATAGGTAGGTAGATAGATAGATAGATAGATAGATAGATAGATAGATAGATAGATAGATAGATAGATAGATAGATAGATAGATAGATAGATAGATAGATAGATAGATTTATTTTTCTGTCCCTGTTTTTCTTTGTGTGATTTCATGTACCTACTTGAAAGATGTATGTATATATATAAATATAGCAATCCCGCGGCGTAACATACGCCGCCTTATCAATCAATATAATTACTGTAATTATATTTTTAAATGAGCAATCAAACAATATAACAGGCTGACATCTTCAGAAAAAATACATGGTATGCAAAGTTGAACTTTGACCTATCATGTGCAGACTTTATGGTAACTATCTGGTACCTTCCAGCAGATTTTTAGATGCTCTATTGTCCCCGTTTTGTCTGTCTGTCTGTCCGTCATCACCCTAGATCTCAACAACCATAAGTCCTAGACCCATAATGTATATATCATTTTGTAGGTCTTGGCCTGCCAAAAGTCCATTTCGCGATCTGACCTCTCAGGGCCAAAATATAAGAGTTTCTTATGTACCGTTTTTGCTAATCAAAGGGGCGTAATCATTATTTATTTTTGTAACAGTTATTCAACATGATTACTTCCCTCTCTATTTATCAAAATAAATATTATCTATGGCTGTAACCCGGAAAAAAAATACGGATTTCGTCCGGCGTAACCGTACACGAAAATGCTCTAAAATGTCCTTTGTCCGAAACAGAAAAGACTTAACTTGCTTGTTTTTTATTTTATTGTTTGTTTTTTTCATTCAGTTTCTAGCAAACATATTCCGGGGGGGGGGGGGGGA
The DNA here is from genome assembly GCA_021962125.1 of Bulinus truncatus. NCBI lineage: Eukaryota > Metazoa > Mollusca > Gastropoda > Planorbidae > Bulinus > Bulinus truncatus. Next base: position 1,446,260 of record JAGDYQ010000187.1, read on the forward strand.
ATTTGCATTGCTTTTTTTCTTGTTTGCAACAATTCGCTTTGTGTCTGTCTCAATCCACCCCTTCCCCCAGCACACTATAGTGGTTTTTTTTTTTAGACTTACTCAACCCAGCTTAAGTTTCTTTTAGTATAACCTTCATCCTACAGTACCTACACTATTCAGTAAAGATAGATGTTGTGTAATGCGTATATATTCTGAAACAGTTACCATTTGTTTGTAATCTATATTAATACACCAAGCAATTCAAATTAACACACACACACACACACACCCTGAAATGTGTTTGTTAGAAACTGAATGAAAACAATAATCAATACAATAAAAAAGCAAGTTGCTGGAAGGTACCATATAATATTACTTTTTTCTTCACACATAATTGTATTATTAAATGTGTTTTTTATTTACAATAATCAGTTGACATAATGTTATTTTATGTACAGCATTCCCTCATTTCCGCGGTTAAACGGATACAGAATTTACCGCGACGGGGGATAAATGAAATAGTTTCGTATTTAGAGCACATAAAACACGATTACGACCAAACTGTTTTAAAAATTACTGGAGCTGTCTAGACATGAAATAGTCTTATTAACTATTATACAACCACCATCGTGCTCATATTGCTTAATATATTTTACCAAATAAATCGACAAAACGACATATAAGAAATTAAAATAATCTGGTTTTATAAAAGAAATAAAAAGAAAACGCGCTTGCTGTGGGAATTCCACAAATCTATAAATAGTCTTTCAGGCTGGTGTAAACAATGCGAGTTGTCGAACGTGGTTGACTTATAGTCTTGCTTGCTGTGACGTATTTCCGGCGTCTTCTTTATCATTGTGTTCCAATTTTTTCTTATATAAAACTCTCCGCACAGCCCCCCCCCAAACCACACAGCCCCCCTACCAAAACAAAATCCTGGCAACGGCCTTGTATATATATATATATATATATATATATATATATATATATATATATTGCATACTAGCAGTGTACCCGGCGTTGCCCCGTAAGTCAGGAGTTCAAAGGTGACACTTGAAACATTTCTAACACACCATTACGTAAAGATATGGGTGCTAATTTATGCCAGCTACATAATGTGCAAAACTGACCGACATTTCGTACGTCACAAATTACGTTGTACCCGTCAACGCGAACCAACCAAACCAAACCTAACCAACCAATTCAACCAGCTAACCAAACAAACCAATCTAACCAACCAATCAAACCAACCAACCCAACCAAACACCATTAGAAAAAGATATGCACAAATTACGTTTTACCCGTCAACGCTATACCAACCAAACCAAACAACCAACCAATCAAACCAACCAACCAACTAAACAAAACCAAACACCAGTAGATAAGATATGGGAGCTAATTTACGCCACCTACCTAATGTGCAGAAATTACCTACATTTCATACGTCACAAATTACGTTTTACCCGTGAACTTTGGATAACTTGTTTAAACAGTAATTAATTCTCTCAATGTTAAAATCAAAACGAAATATTGCAATAATGATCAAATTAATTTTTTTTTCTTTGCCACTTTCGAGCACATAGTCAAGTTGGTGTGGCACGATATAGCACCCGCTCGCAAGATCAATTCGGCTTCTTACTTTCTTTTTTTTCTTACTTACGCTCTGATAGATATCTAAGATAAATAAATAGGTAAGTAGGTAGATGCACCACTTAAAATGTGCGTGGGTTTCAGATTTCTTCCACCCTCCTTGTCCCCACCCATTATAACCTGACCTAAGATTGTCATATTTCTAAGAGGACTCTTTTGTAAAGTACTTTTAACTCTTTATTTATCTTTTGAAAAGTACTTTTAACTCTTTATTTATCTTTTGATTTCAGGTCAAGGACCCGCTGCCCTATATGATAGCAAACCTCATCTTGGAATTTTCACCGACAGACTCGGTACACACAGATGTATTCTCCAGGAGAGTAAGTCTTGGTTCATTTATGTTTTCTCCACACGTTAAAAGACAGTGTACGTACGCCTACTACACTGAGAAGTATTGCGAAGGGTGCATAAACATTAGCTGGTCTTCATGTTTTATTTATTTCTCGGTGAATGTTATTTCTTCGCTGAATTCTATTGGTGGCTATTTTTAGCAGTCGGGACTTCCAACCGCAGCTGTGTTTTACAGCAATCCCTCGCGCAGTGTTTACGTTGTTGTTTTTCTTTTCTTCACAGCGCGCGCAACGTGCGGCTCGTGTGTGTGTGTGGTTGTTGTCAGGAGTTTATGGTGTAAAAATAAAAGGGAGGGGTAGGGATAGGGGAATAAAAATCTATCCTAAGGAAATAAAAAGCAAGACATATCTTTCTCTGCATTCAGGGATGCGACAAACGACATGGAGTGCTGAACATAGCACAACTCTTGAGATCAACTCCCCGCGTATGTTGTTTTTTTGTGTTTTGTTTTTTTTGGTTTTTTGAGTGCAAGAGTTCGCTTCCAGAATTTGGATTTCTGTGTCTGCCGTAATAGTACCGCCACCACCACCTCCTCCAACTTGCGGCGGGCCAGTGGTGACTGGGTATAAAAGTATTTAGCTGGCTGGCTGCTGTTGAGAGCAGCTCCCCACCTCCCTCTTCTCTCTCTCTCTCTCTCTCTCTCTCTCTCTGTCATGAGAATGTCAAGTATCCCCCCCCCCTTTTCCTGGTGTCATTGTGGTGTTTCATTCATAACTAGGAGAGATCCAAAGGAGGGAAGGGTTGTGTGTTCACTGTCGGATTAATACCATTTCAACTTGGAGATTACACTTTATCTATGTTTCAGTGGTGTTTTATTTATTTATTTTTGTTTCTGCTATATTAAGGGGGTGATTTATGTACTTATTTATATGCTTTGTAGTGCTGATCAAAGGCATGTTTTGCAAAATTTTCACAGGCTCTTAATTTTCACGACATAATCTTGCTTTTTTTTTGTCTTTAAATTTAATTGAGACGTGATAATCAGGCATAGTGACATGTGTAGATAGTGTAACAACACACGTGTGAAGATTTATCTAATGACCTACATTTTTTTAATAAGCGAAATATAAAAAAAGCTGAAATTATTTTTTTCTAGAAACTTATTTATTCCGTTTTTATTACTACATTGCATTTTTTTGTTTCAAATGAAGCTGATTATTTCGTTGACGGTTGAAAAAGAATAAAAAAAAAACACATCAAAAGTAAAGTTGCAGGCGTGACCTTGGATGTCATTTCGAATCAGGTCAAGCACAGTTGTGTAGTGTTTTTATTTGTTTGCAGTGTGACTCTTTTAAGTACTATGTACTATTTTTTTTGTTTGTTTTTGTTTAGAAGTCGCTTCATTTTGACTGCTATAGCACTATACGAATTAGTAATCGGAGAATCGAGTTTATTGTGTGTGTAAGGTGTTTTGTGTGTGGTCTGGAGACCTCGTGATTTCGGTTTTCTAGGTGTTGTTTAAATCAATGCTGGAGTAAAATTTGGAACTGAACTAGTAAAATAGCATCTATGACAACATGTAAGTTACTCTTTTTTGTTTATGTACTAACCATCATACTATATATGTCGAGGGCTGCTCTCTATCCCCCCACCCCCGGGCCTGTCATGCCGTCAATACTTGCTATATTAACGTTAACAGTTGATGCCTCCTTTATTTCTGTTCGAATTGTTCGCGTTTAAAAAAAATGTACTAATGTACTAGTACCGCGTTATCTTATCTTTACTGTTCCTTCTTAACGTTAGTTAGCGTGTACTATGTCAGGTTAGTTGGACTGGATACCTTTTTAACACGTTTTATATGACTGTGACAAACAATACATATTGTAACTGGTACACGCATTACATGTTGTAATTGATACAAACACTACATATTGTAATTGGTAAAAACACTACATATTGTATTTGGTATTGATACAAACACTACATATTGTAATTGGTAAAAACACTACATATTGTATTTGGTATTGATATAAACACTACATATTGTTACTGGTACACGCATTACATATTGTAATTGATACAAATACTACTTGTTGCAATTGGTAAAAACACTACATATTGTATTTGGTATTGATACAAACACTACATATTGTAACTGGTATTGATACAAACACTACATATAGTAACATATATTGATCCATCTTTTATGCGATTGCAATAAATGAGCAACACCTAAAATGTCTAATTAATTCTTCTTCAAATCTGTCCCTGGTTATTCAAGATCTGGAGAAATGGTCAATCCAGATGTGTGTGTGTGTGTTGTTTATTATTTCCCGTTTTGGACATTTCACTCCAGGTGTAATATTTCTTCTCAACAATTGGTGGAACGGGTCGGTGTGGATACCACTGTAATATATGTCAATTGACTCAAAAACATTTCTTTTTCATGCGGTATATTGTTTTATGTCAATCCGCTTAATACATCCATCCCTATCACATTTCAAAGTCATAATTATTATCAAAAGTTCCACCTACGTTATCACTTCATCACTATGTGCTGTGTTTGTTGTACACACATTTGTGCAGTTATTCACGTATTGCATGAAGTCAGTCGACGTGCTTCATTATCTCTCGCTTCAATCTCATAAATATGCATGATTCGGGTGTTGATTGCTCCATGAGCGGGGCTCTACTTTCTGTGTCTTTCCGCCCCTGGCAAAACTATACACACGTCACGATTGATTACATTAACGAAGAGCTGGGGGGGGGGGCGGGGTGAGCTACAGGCGGTTGCCGGAGGAAGGGCCGCTGAAGTTCGGAGGAGGGCTGCTGAAGTTCGGTTATTGTCCTCAACAATTAACAACAAAAAGAAACAAACACGGACACTTGCTGGGTTTTTTTTTTTATCTCCTTCTGGATGAGTTATTGGTTTTTTTTTTTGTTGTTGTTGTTGTAAATCGTTCAAGGGTGAGGTTCTGTACGTGGCTGAATTGCATGCGTCTGTCTTACATTTTCACCTGTTCACCAGTTTCTTGTTGACCTTTCATGTCGACCTCATGTAACTGGCCTGTCAGTGTACATCGACCTGCCCTCCCTCCCTCCCCACACCGTCTGGGATATTTTCACTCCAGATGTAATGTTTCTTCTAATACATTGGTGGTGGACACGGTGAAACTGGGCCACGGGTCGGGGAAGACGCCACTGTTTCCCCTCCACACATTACTCCTTAAGCTGTGCGCGTACACGAGCGCACACGACTCACATAGCTTGCGCAAACACCGCATGCACAATGGAGCGCGCACAACTTTCGTTTACTGGATCACCATACTATTATGCTGCGCACAATAAATGTCATGTATCTGTCACATTGGCGATAATGTTATGTATCTGTCACTGTGGCGTTAATGTTATATATGTCACTGTGACGTTAATGTTATGTATCTGAAGGCTGTCATATTCGCGTTAACGATGTTAATCTTGGCGAAGATGTAACCGGCTTTAAGTACAGATAGACTAGTGCAAACATCATGGTGTTAGGATGCACTGTCCACCTGCCGTGGTTGTGTAACTAGAGCGAAACGGTCATTGAAAGTGAACAGCTTTGTTTGATATCTTGATCCCTCCTCCATTGTTTGCTGAGTGTCAGCTGTGTGCACGGTGAACCTGTTGTTGTTGGTTTTTTTCTCACACTAATAAACACGCGCGCACACACGAGTCCAACTGTCCAGTTATTACTCGTTTATCCACGAGACTAAACAGTTACCACACACAGTTTTGATGATGATTGCGTGAAACCAACAATCTTCATCAACACAGTTGTATGTGGTGGTATTTATCCACTCTAATTGTGATACAGTGTTATTTGACCCTAATTGTTATACAGAATTGTTTGACTCTAATTGTGATACAGAGTTATTTGACTCTAATTGTGATACAGAGTTACTTGACTATTGTGATACAGAGTTATTTGACTCTAATTGTGATACAGGGTTACTTGACTCTAATTGTGATACAGAGTTATTTGACTCTAATTGTGATACAGTTATTTGACTCTAATTGTGATACAGGGTTACTTGACTCTAATTGTGATACAGGATTATTTGACTCTAATTGTGATACAGGGTTATTTGACTCTTATTGTGATACAGAGTTATTTGACCTTGAGAGGAATGGATCTGCTCACCTGGCTTAACCTGAATTCACGTGCGCAAACACACACACACACACACACAAGCACGCTGACACTGAAGAGCGCACACACACAAATGCAGGTATTGTCCTGACATCTGACATTGCAATGAATGTGTTTATTATGTTCATATCCTACCTATGAACGGTTCATTTGTTATGTTCCTTTTTTTTTTTATTTCGGGTTTTCACTCTTTGGATAATTTTGGATATGTTTACCTGTATTCAGCGTGCCCCCCCCCCCACAATTTCCCCATTGTCCTCTCCCTCTCTCCATACATATGCACAACAACCACCTAGTTGAGGAAGAGTTGGGAGGAGGGGGGGTGTTATGCCTCTTAAGAAAAAAAAGGGGGGGGTATTAGTTTGTTGACTTGTTAGATTTAGACTGGCAAAAGCTGTCCATGTCAGGGGTGTGTGCCCTTGGACAAAATGTATGGAGGCAACATGCTCTATTTGTACATCAAAAAGGTTGACATTTTGCTCGCTTATGCACGACGTGATGGAAGCCTGTGGTGGGGCTGTCTGTCTGTTAAAAAAAAAAACATAACAAAAATGTGGGCCCTACGGTAATGGATGGAGAGGTCAGCTGGAAGTGGGTCAGTGTCTGACCGCTCGTAAACTTGAACATTTTGAAAGATGGCGCTCTCATGGGGGAAGTTAGCTGCAACATTCAGAGAAATCAATCTTCACGATAATACTTCAAGTTGTCCCCCTCTTTTTTTTTTCTCAACCTGAAGAATAATTTGGATTTAATCAACACATGATTTACCTCCCTCCCCATGTCTTGACTGAACGTTGTTTGTGTTATTTTAAATATATGGGGGGGGGGGGGGGTGTTTATGCAGCGAGTCGCCCAAAGCCAGCTGTGTGTGGAATGCATAAAGCATGCTGTGTCTTCACAGACTATCAAGAGCTGTCATGTTCTCTTCATTCTCCTGTACATGTCATAGGGCGCTCAAGTTCTCTTCATTCTCCTGTACATGTCATAGGGCGGTCATGTCCTCTTCATTCTCCTGTACATGCCATAGGGCGATCATGTTCTCTTCATTCTCCTGTGCATGGCATAGAGCTGTCATGTTCTCTTCATTCTCCTGTACATGTCATAGGGCGCTCAAGTTCTCTTCATTCTCCTGTACATGTCATAGGGCGCTCATGTCCTCTTCATTCTCCTGTACATGCCATAGGGCGATCATGTTCTCTTCATTCTCCTGTGCATGGCATAGAGCTGTCATGTTCTCTTCATTCTCCTGTACATGTCATAGGGCGCTCAAGTTCTCTTCATTCTCCTGTACATGTCATAGGGCGGTCATGTCCTCTTCATTCTCCTGTACATGCCATAGGGCGATCATGTTCTCTTCATTCTCCTGTGCATGGCATAGAGCTGTCATGTTCTCTTCATTCTCCTGTACATGTCATAGGGCGCTCAAGTTCTCTTCATTCTCCTGTACATGTCATAGGGCGCTCATGTCCTCTTCATTCTCCTGTACATGCCATAGGGCGATCATGTTCTCTTCATTCTCCTGTGCATGGCATAGAGCTGTCATGTTCTCTTCATTCTCCTGTACATGTCATAGGGCGCTCAAGTTCTCTTCATTCTCCTGTACATGTCATAGGGCGCTCATGTCCTCTTCATTCTCCTGTACATGCCATAGGGCGATCATGTTCTCTTCATTCTCCTGTGCATGGCATAGAGCTGTCATGTTCTCTTCATTCTCCTGTACATGTCATAGGGCGCTCAAGTTCTCTTCATTCTCCTGTACATGTCATAGGGCGCTCATGTTCTCTTCATTCTCCTGTACATGCCATAGGGCGATCATGTTCTCTTCATTCTCCTGTGCATGGCATAGAGCTGTCATGTTCTCTTCATTCTCCTGTACATGTCATAGGGCGCTCAAGTTCTCTTCATTCTCCTGTACATGTCATAGGGCGCTCAAGTTCTCTTCATTCTCCTGTACATGTCATAGGGCGCTCATGTTCTCTTCATTCTCCTGTACATGCCATAGGGCGATCTTGTTCTCTTCATTCTCCTGTACATTGTGAACTGTGTCGTATTCTCTTGTTGTTTTGGTTGTTTCAATGCTATTTATTGTTTATTACTATTTAAATCACCCCCATCCCCGCCCCCTGTTGCTACTAATTAATCTCTAGCTCGATAATTTGTTCAAACAATGACGATAGCAGTGGTTCTAAAAATAAAATTAGGGTAATCCAGTGTGATTGTGTGTAAACACCGGGTGTTTGATTAATAGTTTCAATCTGGGATCTTTTTATGAAGCACAACTCCCTGCGGAGAACATACATTGCTCTACCCATAGGGCCCAGGGGCTATTATTTGTTCAGTCAATAAAACTCCGCTACCCATAGGGCCCAGGGGCTATTCGTTCTTCAGTCAATAAAATCACATGGCTGTTATTCAACTTTTATCAATTCAATTGTTTATACATACACGATTTGTGCCCATTGCAATGGATATATCACATGATGGACTTGTATACTGTAGTAGCAAACTGACACTGGTCACTGACTGTAGTAGAAAACTGACACTGGTCACTGACTGTAGTAGAAAACTGACCATGGTCAATGGCTGTAGTAGAAAACTGACCATGGTCAATTACTGTAGTAGTAAAATGACAATGCTCACTGACTGTAGTACTAAACTGACCATGGTCAGTAACTGTACTGGTAAACTGATACTATCTTTCAAGACCAGTTGAGAACATGCAGTTCCATGCTCTTACCTTGGTGCACCGTGGAAGTCTCTACTGACTGTTGAACTCATTTATTTAACACAACTTTGAACTCTGATATCGAAGACGACTTTCTATGGCATCTCTGAGTTTGTTGGACATTTATGATGGATAGAAAATAAGTATGTTGATTGGCGAGGGTCAAGGTATATTCTAGATAAAAAAAAGTTCATTTCTCATATCAATTCAACAATTAATCAATACATTACTAAGAATTATATATATATATATATATATATATATATATATATATAAATGTGTGTGTGTGTGTGTGTGTGTGAAATCCGGCATCATATAGAATGCCTAGGCAATGTATACAATGCCTGAATTTTTCAGGCAAAGTATGGAATAATTGCTATTTCATACATTGTCTAGGAATTCTATAGAATGCCGAGTTCCCATGCGGCAAAGTATTTAACTGGCCTTGTTAGGAGCTAGAGTAGATTTAGAGACAGAGACAATCAATATTGAGAAAGCTATCAGAAATAAAATGAAATCGAAATCGAACCTCGAAATGCTGGCGAAAAGAATGAAAAGGGATTCGGACAAAAAAATTTTATAGAATGCCTAGGAAGAGTATACAAAATTAAAAAAAAAAAAAACTGATATTCTATACTTTGCCTAAAACCATTAGGCATTCTATACATTGCTTAGGCATGCTATTGAATGCCGGAATTTCACACATTGTCGGTAACATATACATAGCAACACTTGCGATATATTTATATTGTTGGCCATGAATGTAGTAATATAATCATAGCAACATTTGCGGTATATTTATATTGTTGGCCGTGAATGTAGTAATATATACATAGCAACACTTGCGTCATATTTGTGGCCATGACATATGTCTAGTCAAGTTGACCTTAATTTTATATTTAGGTTCAACTATCCATGAAGGGGGTGAGTATGTTGAGAGCGAGATGGAGAGATAAATTATTCGGTTATCGCTTTTTTTTTTTGGAGCCCAGTAATAATGTTATTCTTTATCATCACAATCTCTCCCTCTCTCCCCATCTCATCCTCCTCCCCACCCACCCCCGCACACACACTCTCCCGTGAAACTATTTTTTTTTAATAGGAAATGAAAAGAAAGTAAAGGTAATGCCGTAATAGTCTTCCATCCTCTCATCTTCCCCCCCCCCCTCCCTTTTTTCCACCATTTATTGCCGTTGTGGCGTTAATAGACAGTGAAAGAGGGGAAAGGTTTACTTCTCTATTGTGGATGCGGCAAAGGATGATTCTCTGTTGAATACCTGTTGAATGAGTGGGCGGCCCACGACGTATATTTATGGGCTGCCTGCTAATGTGTAGAGTGTAGAGAACTATTGCCAGTCTTGACTGGTGGTTGAGTGCCACCGGTGTGCCGCGAGGCGGGATTAGTTGAACCGCGGCAAATAAAAAAATATATAAATAAATTAATATTTAAAAAGTTTATGTTGAATCATTCATTGGCATAGAGGTTCTTGTTTGTGGTGACTTATTATCTAGGCGCCACATTTAATAATAGTAATATATACCGGCAAAATGAAAAAAATTCTAATGAAGGTCCGGCCAGACAAGATTATTTTTTAAAGGATTTTCTCTCCAATTTGTGATGGGCTTTGTGTAAATCCTCAACCTTAATATTGTTGTTTGTCAAATACCATGTCCCTTTCAGTGTCTTTTCACCTGCTCCACTTTGAGACACACACACACACACAGGTGTTGTAAAGTGATGAATGTGTGGTTAGTTTCTCTTGATTGACTCAGCTGTGTGTGTGCAACACATTATTACATCATGGTGTGTGTGTGTGTCGCGGTTCTGTCACACTTGACGCCTCCAACCACATGTCAAGTCATCCTGGACTAACGGTACAAGCTTTGCGCAACAGTACACAGGGAGCAGTTCATCTGCGTGAACATTAAAAACAACAACATAAAAAAATTTAACTAGGTTTTTGTTTATTATTGGTAAGATTTCGTATAAATAATTATTTTTGTGTGAGAACTTTTAAAACATTCAGTTCATTGTAATGTTATTGAGACATTTGTAACAACAACAAAAAATCGTTTCTGTTTACGGTGTCATCTTTAACCTTTAACATATATATATATATATATATATATATATATATATATATATATATATATATATATATACACACATACACACACTAGATCAAAGGCCCGGTACCCGGACCGGCGAGTATTATTTTTAGCCAAGCAAGAGTTAACTCCCCTTGAGTGAGACTAAAATTTTGGAATTCCCCAGTCTATTTTTAGCTGCGGAAGTTATACACACGCTCGCACGCGCCCGTACGTATGCCAGGCTAGACGATTGTGTAGAAGACGTTGAGTGTTGTGCGGTTATTTATATAGCATTAAAGAACTGGGACATATTGCTTATTACTATAAACATTTAATGACATGAATTTTGAAGCCCCATGCCGCCTTCATAGTACATGTTGTTATTATCTCTGCGCTACCATTCTTTGTTATACCATGGAGGTGAAAACCAGCATGGCGGATATTTCAGACGCCAAGTGTTCCAAATTTCGAATGTGAGCACTGATGTGTTATCATCGATGTGGCCTACACATATAAATTAGGACGTCCAAGGAACTCCTTTACTGCATTGGCCAGACGTTACGGACGTTAAATTTCCAACCATAAATCAACTCTAATTAAATCAATACATCATTTGTATGAACTTTTCTACTTTCATCGACGATTCCTGATTAACACCAAATAAGTTTTTTTTGGCATTCCCCCATCCCCTTACCTCAATCATGTCCCAGGCTGCCCCAAGAAAAATCTGGTCACCGTTGGTTAATAAAAAGTCATAATTTGTTTACCCTCTTTTTTTCCCTTGTTTGTTTACATCTTCGTTACAATGTTGTTTTTATAAACACGTGAATTACTGTCATGCGATGACGAAATCGGAAATTCCTTTTTTTTTTTGTCTACTGTCTACATTTTACCCTAATGGTTTTTAATGGTCTGAAAGTTGTTGGCGGTAATGTTGGGTTTTTTCTTGTTACATTGATTTTAATCATTTCTGGTCGGGGGTAGTTTTGGTGCTTCATTTTTTTTTTAAATTAATATCTTAATCTTACCCGGACAACTGGGCTTCTGAGATTTTTTTAGTACAAATTATGCAATGCTCTTTTAATTAATATCTTAATGTTACACCGACAACAAGGGCTTCTGAGATTTGTTACTTGAAATTATGCAATTCTCTTGTGGCAATGAAATAATGAGTAATTAGTTAAATTAACCATTAACATACGGTAATTATTTTGTTATTAATTGACAGCATTATTGTGTTTATACAATATCCGCCATGTTTCGTCTTACCTGTTATTGGTTCTAGTTTAAAGAAAAATTCAGCAATAAGTAACGTTTCGGTGTCAAACACTTGTATTTTTTCATCTTTTTTTTTTTTGTAACACTGGGCGACAAATGTAAACTTTTTTCTTAGACGGAAGTTAAATCAGGTGTTCCTCAATGAATGTTGGCTCTTCTACTTCCTTTGGCTCTACAGCCCATTTTACGGCCCTGGCCTGCCATACTACTATTCTCCACTTTTTCCGATCCACGGTCTTCTTCCTCCACTCTCTCACTCCAATGGATTTAAGGTCTTTTCCCACCTCCTCTTACCATCTGCTGGATCTAAATATGATATCCATTTTGTATCATTAGCTACCATTTTTGTGAAAAATGCAATGCAATTTTGTACAATTAACCAATAAATCATAATGCATTTTTCCATATTACACATCTCAGAATGTCTTGGAAACCTCAAATTTGTTAGCTTTTGCGTTCCTTTTTCTAGGAAAGAGTTGGGCCATCTCTTATTCCAAGAATTGTCGGCTTACATGCTGGATTCCATTCTTCTCTCAATTTTGACTCTGACCTGATGAAAGCCGTGCTCATCACCGCTATGTCCAAGATAGTCTAGAATAGGTTTTAATGTGAATGATCTTAGATCGTTTGCAACAATTGTGTGGAGCCCACTCAGCCCAGGCATATTTATCAATTGATTGCATTCAAAATATTAGCCACTAAATTATTTTTTTTTTAATGAATGCACGTTTTTTTTTTCCTTTACACCCACCACCTCCCGATTTAATTAACATGGCAAATAACATTTTAATTGAACTAAATACTGTATACTTTTTTTTGTTTCATAGAAATACATATAATTTTATTTTATTCCTAAAGATTGTGTAGTGATATGTTCGCTTGAGATATTACCAACTGAATTCATTTTTAAACCATGAATCACACTTTAAAATTAAAAAAAAAAACATTTTTGTTTAATAGTAATTAAACTAATAATTACCATTTTGAAGTTAAAAAAACAGAATGTATTCCCATATATATATATATATATATATATATATATATATATATATATATATATATATATATATATATATATACTTATAAGACGCATTTGTTGTCTGTCTGTCTGTCTGTTCCCTTATAACTCAAGATCCAGACAAACAAATGACGTGAAATTTGTTACACATAATTACATGGGGAAGGTTATAGGACAGGTTTCGTTTCATATCCATGGGTAGTTTAATTGTAATTAATTTTTTTTTTTATTTTAGTATTTTACTATATTAAAGTAATCTCGACGGCGCCATAAATAAAATTCCTCTGTGACGTCATTTCCCATGATCGAATAGAACTTGCGCGCTGGTGCTGTATTGTGCCTTTGTGATGCAAAGAATTGTTGATGTTTTTTCATGCTCTCTGATGTGTACAGTTTGAGGAAGGTAAAGGAATGAAGAAGGATTTTAGAAGAAGTGTGAAACCATAATAATAAGTATATATATATATATATATATATATATATATATATATATACATAGAGAGAGAGAGAGGGGGAGGGAGAGAGAGATAAAGAGAGAGAGAGAGAGAGAGATAAAGAGAGAGAGAGGGGGCAGGGGGGAGAGAGAGAGGAAAGGAGGGTAGGAGGGATAGGGAAAAGAGGAGGGAGGGGGGGGTGGACAGGGGGAGAAAAGGAGTGGGAGAGGGGGTAGGGGGAGAGGCAGAGAGAAAGGAAGGGAGGGAGAGTGGGGGGAGAGAGGGGAAGGAGGGAGAGAGATAAAAAGTGAGGGGGCAGGGAGGGAGAGAGAGGGAATGAGGGAGGGAGGAAGGGGGAGAGAGGGGGAGGGAGAGAGAGAGGTGGAAAGGGGGAGGGAGGGAGAAAGGAGGGGGAGAGAGGGGTTAGGGAGGGAGAGGATGGGAGAAATGGGAGGAAAAGAGAAAGAGGGCGCAGGGAGGGAGAGAGAGGGAAGGAGGAGGGAGGAGGATGGACGGGGGAGAGAGAGGGAGATGGGAGAGGGACGGAGAGAGATTTGAGAGAGGGAGGGAAAGGGGGAGGGAGGGAGGGAGAGAGAGAGAGAGAGGAAAGGAGAGAGGGGGTAGGGAGAAAACAGAAGGTAAACATAAAACCTTATTTTAAACCCGGGCAAAGCCGGGTACTTGCAACTAGTATATATATATATATATATATATATATATATATATATATATATATATATATATATATATATATATATACAGTGGATTCCGCTTAATTGGGACAGCCGCTTATTTGGGACAAATCACAAAGAAACCAAACCAAGAAGCCAATAGTAAATTTGTATGTTTAATTGGGACAGCCGTTTAATTGGGACAAAAAGCCTCGGTCCCGTTGTGTCCCAATTAAGCGGAATCGATTATATATAGATACATACAGGCACGCCGAGAGGGGGGCAGGGGGTCATTGCCAGGAGGCCCGCATCTGTAAGGGGGCCCGGCCGCCCCGACTTATTGTTTATTAAGGAGCCCGCAATGATGTCTTGCCCTGGGGCCCGTGTTGGCTCTCGGCGCCACTGTATATAATATATATAGATAGATAGATAGATAGATATAGATAGATAGTTAGATAGATATAGATAGATGGATAGATTGATTAGATAGATTGATTAGATAGATAGGATAATGACATTTTTCTTTGTAAACATTTGGGTCCACTCAATATGCCCACCTCCTGTACGTGCAATGTTCTGGGCTAGGATATTTTATTCCTTTTCTTCTACAGTTTCCATTACGGTACATTTGTTTAAACATCATTTAAAAGTTCCTGTGTTTTGAAGACACAATGCAGTAAGTGTGCCCGAGAACTGTCTCTTAAAATGACTTATTTAAACCAGACCTGAGTTTGGTGTAACCTGTGTTGACTATTGTAAGTTTCCATGTGTGTAGTTTCTATGACCTCTCAGAACAACTCCAGTGTGGCAGTGACCTTGATATGAAAAATTAAAAAATGTCTTGAACTTATCAGTACATAGTTAACTGTCGGATATTTTTTTTCTTCTCCATTTAACTGTTGGATATTTTTTTCTTCTCCATTAGATCAGCTTTTTTGTTTCAAATTGAAGTTTCGAAGTGGCTACGGTTACATCAAGCGCCATTATATTAGGGTTAGCGGGAGTACTCATTTTCTTTTTCGGGTACCGGCAATTATATTAGGATTAGGAAAAGGGTTAGGATTAGGGGTAGGGTTAGGGTTTATTTTCGTAAAAATACGAACTCCGTCTTGATGTTACCGTAGCCACTGCGTTGAAGTTTTATCAGAAGAATCAAAACCAAGATTTCTTTTCGCCCATTATCATTCCTAAAATATTGATGTACAAATAGAATTATAGCATGGGGTAATAAATCACTTTTTATAACTTTATGGTAGCGACTTTTTAAGCACTATTATTTGCTAGTTATAAATCTACAGATAGATATATTGCTTGGTTGATTTTCAGTTATAGATATATTCCTTGTTTGATTCTTTCAGTTAGAGATATTTTGCTTGGTTGATTCTTTCGGTTATAGATATATTCCTTGTTTGATTCTTTCAGTTATAGATATTTTGCTTGGTTAATTCTTTCAGTTATAGATATATTCCTTGTTTGATTCTTTCAGTTGTAGATATATTCCTAGTTTGATTCTTTCAGTTATAGATATATTCCTTGTTTGATTCTTTCAGTGTTAGATATATTGTTTGGTTGATTCTTACAGTTAGAGTTATATTGTTTGGTTGATTCTTACAGTTAGAGTTATACTTAGGTTTCGCTTTTTGTGCGTCCTTTAAATAGACTGTATGTAATAATCAGATAAGCCTACGATATTGGATTTAACCTGGAGATTTATTAATTATCTGGCCACTTAGTAGCGGAAGTGAAAATATTAGTTTAGAGCAGACGATAGATTTCTTCAGACATGATACAGACGACTTTATATTCTTGACTGGAATGACGTGACTTGGTTTTCACATCAATTATCATTGGATCATGTATGTAATATAGAAGAATAAATAATATATATATATATATATATATATATATCTGCTCAGTGCTTTGTATCTATTCTCTACATGTGTTACGTCTGTGGACATTTCATTACAAATAATAAATATACACCCAAGTCAAGCAGTCAACAAGAAACTCCGAAGAGACAAAATTAGATATACACCTACCAGAAGCAGAAGTAAAATATAAATTATATACATACAACAGTTCAACAAAAACTATACCCATGACA
>JAGDYQ010000187.1:1463195-1485118 GCA_021962125.1 Bulinus truncatus
GTTATCTTTTGCTGTCAAATATAAGGTCATAACAACATCCATTGACCGTTATCGTTATTAATTTTTTCAATTTTGTAGTAGTTCTTTTATACTACTGAGGGGTTATCAGCCTACTTACTGAGAACTCTTTAAAAATTATAATTCAACATTTAGAAGGGCTGGAATGGCAAAATATTTCTCACGAAGGGAAACTCTATGGAACCCTTTATAAAAATACTTTGGGTTTGTCCATTAATTACGTACTAATAAAATAGGGGGAGGGGGGTCAGAAAATTTTTGACAAAGGGGAGGGGGAGGTCAAGAAAGGCTGAACGTCAACAATGTTGTTTTTTTTTAATTTAATAATAATTATTTAAAAAAAGGAAATTAAGCAGCTTTTTTAAAGTCCGTGTAATACACTCGCCTATACATTTAGTACTTTAATTAAGTCAACTTTATCATTCCTACTAATTTGCTGTTACAAAATATTTTGGAAGCTACCTTTTTTAGGGGGTACAATCAAATGTTGACTTAATAATTATGGGGGGCGAGGCTCCTGGAAGTTTTGCTATGTTGTTAATAAGTGGGAGGTAATAATCGCCAAAAATTTATTTACTATAATAATATGGACATCCCCTTTACAGATGAAAAATAAAAAAGTTAAAAATATATGACTCTATTTTGATGGGGACTATCTTTTCATGCATTATTAATTCCGATAGTATGCAAATTTAAATAACTACAAAATGTATAATGAACTCTTGAAAATCTTTTATTCTTAGTACTTTTCACTAAAAAAAAAAAAAACTCCGGGGTCAAAATATGAAGGGTTCAAAAAAAATTTAAATTCAAGCTTATGTATTATACAAGATATGTGTGCATTAGTTACAACATTATTTTATTATTTTAAAGACTAAACTAAATGTCATTTAGTATGGAAAGACAAACGTCGAATCTATATAAAAAAAATTAATCTGTAATATTTGTTATCGTTTAATCAAAGTTTATTTTTAAACGTAATAGGCGAGATCAAAACGGTTTTGAACTGAAAAGTTTGAGACCCTCTGTGCTAGAGAAAAGAGCCAATAATATTTGGGGCCGTTCACATATTATATAACGAGGAAGGGGGAAGAAAGGGGTGGCTGCAAAGTTCTTATTTTTATTATATTGGGGGATTTTAGTTATATTGGGGGATTTTTTATATTAAATTTTGTTATATTGGGGGAGTTTTTAGTTATATTGGGGGAGTTTTTTGTTATGTTGGGGGAGTTGTTTTGTTATATTGGGGGAGTTTTTGTTATGTTGGGAGTTTTTGTTATATTGGGGGAGTTTTTGTTATGTTGGGGGGGTTTTGTTATGTTGGGGGAGTTTTTGTTATGTTGGGGGAGTTTTTTGTTATATTGGGGGAGTTTTTGTTATGTTGGGAGTTTTGTTATGTTGGGGGAGTTTTTGTTATGTTGGGGGAGTTTTGTTATATTGGGGGAGTTTTTGTTATATTGGGGGAGTTTTTGTTATGTTGGGGGAGTTTTGTTATGTTGGGGGAGTTTTTGTTATGTTGGGGGGGGAGTTTTTGTTATATTGGGGGAGTTTTTGTTATGTTGGGGGAGTTTTTGTTATGTTGGGGAGTTTTTGTTATGTTGGGGGAGTTTTTGTTATATTGGGGGGGTTTTGTTTGGGGAGTTTTTGTTATGTTGGGGGAGGGGGAGTTTTTGTTATGTTGGGGGAGTTTTTGTTATGTTGGGGGAGTTTTTGTTATATTGGGGGAGTTTTGTTATATTGGGGGAGTTTTTGTTATTTGGGGGAGTTTTTGTTATATTGGGGGAGTTTTTGTTATGTTGGGGGAGTTTTTGTTATATTGGGGGAGGGTGGTTTTTTATGAAAAAAGTTTTTGTTATGTTGGGGGAGTTTTGGGGAGTTTTTGTTATATTGGGGGAGTTTTTGTTATTTGGGGGAGTTTTGTTATATTGGGGGAGGGGGAGTTTTTGTTATATTGGGGGAGGGGAATTTTTTGTTATGTTGGGGGAGTTTTTGTTATGTTGGGGGAGGATGTTGGGGGGGGGGAGTTTTTGTTATATTGGGGGAGTTTTTGTTATATTGGGGGAGTTTTTGTTATGTTGGGGGGGGGAGTTTTTGTTATATTGGGAGGAGTGGAGTTTTTGTTTTATTGGGGGAGTTTTTGTTATATTGGGGGAGTTTTTGTTATATTGGGGGAGTTTTTGTTATGTTGGGGGAGTTTTTGTTATATTGGGGGAGTTTTTGTTATATTGGGGGAGTATCTTTGTTATGTTGGGGGAGTTTTTGTTATGTTGGGGGAGTTTTTGTTATGTTGGGGGAGTTTCTTGTTATGTTGGGGGAGTTTTTGTTATGTTGGGGGAGTTTTTGTTATATTGTGGGAGTTTTTGTTATGTTGGGGGAGTTTTTGTTATGTTGGGGGAGTTTTTGTTATGTTGGGGGAGTTTTTGTTATATTGGGGGAGTTTTTGTTATGTTGGGGGGGGAGTTTTTGTTATGTTGGGGGAGTTTTTGTTATATTGGATGTTGGGGAGTTTTTGTTATGTTGGGGGAGTTTTGTTATGTTGTTTTTGTTATGTTGGGAAGGTTTTGTTATGTTGGGGGGGTTATGTTGGGGAAGTTTTTGTTATATTGGGGGAGGGGGGAGTTTTTGTTATATTGGGGGAGGGGGAGTTTTTGTTATGTTGGGGGAGGGGGAGTTTTTGTTATGTTTGGGGAGGGAGGAGTTTTTGTTATGTTGGGGGAGTTTTTGTTATGTTGGGGGAGTTTTTGTTATATTGGGGGAGTTTTTGTTATATTGGGGGAGTTTTTGTTATGTTGGGGGAGTTTTTGTTATGTTGGGGGAGGGGGAGTTTTTGTTATATTGGGGAGGGGGAGTTTTTGTTATATTGGGGGAGGGGGGAGTTTTGTTATATTGGGGGAGAAGGGAATTTTTGTTATATTGGGGGAGGGGGAGTTTTTGTTATATTGGGGGAGGGGGAGTTTTTGTTATATTGGGGGAGGGGGAGTTTTTGTTATATTGGGGGAGTTTTTGTTATGTTGGGGGAGTTTTTGTTATGTTGGGGGAGTTTTTGTTATGTTGGGGGAGGGGGGAGTTTTTGTTATGTTGGGGGAGGGGGAGTTTTTGTTATATTGGGGGAGGGGGAGTTTTTGTTATATTGGGGGAGTTTTTGTTATGTTGGGGGAGTTTTTGTTATGTTGGGGGAGTTTTTGTTATGTTGGGGGAGGGGGAGTTTTTGTTATATTGGGGGAGGGGGAGTTTTTGTTATATTGGGGGAGGGGGGAGTTTTTGTTATATTGGGGGAGAAGGGAGTTTTTGTTATGTTGGGGGAGGGGGGAGTTTTTGTTATATTGGGGGAGTTTTTGTTATATTGGGGGAGTTTTTGTTATGTTGGGGGAGTTTTTGTTATGTTGGGGGAGTTTTTGTTATGTTGGGGGAGTTTTTGTTATGTTGTGGGAGTTTTTGTTATATCGGGGGAGTTTTTGTTATGTTGGGGGAGTTTTTGTTATGTTGGGGGAGTTTTTGTTATATTGGGGGAGTTTTTGTTATATTGGGGGAGTTTTTGTTATATTGGGGGAGTTTTTGTTATATTGGGGGAGTTTTTGTTATGTTGGGGGAGGGGGGAGTTTTTGTTATATTGGGGGAGGGGGGAGCTTTTGTTATGTTGGGGGAGGGGGGAGTTTTTGTTATGTTGGGGGAGTTTTTGTTATGTTGGGGGAGTTTTTGTTATATTGGGGGAGATTTTGTTATATTGGGGGAGTTTTTGTTATATTGGGGGAGGGGGGGGAGTTTTGTTATATTGGGGGAGGGGGGAGTTTTTGTTATGTTGGGGGAGGGGGAGTTTTTGTTATGTTGGGGGAGTTTTTGTTATGTTGAGGGAGTTTTTGTTATATTGGGGGAGTTTTTGTTATATTGGGGGAGTTTTTGTTATGTTGGGGGAGTTTTTGTTATATTGGGGGAGGGGAGTTTTTGTTATATTGGGGGAGGGGGAGTTTTTGTTATGTTGGGGGAGGGGGAGTTTTGTTATGTTGGGGGAGTTTTTGTTATGTTGGGGGAGTTTTGTTATATTGGGGGAGTTTTTGTTATATTGGGGGAGTTTTTGTTATGTTGGGGGAGTTTTTGTTATGTTGGGGGAGTTTTTGTTATATTGGGGGAGTTTTTGTTATATTGGGGGAGGGGGAGTTTTGTTATGTTGGGGGAGTTTTTGTTATATTGGGGAGGGGGAGTTTTTGTTATATTGGGGAGGGGGAGTTTTGTTATGTTGGGGAGTTTTTGTTATGTTGGGGGAGTTTTTGTTATATTGGGGGAGTTTTTGTTATATTGGGGGAGTTTTTGTTATGTTAGGGGAGTTTTTGTTATATTGGGGGAGGGGGGTTTTTGTTATATTGGGGAGGGGGAGTTTTTTGTTATGTTGGGGAGTTTTTGTTATGTTGGGGGAGTTTTTGTTATATTGGGGGAGTTTTTGTTATGTTGGGGGAGTTTTTGTTATGTTGGGGGAGTTTTTGTTATGTTGGGGGAGTTTTTGTTATGTTGGGAGAGTTTTTGTTATGTTGGGGGAGTTTTTTTGTTATATTGGGGGAGTTTTTGTTATATTGGGGGAGTTTTTGTTATATTGGGGGAGTTTATATTGGGGGAGGGGGGAGTTTTGTTATGTTGGGGGAGTTTTTGTTATGTTGGGGGAGTTTTTGTTATGTTGGGGGAGTTTTTGTTATATTGGGGGAGTTTTTGTTATATTGGGGGAGTTTTTGTTATGTTGGGGGAGTTTTGTTATGTTGGGGGAGTTTTTTGTTATGTTGGGGGAGGGGGAGTTTTTGTTATGTTGGGGGAGTTTTTGTTATATTGGGGGAGTTTTGTTATATTGGGGGAGGTTATGTTGGGGGGAGTTTTTGTTATGTTGGGGGAGGATTAGGGGGAGTTTGTTATGTTGGGGGGAGTTTTTGTTATGTTGGGGGAGTTTTTGTTATATTGGGGGAGTTTTTGTTATATTGGGGGAGTTTTTGTTATGTTGGGGGAGTTTTTGTTATATTGGGGGAGTTTTGTTATATTGGGGGAGTTTTGTTATGTTGGGGGAGTTTTTGTTATGGGGGGAGTTTTTGTTATATTGGGGAAAGGGGAGTTTTTGTTATGTTAGGGGGAGTTTTTGTTATGTTGGGGGAGTTTTTGTTATATTGGGGGAGTTTTTGTTATATTGGGCAGAGTTTTGTTATGTTGGGGGAGTTTTTGTTATGTTGGGGGAGTTTTTGTTGTTATGTTGGGGGAGTTTTTGTTATATTGGGAGAGTTTTTGTTAGGGGGAGTTTTTGTTATGTTGGGGGAGTTTTTTTATGTTGGGGAGTTTTTGTTATTGGGGAGTTTTTGGGGGAGTTTTTGTTATGTTGGGGGAGTTTTTGTTATATTCGCCACCGGGGGAGTTTTTGTTATATTGGGGGAGTTTTTGTTATGTTGTTTTTGTTATATTGGGGGAGTTTTTGTTATATTGGGGGAGCCTTTTTGTTAGTTTTTCGTATTGGGGGAGTTTTTGTTATATTGGGGGAGGGGGGAGTTTTTGTTATGTTGGGGGAGGGGGAGTTTTTGTTATATTAGGGGGAGTTTTTGTTATATTGGGGGAGTTTTTGTTATGTTGGGGAGAGTTATATTTTTTGTTATATTGGGGGAGGGGGGGAGTTTTTGTTATATTGGGGGAGGGGGGGAGTTATGTTGGGTTAGGGGGAGTTATGTTGGGGGAGTTTTTGTTATGTTGGGGGAGTTTTTGTTATATTGGGGGAGTTTTGTTATATTGGGGGAGTTTTTGTTATGTTGGGGGAGTTTTTGTTATATTGGGGGAGGGGGGAGTTTTTGTTATATTGGGGGAGGGGGAGTTTTTGTTATGTTGGGAGGGGGAGTTTTTGTTATGTTGGGGGAGTTTTTGTTATGTTATTGGGGGAGTTTTTGTTATATTGGGGGAGTTTTTGTTATGTTGGGGGAGTTTTTGTTATGTTGGGGGAGTTTTTGTTATATTGGGGGAGTTTTTGTTATGTTGGGGGAGTTTTGTTATGTTGGGGGAGGGGGGAGTTTTGTTATATTGGGGGAGTTTTTGTTATGTTGGGGGAGTTTTTGTTATATTGGGGGAGTTTTTGTTATATTGGGGGAGTTTTTGTTATGTTGGGGGAGTTTTTGTTATAGATTGGGGGAGTTTTTGTTATATTGGGGGAGGGGGAGTTTTTGTTATGTTGGGGGAGTTTTTGTTATATTGGTTTTGGGAGTTTTTGTTATATTGGGGGAGTTTTTGTTATATTGGGGGAGTTTTGTTATGTTGGGGGAGTTTTTGTTATGTTGGGGGGGAGTTTTTGTTATGTTGGGGAGTTTTTGTTATGTTGGGGGAGTTTTTGTTATGTTGGGGAGTTTTTGTTATGTTGGGGGAGTTTTTGTTATATTGGGGGAGGGGGAGTTTTTGTTATATTGGGGGAGTTTTTGTTATGTTGGGGGAGTTTTTGTTATGTTGGGGGGAGTTTTTGTTATATTGGGGGGAGTTTTTGTTATGTTGGGGGAGTTTTTGTTATATTGGGGGAGTTTTTGTTATGTTGGGGGAGTTTTGTTATGTTGGGGGAGTTTTTGTTATATTGTGGGAGTTTTTGTTATATTGGGGAGTTTTTGTTATATTGGGGGAGTTTTTGTTATGTTGGGGGAGTTTTTGTTATGTTGGGGGAGTTTTTGTTATATTGGAGGAGTTTTTTTATGTTGGGGGAGTTTTTGTTATATTGGGGGAGGTTTTGTATATGTGGGGGAGTTTTTGTTATATTGGGGGAGGGGAGTTTTTGTTATATTGGGGGAGGGGGGAGTTTTTGTTATGTTGGGGGAGTGGGGGAGTTTTTGTTATGTTTGGGGAGGGGGAGTTTTTGTTATGTTGGGGGAGTTTTTGTTATGTTGGGGGAGTTTTTGTTATATTGGGGGAGTTTTTGTTATATTGGGGGGAGTTTTTGTTATGTTGGGGGAGTTTTTGTTATGTTGGGGGAGGGGGGAGTTTTGTTATATTGGGGGGGGGAGTTTTTGTTATATTGGGGGAGTGGGGGAGTTTTTGTTATATTGGGGGAGGGAAGGGAAGTTTTGTTATATTGGGGGAGGGGGGAGTTTTGTTATATTGGGAGGGGGGAGTTTTTGTTATATTGGGGGAGGGGGAGTTTTTGTTATATTGGGGGAGTTTTTGTTATGTTGGGGGAGTTTTTGTTATGTTGGGGGAGTTTTTGTTATGTTGGGGGGAGGGGGAGTTTTTGTTATGTTGGGGGAGTTTTTGTTATATTGGGGGAGGGGAGTTTTTGTTATATTGGGGGAGGGGGAGTTTTTGTTATGTTGGGGGAGGGGGAGTTTTTGTTATATTGGGGGAGTTTTTGTTATATTGGGGGAGTTTTTGTTATGTTGGGGGAGTTTTTGTTATGTTGGGGGAGTTTTTGTTATGTTGGGGGAGTTTTTGTTATGTTGGGGGAGTTTTTGTTATATTGGGGGAGTTTTTGTTATGTTGGGGGAGTTTTTGTTATGTTGGGGGAGTTTTTGTTATATTGGGGGAGTTTTTGTTATATTGGGGGAGTTTTTGTTATGTTGGGGGAGTTTTGTTATATTGGGGGAGTTTTTGTTATGTTGGGGAGTTTTTGTTATGTTGGGGGAGTTTTTGTTATGTTGGGGGAGTTTTTGTTATGTTGGGGGAGTTTTTGTTATGTTGGGGGAGTTTTTGTTATATTGGGGAGTTTTTGTTATATTGGGGGAGTTTTTGTTATGTTGTGGGAGTTTTGTTATATTGGGGGAGTTTTTGTTATGTTGGGGGAGTTTTTGTTATGTTGGGGAGTTTTTGTTATGTTGGGGGAGTTTTTGTTATGTTGGGGGAGTTTTTGTTATGTTGGGGGAGTTTTTGTTATATTGGGGGAGTTTTTAGTTATATTGGGGGAGTTTTTGTTATGTTGGGGGAGTTTTGTTATGTTGGGGGAGTTTTTGTTATATGTTGGGGGAGGGGGAGTTTTTGTTATGTTGGGGGAGAGTTTTGTTATGTTGGGGGAGTTTTTGTTATGTTGGGGAAAGTTTTTGTTATATTGGGGGAGTTTTTGTTATATTGGGGGAGTTTTTGTTATGTTGGGGGAGTTTTTGTTATGTTGGGGGGAGGGAGG
Organism: Bulinus truncatus; assembly: GCA_021962125.1. Classification (NCBI taxonomy): domain Eukaryota; kingdom Metazoa; phylum Mollusca; class Gastropoda; family Planorbidae; genus Bulinus; species Bulinus truncatus. The sequence continues at coordinate 1,471,318 of JAGDYQ010000187.1, forward strand.
AGTTTTGTTATGTTGGGGGAGTTTTTGTTATGTTGGGGGAGTTTTTGTTATGTTGGGGGAGTTTTTGTTATATTGGGGGATTGGGGGAGAGTTTGTTATATTGGGGGAGGGGGGAGTTTTGTTATATTGGGGGAGGGGGGAGTTTTTGTTATGTTGTGGGGAGTTTTTGTTATATTGGGGGGAGTTTTTGTTATATTGGGGGAGTTTTTGTTATGTTGGGGGAGGGGGGAGTTTTGTTATGTTGGGGGAGGGGGGGAGTTTTTGTTATATTGGGGGAGTTTTTGTTATGTTGGGGGAGTTTTTGTTATGTTGGGGGAGTTTTTGTTATATTGGGGGAGTTTTTGTTATGTTGGGGGAGTTTTTGTTATGTTGGGGGAGTTTTTGTTATGTTGGGGGGGAGTTTTTGTTATATTGGGGGAGTTTTGTTATATTGGGGGAGTTTTTGTTATGTTGGGAGTTTTGTTATGTTGGGGGGAGTTTTTGTTATATTGGGGGAGGGGGGAGTTTTTGTTATATGTTGGGGGAGTTTTTGTTATATTGGGGGAGTTTTTGTTATGTTGGGGGAGTTTTTGTTATATTGGGGGAGTTTTTGTTATGTTGGGGGAGTTTTTGTTATATTGGGGGAGTTTTTTTGTTATGTTGGGGGGAGTTTTTGTTATGTTGGGGGAGTTTTGTTATGTTGGGGGAGGGGGAGTTTTTGCTATATTGGGGGAGTTTTTGTTATGTTGGGGGAGTTTTGTTATATTGGGGGAGTTTTTGTTATATTGGGGGAGTTTTTGCTTATATTGGGGGAGTTTTTGTTATATTGGGGGAGGGGGAGTTTTTGTTATATTGGGGGAGGGGGAGTTTTTGTTATGTTGGGGGAGTTTTTGTTATATTGGGGGAGTTTTTGTTATATTGGGGGAGTTTTTGTTATATTGGGGGAGTTTTTGTTATATTGGGGGAGTTTGAGGGGGGAGTTTTTGTTATATTGGGGGAGGGGGGAGTTTTTGTTATATTGGGGGAGGGGGAGTTTTTGTTATGTTGGGGGAGTTTTTGTTATGTTGGGGGAGTTTTGTTATGTTGGGGGAGTTTTTGTTATATTGGGGGAGTTTTTGTTATATTGGGGGAGTTTTTGTTATGTTGGGGGAGGGGGGAGTTTTTGTTATATTGGGGGATTTTTTATATTGGGGGAGTTTTTGTTATGTTGGGGGAGGGGGAGTTTTTGTTATATTGGGGGAGTTTTTGTTATGTTGGGGGAGTTTTTGTTATGTTGGGGGAGTTTTTGTTATGTTGGGGGAGTTTTTGTTATGTTGGGGGAGTTTTTGTTATGTTGGGGGAGTTTTTGTTATATTGGGGGAGTTTTTGTTATGTTAGGGGGGATGTTGGGGGAGTTTTTGTTATGTTGGGAGTTTTGTTATAGGGGGAGTTTTTGTTATATTGGGGGAGTTTTTGTTATGTTGGGGGAGTTTTTGTTATATTGGGGGAGTTTTTGTTATATTGGGGGAGTTTTTGTTATGTTGGGGGAGTTTTTGTTATGTTGGGGGAGTTTTTGTTATATTGGGGGAGTTTTTGTTATGTTGGGGGAGTTTTTGTTATATTGGGGGAGTTTTTGTTATGTTGGGGGAGGGGGGAGTTTTTGTTATATTGGGGGAGTTTTTGTTATATTGGGGGAGTTTTTGTTATGTTGGGGGAGTTTTTGTTATATTGGGGGAGGGGGGAGTTTTTGTTATATTGGGGGAGGGGGAGTTTTGTTATGTTGGGGGAGTTTTTGTTATGTTGGGGGAGTTTTTGTTATATTGGGGGAGTTTTTGTTATATTGGGGGAGTTTTTGTTATGTTGGGGGAGTTTTGTTATGTTGGGAGTTTTGTTATGTTGGGGAGTTTTTGTTATGTTGGGGGAGTTTTTGTTATGTTGGGGGAGTTTTTGTTATATTGGGGGAGTTTTTGTTATGTTGGGGGAGTTTTTGTTATGTTGGGGGAGTTTTTGTTATATTGGGGGAGTTTTTGTTATGTTGGGGGAGTTTTTGTTATGTTGGGGGAGTTTTTGTTATGTTGGGGGAGTTTTTGTTATGTTGGGGAGTTTTTGTTATATTGGGGGAGTTTTTGTTATATTGGGGGAGTTTTTGTTAGTTTTTGTTATGTTGGGGGAGTTTTTGTTATGTTGGGGGAGTTTTTGTTATATTGGGGGAGTTTTTGTTATGTTGGGGGAGGGGGAGTTTTTGTTATGTTGGGGGAGGGGGAGTTTTTGTTATATTGGGGGAGTTTTTGTTATGTTGGGGGAGTTTTTGTTATATTGGGGGAGTTTTTGTTATGTTGGGGGAGGGGGAGTTTTTGTTATATTGGGGGAGTTTTTGTTATATTGGGGGAGTTTTTGTTATGTTGGGGGAGTTTTTGTTATATTGGGGGAGGGGGGGAGTTTTTGTTATATTGGGGGAGGGGGGAGTTTTTGTTATGTTGGGGGAGTTTTTGTTATGTTGGGGGAGTTTTTGTTATATTGGGGGAGTTTTTGTTATGTTGGGGGAGTTTTTGTTATGTTGGGGGAGGGGGGAGTTTTTGTTATGTTGGGGGAGGGGGGGAGTTTTTGTTATGTTTGGGGAGGGAGGAGTTTTTGTTATGTTGGGGGAGTTTTTGTTATGTTGGGGGAGTTTTTGTTATGTTGGGGGAGTTTTTGTTATGTTGGGGGAGTTTTTGTTATATTGGGGGAGTTTTTGTTATATTGGGGGAGTTTTTGTTATATTGGGGGAGTTTTTGTTATATTGGGGGAGTTTTTGTTATGTTGGGGGAGGGGGAGTTTTTGTTATATTGGGGGAGGGGGGAGTTTTTGTTATGTTGGGGGAGGGGGAGTTTTTGTTATGTTGGGGGAGTTTTTGTTATGTTGGGGGAGTTTTTGTTATATTGGGGGAGATTTTGTTATATTGGGGGAGTTTTTGTTATATTGGGGGAGGGGGAGTTTTTGTTATATTGGGGGAGGGGGAGAGTTTTTGTTATGTTGGGGGAGGGGGAGTTTTTGTTATGTTGGGGGAGTTTTTGTTATGTTGAGGGAGTTTTTGTTATATTGGGGGAGTTTTTGTTATATTGGGGGGAGTTTTTGTTATGTTGGGGGAGTTTTTGTTATATTGGGGGAGGGGGAGTTTTTGTTATATTGGGGGAGTGGGGGAGTTTTTGTTATGTTGGGGGAGGGGGAGTTTTTGTTATGTTGGGGGAGTTTTTGTTATGTTGGGGGAGTTTTTGTTATATTGGGGGAGTTTTTGTTATATTGGGGGAGTTTTTGTTATGTTGGGGGAGTTTTTGTTATGTTGGGGGAGTTTTTGTTATATTGGGGGAGTTTTTGTTATGTTGGGGGAGTTTTTGTTATGTTGGGGGAGTTTTTGTTATGTTGGGGGAGTTTTTGTTATATTGGGGGAGTTTTTGTTATGTTGGGGGAGTTTTTGTTATGTTGGGGGAGTTTTTGTTATATTGGGGGAGTTTTTGTTATGTTGGGGGAGTTTTTGTTATGTTGGGGGAGTTTTTGTTATATTGGGGGAGTTTTTGTTATGTTGGGGGAGTTTTTGTTATATTGGGGGAGTTTTTGTTATATTGGGGGAGTTTTTGTTATGTTGGGGGAGTTTTTGTTATATTGGGGGAGGGGGAGTTTTTGTTTTATTGGGGGAGGGGGAGTTTTTGTTATGTTGGGGGAGTTTTTGTTATGTTGGGGGAGTTTTTGTTATATTGGGGGAGTTTTTGTTATGTTGGGGGAGTTTTTGTTATGTTGGGGGAGTTTTTGTTATATTGGGGGAGTTTTTGTTATATTGGGGGAGGGGGAGTTTTTGATATATTGGGGGAGGGTGGAGCTTTTGTTATGTTGGGTTAGGGGGGAGTTTTTGTTATGTTGGGGGAGTTTTTGTTATGTTGGGGGAGATTTTGTTATATTGGGGGAGATTTTGTTATATTGGGGGAGTTTTTGTTATATTGGGGGAGGGGGGAGTTTTTGTTATATTGGGGGAGGGGGGAGTTTTTGTTATGTTGGGGGAGGGGGGAGTTTTTGTTATATTGGGGGAGTTTTTGTTATGTTGGGGGACTTTTTGTTATATTGGGGAGTTTTTGTTATATTGGGGGAGTTTTTGTTATGTTGGGGGAGTTTTTGTTTAATTGGGGGGGGGGGGAGTTTTTGTTATATTGGGGGAGGGGGGAGTTTTTGTTATGTTGGGGGAGGGGGAGTTTTTGTTATGTTGGGGGAGTTTTTGTTATGTTGGGGGAGTTTTTGTTATATTGGGGGAGTTTTTGTTATATTGGGGGAGTTTTTGTTATGTTGAGGGAGTTTTTGTTATGTTGGGGGAGTTTTTGTTATATTGGGGGAGTTTTTGTTATATTGGGGGAGTTTTTGTTATATTGGGGGAGTTTTTGTTATGTTAGGGGAGTTTTTGTTATATTGGGGGAGGGGGGAGTTTTTGTTTTATTGGGGGAGGGGGGAGTTTTTGTTATATTGGGGGAGTTTTTGTTATGTTGGGGGAGTTTTTGTTATATTGGGGGAGTTTTTGTTATATTGGGGGAGTTTTTGTTATGTTGGGGGAGTTTTTGTTATATGGGGGGCGGGGGGAGTTTTTGTTATATTGGGGGAGGGGGAGTTTTTGTTATGTTGGGGGAGTTTTTGTTATGTTGGGGGAGTTTTTGTTATATTGGGGGAGTTTTTGTTATATTGGGGGAGTTTTTGTTATGTTGGGGGAGTTTTTGTTATGTTGGGGGAGTTTTTGTTATGTTGGGGGAGTTTTTGTTATGTTGGGGGAGTTTTTGTTATGTTGGGGGAGTTTTTGTTATATTGGGGGAGTTTTTGTTATGTTGGGGGAGTTTTTGTTATGTTGGGGGAGTTTTTGTTATATTGGGGGTGTTTTTGTTATGTTGGGGGAGTTTTTGTTATGTTGGGGGAGTTTTTGTTATATTGTGGGAGTTTTTGTTATGTTGGGGGAGTTTTTGTTATATTGGTGGAGTTTTTGTTATATTGGGGGAGTTTTTGTTATATTGGGGGAGTTTTGTTATGTTGGGGGAGTTTTTGTTATGTTGGGGGAGTTTTTGTTATATTGGAGGAGTTTTTTTTATGTTGGGGGAGTTTTTGTTATGTTGGGGAAGGTTTTGTTATGTTGGGGAAGTTTTTGTTATATTGGGGGAGGGGGAGTTTTTGTTATATTGGGGGAGGGGGAGTTTTGTTACGTTGGGGGAGGGGGGAGTTTTTGTTATGTTTGGGGAGGGAGGAGTTTTTGTTATGTTGGGGGAGTTTTTGTTATGTTGGGGGAGTTTTTGTTATATTGGGGGAGTTTTTGTTATATTGGGGGAGTTTTTGTTATGTTGGGGGAGTTTTTGTTATGTTGGGGGAGGGGGGAGTTTTTGTTATATTGGGGGAGGGGGGAGTTTTTGTTATATTGGGGGAGGGGGGAGTTTTTGTTATATTGGGGGAGAAGGGAATTTTTGTTATATTGGGGGAGGGGGGAGTTTTTGTTATATTGGGGGAGGGGGGAGTTTTTGTTATATTGGGGGAGGGGGGAGTTTTTGTTATATTGGGGGAGTTTTTGTTATGTTGGGGGAGTTTTTGTTATGTTGGGGGAGTTTTTGTTATGTTGGGGGAGGGGGGAGTTTTTGTTATGTTGGGGGAGGGGGAGTTTTTGTTATATTGGGGGAGGGGGAGTTTTTGTTATATTGGGGGAGAAGGGAGTTTTTGTTATGTTGGGGGAGGGGGGGAGTTTTTGTTATATTGGGGGAGTTTTTGTTATGTTGGGGGAGTTTTTGTTATGTTGGGGGAGTTTTTGTTATGTTGGGGGAGTTTTTGTTATGTTGGGGGAGTTTTTGTTATGTTGTGGGAGTTTTTGTTATATCGGGGGAGTTTTTGTTATGTTGGGGGAGTTTTTGTTATGTTGGGGGAGTTTTTGTTATATTGGGGGAGTTTTTGTTATATTGGGGGGGGGAGTTTTTGTTATGTTGGGGGAGGGGGAGTTTTTGTTATGTTTGGGGAGGGAGGAGTTTTGTTATGTTGGGGGAGTTTTTGTTATGTTGGGGGAGTTTTTGTTATGTTGGGGGAGTTTTTGTTATGTTGGGGGAGTTTTTGTTATATTGGGGGAGTTTTTGTTATGTTGGGGGAGTTTTTGTTATGTTGGGGGAGTTTTTGTTATATTGGGGGTGTTTTTGTTATGTTGGGGGAGTTTTTGTTATGTTGGGGGAGTTTTTGTTATATTGTGGGAGTTTTTGTTATGTTGGGGGAGTTTTTGTTATATTGGTGGAGTTTTTGTTATATTGGGGGAGTTTTTGTTATATTGGGGGAGTTTTTGTTATGTTGGGGGAGTTTTTGTTATGTTGGGGGAGTTTTTGTTATATTGGAGGAGTTTTTTTTATGTTGGGGGAGTTTTTGTTATGTTGGGGAAGGTTTTGTTATGTTGGGGAAGTTTTTGTTATATTGGGGGAGGGGGGAGTTTTTGTTATATTGGGGGAGGGGGGAGTTTTTGTTATGTTGGGGGAGGGGGGAGTTTTTGTTATGTTTGGGGAGGGAGGAGTTTTTGTTATGTTGGGGGAGTTTTTGTTATGTTGGGGGAGTTTTTGTTATATTGGGGGAGTTTTTGTTATATTGGGGGAGTTTTTGTTATGTTGGGGGAGTTTTTGTTATGTTGGGGGAGGGGGGGAGTTTTTGTTATATTGGGGGAGGGGGAGTTTTGTTATATTGGGGGAGGGGGAGTTTTTGTTATATTGGGGGAGAAGGGAATTTTTGTTATATTGGGGGAGGGGGGAGTTTTTGTTATATTGGGGGAGGGGGGGAGTTTTTGTTATATTGGGGGGAGGGGGAGTTTTTGTTATATTGGGGGAGTTTTTGTTATGTTGGGGGAGTTTTTGTTATGTTGGGGGAGTTTTTGTTATGTTGGGGGAGGGGGAGTTTTTGTTATGTTGGGGGAGGGAGAAGTTTTTGTTATATTGGGGGAGGGGGGAGTTTTTGTTATATTGGGGGAGAAGGGAGTTTTTGTTATGTTGGGGGAGGGGGGAGTTTTTGTTATATTGGGGGAGTTTTTGTTATATTGGGGGAGTTTTTGTTATGTTGGGGGAGTTTTTGTTATGTTGGGGGAGTTTTTGTTATGTTGGGGGAGTTTTTGTTATGTTGTGGGAGTTTTTGTTATATCGGGGGAGTTTTTGTTATGTTGGGGGAGTTTTTGTTATGTTGGGGGAGTTTTTGTTATATTGGGGGAGTTTTTGTTATATTGGGGGAGGGGGAGTTTTTGTTATGTTGGGGGAGGGGGAGTTTTTGTTATGTTTGGGGAGGGAGGAGTTTTTGTTATGTTGGGGGAGTTTTTGTTATGTTGGGGGAGTTTTTGTTATATTGGGGGAGTTTTTGTTATATTGGGGGAGTTTTTGTTATGTTGAGGGAGTTTTTGTTATATTGGGGGAGTTTTTGTTATATTGGGGGAGTTTTTGTTATGTTGGGGGAGTTTTGTTATATTGGGGGAGGGGGAGTTTTTGTTATATTGGGGGAGGGGGAGTTTTTGTTATGTTGGGGGAGGGGGAGTTTTGTTATGTTGGGGGAGTTTTTGTTATGTTGGGGGAGTTTTTGTTATATTGGGGGAGTTTTTGTTATATTGGGGGAGTTTTTGTTATGTTGGGGGAGTTTTTGTTATGTTGGGGGAGTTTTTGTTATATTGGGGGAGTTTTTGTTATATTGGGGGAGGGGGGAGTTTTTGTTATGTTGGGGGAGGGGGAGTTTTTGTTATGTTGGGGGAGTTTTTGTTATGTTGGGGGAGTTTTTGTTATATTGGGGGAGTTTTTGTTATATTGGGGGAGTTTTTGTTATGTTGGGGGAGTTTTTGTTATATTGGGGGAGTTTTTGTTATATTGGGGGAGGGGGAGTTTTTGTTATGTTGGGGGAGGGGGGAGTTTTTGTTATATTGGGGGAGTTTTTGTTATATTGGGGGAGTTTTTGTTATGTTGGGGGAGTTTTTGTTATATTGGGGGAGGGGGAGTTTTTGTTATATTGGGGGAGGGGGGAGTTTTTGTTATGTTGGGGGAGTTTTTGTTATGTTGGGGGAGTTTTTGTTATATTGGGGGAGTTTTTGTTATATTGGGGGAGTTTTTGTTATGTTAGGGGAGTTTTTGTTATATTGGGGGAGGGGGAGTTTTTGTTATATTGGGGGAGTTTTTGTTATGTTGGGGGAGTTTTTGTTATATTGGGGGAGTTTTTGTTATATTGGGGGAGTTTTTGTTATGTTGGGGGAGTTTTTGTTATGTTGGGGGAGTTTTTGTTATGTTGGGGGAGTTTTTGTTATGTTGGGGGAGTTTTTGTTAGTGTTGGGGGAGTTTTTGTTATATTGGGGGAGTTTTTGTTATGTTGGGGGAGTTTTTGTTATGTTGGGGGAGTTTTTGTTATATTGGGGAGTTTTTGTTATGTTGGGGGAGTTTTTGTTATGTTGGGGGAGTTTTTGTTATATTGGGGAGTTTTTGTTATGTTGGGGGAGTTTTTGTTATATTGGTGGAGTTTTTGTTATATTGGGGGAGTTTTTGTTATATTGGGGGAGTTTTTGTTATGTTGGGGGAGTTTTTGTTATGTTGGGGGAGTGTTTTGTTTTATTGGGGGAGTTTTTTGTTATGTTGGGGGAGTTTTTGTTATATTGGGGGAGGGGGAGTTTTTGTTATATTGGGGGAGGGGGAGTTTTTGTTATGTTGGGGGAGGGGGAGTTTTTGTTATATTGGGGGAGTTTTTGTTATGTTGGGGGAGTTTTTGTTATATTGGGGGAGTTTTTGTTATGTTGGGGGAGGGGGAGTTTTGTTATATTGGGGGAGTTTTTGTTATATTGGGGGAGTTTTTGTTATGTTGGGGGAGTTTTTGTTATATTGGGGGAGGGGGGAGTTTTTGTTATATTGGGGGAGGGGGAGTTTTCGTTATGTTGGGGGAGGAGGGAGTTTTTGTTATGTTGGGGGAGTTTTTGTTATGTTGGGGGAGTTTTTGTTATGTTGGGGGAGTTTTTGTTATGTTGGGGGAGGGGGGGGAGTTTTTGTTATGTTGGGGGAGGGGGAGTTTTTGTTATATTGGGGGAGGGGGAGTTTTTGTTATATTGGGGGAGAAGGGAGTTTTTGTTATGTTGGGGGAGGGGGAGTTTTTGTTATATTGGGGGAGTTTTTGTTATATTGGGGGAGTTTTTGTTATGTTGGGGGAGTTTTTTGTTATGTTGGGGGAGGGGAGCTTTTGTTATGTTGGGGGAGGGGGAGTTTTTGTTATGTTGGGGGAGTTTTTGTTATGTTGGGGGAGTTTTTGTTATATTGGGGGAGATTTTGTTATATTGGGGGAGTTTTTGTTATATTGGGGGAGGGGGAGTTTTTGTTATATTGGGGGAGGGGGAGTTTTTGTTATGTTGGGGGAGGGGGAGTTTTTGTTAGTTTGGGGGAGTTTTTGTTATGTTGGGGGAGTTTTTGTTATATTGGGGGAGTTTTTGTTATGTTGGGGGAGTTTTTGTTATGTTGGGGGAGTTTTTGTTATATTGGGGGAGTTTTTGTTATATTGGGGGAGGGGGAGCTTTTGTTATGTTGGGGGAGGGGGAGTTTTTGTTATGTTGGGGGAGTTTTTGTTATGTTGGGGGAGTTTTTGTTATATTGGGGGAGATTTTGTTATATTGGGGGAGTTTTTGTTATATTGGGGGAGGGGGGAGTTTTTGTTATATTGGGGGAGGGGGAGTTTTTGTTATGTTGGGGGAGGGGGAGTTTTTGTTATGTTGGGGGAGTTTTTGTTATGTTGAGGGAGTTTTTGTTATATTGGGGAGTTTTTGTTATATTGGGGAGTTTTTGTTATGTTGGGGGAGTTTTTGTTATATTGGGGGAGGGGGGAGTTTTTGTTATATTGGGGGAGGGGGAGTTTTTGTTATGTTGGGGGAGTTTTTGTTATGTTGGGGGAGTTTTTGTTATATTGGGGGAGTTTTTGTTATATTGGGGGAGTTTTTGTTATGTTAGGGGAGTTTTTGTTATATTGGGGGAGGGGGAGTTTTTGTTATATTGGGGGAGGGGGAGTTTTTGTTATATTGGGGGAGTTTTTGTTATGTTGGGGGAGTTTTTGTTATATTGGGGGAGTTTTTGTTATATTGGGGGAGTTTTTGTTATGTTGGGGGAGTTTTTGTTATGTTGGGGGAGTTTTTGTTATGTTGGGGGAGTTTTTGTTATGTTGGGGGAGTTTTTGTTATGTTGGGGGAGTTTTTGTTATATTGGGGGAGTTTTTGTTATGTTGGGGGAGTTTTTGTTATGTTGGGGGAGTTTTTGTTATATTGGGGGTGTTTTTGTTATGTTGGGGGAGTTTTTGTTATGTTGGGGGAGTTTTTGTTATATTGGGGGAGTTTTTGTTATGTTGGGGGAGTTTTTGTTATATTGGTGGAGTTTTTGTTATATTGGGGGAGTTTTTGTTATATTGGGGGAGTTTTTGTTATGTTGGGGGAGTTTTTGTTATGTTGGGGGAGTTTTTGTTATATTGGGGGAGTTTTTGTTATGTTGGGGGAGTTTTTGTTATGTTGGGGAAGGTTTTGTTATGTTGGGGAAGTTTTTGTTATATTGGGGGAGGGGGGAGTTTTTGTTATATTGGGGGAGGGGGGAGTTTTTGTTATGTTGGGGGAGGGGGGAGTTTTTGTTATGTTGGGGGAGGGAGGAGTTTTGTTATGTTGGGGGAGTTTTTGTTATGTTGGGGGAGTTTTTGTTATATTGGGGGAGTTTTTGTTATATTGGGGGAGTTTTTGTTATGTTGGGGGAGTTTTTGTTATATTGGGGGAGGGGGAGTTTTTGTTATATTGGGGGAGGGGGAGTTTTTGTTATGTTGGGGGAGGGGGAGTTTTTGTTATATTGGGGGAGTTTTTGTTATGTTGGGGGAGTTTTTGTTATATTGGGGGAGTTTTTGTTATGTTGGGGGAGGGGGAGTTTTTGTTATATTGGGGGAGTTTTTGTTATATTGGGGGAGTTTTTGTTATGTTGGGGGAGTTTTTGTTATATTGGGGGAGGGGGGAGTTTTTGTTATATTGGGGGAGGGGGAGTTTTTGTTATGTTGGGGGAGGGGGAGTTTTTGTTATGTTGGGGGAGTTTTTGTTATGTTGGGGGAGTTTTTGTTATATTGGGGGAGTTTTTGTTATATTAGGGGAGTTTTTGTTATGTTGGGGGAGTTTTTGTTATGTTGGGGGAGTTTTTGTTATGTTGGGGGAGTTTTTGTTATATTGGGGGTGTTTTTGTTATGTTGGGGGAGTTTTTGTTATGTTGGGGGAGTTTTTGTTATGTTGGGGGAGTTTTTGTTATATTGGGGGAGTTTTTGTTATATTGGGGGAGGGGGAGTTTTTGTTATATTGGGGGAGGGGGAGTTTTTGTTATGTTGGGTGAGGGGGAGTTTTTGTTATGTTGGGGGAGTTTTTGTTATATTGGGGGAGTTTTTGTTATATTGGGGGAGGGGGAGTTTTTGTTATGTTGGGGGAGTTTTTGTTATGTTGGGGGAGTTTTTGTTATATTGGGGGAGTTTTTGTTATGTTGGGGGAGTTTTTGTTATATTGGGGGAGTTTTTGTTATGTTGGGGGAGTTTTTGTTATGTTGGGGGAGTTTTTGTTATGTTGGGGGAGTTTTTGTTATGTTGGGGGAGTTTTTGTTATGTTGGGGGAGTTTTTGTTATATTGGGGGAGTTTTTGTTATGTTGGGGGAGTTTTTGTTATGTTGGGGGAGTTTTTGTTATATTGGGGGTGTTTTTGTTATGTTGGGGGAGTTTTTGTTATGTTGGGGGAGTTTTTGTTATATTGGGGGAGTTTTTGTTATGTTGGGGGAGTTTTTGTTATATTGGGGGAGTTTTTGTTATATTGGGGGAGTTTTTGTTATATTGGGGGAGTTTTTGTTATGTTGGGGGAGTTTTTGTTATGTTGGGGGAGTTTTTGTTATATTGGGGAGTTTTTGTTATGTTGGGGGAGTTTTTGTTATGTTGGGGAAGGTTTTGTTATGTTGGGGGAGTTTTTGTTATATTGGGGGAGGGGGAGTTTTTGTTATATTGGGGGAGGGGGAGTTTTTGTTATGTTGGGGGAGGGGGGAGTTTTTGTTATGTTGGGGGAGGGGGAGTTTTTGTTATGTTTGGGGAAGGGGGAGTTTTGTTATGTTGGGGGAGGGGGAGTTTTTGTTATGTTGAGGGAGTTTTTGTTATGTTGGGGGAGTTTTTGTTATATTGGGGGAGTTTTTGTTATATTGGGGGAGTTTTTGTTATGTTGGGGGAGTTTTTGTTATATTGGGGGAGGGGGGAGTTTTTGTTATATTGGGGGAGGGGGAGTTTTTGTTATGTTGGGGGAGGGGGAGTTTTTGTTATGTTGGGGGAGTTTTTGTTATGTTGGGGGAGTTTTTGTTATATTGGGGGAGTTTTTGTTATATTAGGGGAGTTTTTGTTATGTTGGGGGAGTTTTTGTTATATTGGGGGAGGGGGGAGTTTTTGTTATATTGGGGGAGGGGGGAGTTTTTGTTATGTTGGGGGAGTTTTTGTTATGTTGGGAGAGTTTTTGTTATATTGGGGGAGTTTTTGTTATATTGGGAGAGTTTTTGTTATGTTGGGGGAGTTTTTGTTATGTTGGGGGAGTTTTTGTTATGTTGGGGGAGTTTTTGTTATATTGGGGGAGTTTTTGTTATGTTGGGGGAGTTTTTGTTATATTGGGGGAGTTTTTGTTATGTTGGGGGAGTTTTTGTTATGTTGGGGAAGTTTTTGTTATATTGGGGGAGTTTTTGTTATGTTGGGGGAGTTTTTGTTATGTTGGGGAAGGTTTTGTTATGTTGGGGGAGTTTTTGTTATATTGGGGGAGTTTGTGTTATATTGGGGGAATTTTGTTATATTGGGGGAGTTTTCTATTGTTAAATGTTATATGGGGGGGGGGAACTGACATTTTTGCGTTATATAATATATGAATGGCCCCTATGACGCACTTTCTTATGCTCTGGGCACTAGCCTGTACATATCAGATGTTATTCATCGTTCAAACATAGGCCAGAACGCTTCGGAATTGAATAAGTTATCCAGTTTTGTAAAATATTTTCTAAATAATTTTTCTTTATTTCATAATATGAATAACTAATATTTTAATTACTATTTTAACAATTAAAATTGTTTAATCTTGATACGAATGTTTCATTGTGCTGTTTATGGAGAAATTCATATAATAATTTTATTGTTATACACATGCATTGTTACAACTTTCAGTAATACCTTAGAATTTATTTATTTAATATTATAAAAATTTATTTTGAATATCATAACCGATATTACCTGACGTAGATTATTACATTGATAATATTGGTTGCCATGCCAACAACTGAAACAATAGGTCCGAGGTAGACATAGTTTGCAGTGATAATATTGATGGCGTCTTCTTTTGAAATCAATGTATCGATTATATTGTCACCGCTGACGTTCACTGTGGTGTTCATTGTCCACTGTAATCTGGCCAGTGTTTATTTAACACAGTATGGCAGAGTCGGTGGCTCCAAATGTACAGTTTGTCATACAAATATTATTTCTTATTTCGATTGCGTTTTTTATTTAAACGTTATTTTATATTCAACAACCGACAATTGCACAGGTTGTAAGGGAAGATATATACCGCTGACACATGCATGTATATTTACGAGCCAGCACAGAGTCAGGCTTACACGCACACACACCACACACACACACACATATATATATATATATATATATATATATTTATATATATATAATATGCAAACATTTGAAGAAACTGAATTAACATTAAGGTTTGAAAAAAGATGCAGTGAGATAATATTGACCAATAGCCTTCATTGGCTTTACTGTCTCATTGCACTTTAATTAGCTAGTAGCTCAA
>JAGDYQ010000187.1:1485618-1498678 GCA_021962125.1 Bulinus truncatus
TTGTCTCTGAGCGACATTTTGTTTGAGGTCAGAATTTGTGAGCGATTTAAGCGATGCCGTCCGTCTGAGTGAGCGATCGTACGTGTAGTGGCGTGATAATCAACGCTTGAATTCGTGTGAGCGATCGCTCACGCGCTCAGATTTGAAGTTAAACATTGGTAAAATATACCATTTGGCGCCCTTGTGAGTAGCTCCTGGGGCATGATGCCCGACGCCCCCTTGCCCGTTCTCACCACTGACAGGAAAAGCTTATTCGGTTGTACGCAGGACATATAATTTTCTTTTTAAAAAACAAACAAGAATTTGAAGAACGTACGTCTGAGGGGTACTGCTAGATACTTTCACACCCTTTTGGGGTACACTCGCGAAAAAGCGTTGAGAATAGCGGTTTTAGAACAATTATAATCTCGTTACATGAAGTAAAATACAAATGTATTTTCAGCAACATAGTTGATAGAAGTCGATAAATCTTGGCGCCTTTGATAACATCCAACAACTGGGGGCTTCTTCTGTCATACCCCCTCCCCCCACCCCACCCACTGCCCTTAAATTTTTTTAAATAGAATCTCTATAGTGCTAAACACGTACATATATTACATGGTAATGAAGAGTTCATTATTTCGGGACCATTCACATAGTGATGATGATATCATGTAAAGTTAAAAGACTTTTATTTCTAATTACCTGCCTTCCTCCAATTATAATAGAAGGGCACCCGAAGTGATAACTTTTTTTTGTCTTTTATAAGCATCCTTCCTGATTTTATTTAAAGGGCACAAAAAATTTAATATAACTAAATACAATATAACTTTGTGTAACTTTAAAATATTTTTTTAAATACGATTTAATTTTTTGGTTGAGATATTATCGATTAAGTTTATTTTAAAAGATTAAATTATATTTTTTAAAGTCAATATTATTTAAACTAATCATAAAACAATTTTAGGTACAAAACAAAATTTGTACTTAATTTCTTATAGCGTTATTTTTTTAAACATCAAACAAACAAAATGAAATAGAGACGCAGTTAAAAATAGGGGTACGTTATGATTCATAGAATTCTGATGATATCAACAACAACTACTCAAATATTTAAATTATAACAATCCCTTAATTTTTAGGATATGAAATATAATAAATGTAACCTGTATATAGCATATTAACTATTATTATTAACACTAATACACTTATATTTGTTTAAGTATATTTTAAAAGTGGCATCTAGGATCTAACGGCCTCCTTGTTTGTTCACAATGATAAATTTAGGATCAACCTGCTGCCTTCGTTATAGATAGTGTTTTCAAAGGCACAATCAAACCCTCCTTCACTGCCCCCTTTCAGTCACCGTGATAGTTTCGGATCGAATCCCCCTCCCCTTGCCCATTTGTTCATAGTGATCGTTCGGGAATATAGTTGTTCTGTCTTGGTGTCACTACTGAAGTTTATGTGACTTGAGGTACTAGATGATACCTTCATCGCGGTTGAGCACCTCTTCATGGCAAGCGGGGAGTTGTATTCCTTTTGGCTATTCAAAAAGTTACTATTAACTAAATAACTAGAAAATAATTCTAAACTTTGTTAAACCACCTTAAATCCATGTTCAAAATATGGTAATTTAAATTTAAATTTGCAAAATTATTGTATTTTTCTTATATTAAGTGATATTTGCAAATTAAATACGTAATTTAAAAGATGGGGCATCAAAATACATATCAGTTATCACTCAATGTAGCCACATTTATGAATTTTATAACCCCCCGACCCTGGTCCACGGGCTTCGTCATATCTATTCACGTATAGAATCACTTTGTCTATTTCGTACATGAAATAATCCATCTCAAAATCTCCTCGATAGCTATGGATTATAACAGAAGCAGGTTGAATAGAACTGTAGCGGCCCCATGGGTGGCAACTGCGGTGACTCAATTGGAGTTCATTCTTTGATACCTAATTGTAACAAAGCCAAAAGTTAGTTCCAGGCTCCGCATATGACGCTCACCCAAGGATCCACATATTATTTACCCAAGCCCCCACATATGACGCTCACCTAAGCCCCCACATATGACGCTCACCCAAGCCCCCACATATGACGCTCGCCCAAGCCCCCACATGGAGACGCTCACCGGTGTTCACATGTGATGCTCTGTCCAAGGCTCCACATATGACGCTCACCTAAGGCCCCACATATGATGCTCGCCCAAGGCTCCACATATGACGCTCACCTAAGGCCCCATATATGATGCTCACTAAAGCCCCCAAATATGACGTTCGCCCAAGGCCCCACATATGGCGCTCACCCAAGCCCCCACATATGACGCTTCACCAAGTTTCTCCCCACATATGACGTTCACCCAAGGCCCCACATGCGATGCTCGCCCAAGGCCCCACATATGACGCTCACCCTAAGCTCCACATATGACACTCGCGTACTGCTAAGTACGTCTACAATCCCCTATCAATCTAGAGTTATATTTATAATATTCTTTGTCCAATTGTATCGTTAAAGAAACTTAACGGGACACAGAGAGAATCACTTATTTTAAGAATTCCTGTCTTAAACAATAAAACGCTACTGTAACGGCGCGTTCACTATACCATATCAGAACAGTCCCTGTATCATGAAAATTTTACAGCAGGGGCCAGGCATTCTACAGTAGAGGCCAGGCAATAGCAGAGTGGGGGGGCAAGGGACAAAATTTACAGGGCAGAACAAATAAGCAGAGGGGGCCAGACAAAATCGCAGGGGCGCCCCCCCGGCCCCCTATCGCAGGCTACGGAATTGTATCAGAAGCGTAATTTTGTTTCTTTTCAGTATTTCACTACCACCACAGCCAGGCTACCTATGGTAGCTGTTTCTTTGTTTATCACAAGCATTTTGCCAAATGCCAGTGAATGTGTATACGTGTGTGTTAAATTGTTACACATTTAAAAAAGCTGTAGTTTGGCATGAGTACCAAGGGTTGTGAAATCTGTCAACGAATTAAAAGAGTCACTGTCTTTGTTCATCGACTGGAGTCGCAACTAGATATCGAACTGGGTATATTAAACACAATAAAAAATAAATTAAATGGTCAGGATAACCTGTGCTAACTTGCGCGGTTAGAAGCTATTTTTAGAACACACAACACTTTCGCTTGCGTGTGTGCGTTTTAGGAACGGGTTATTGTATGTAAGGTCGTAGTAAGCCAATTCTGGTTCCCTTGACAATCTCCAACAGCTTGGGCCCTCTGAACACAAACACAGCACACTTTATTTCAGATTACCGTTCCGTCGGGGCCCATTAAGGGCAGGGGTTCCCTAACATGTGTTCGGGTTACACCCGCTTCCGGGGGCGACCCTTGTAAAGTATTATCTATTTCATTATTTATAAGGAAAAAAACTAATAATTATATAATAGCGATTTGGGTTCTTTGTTAAATTGAAAAGTAAAGAATTAATACAACAGTATTCCAGTTTAAAAATACAACTCTGGAAAAATCGGATTCGCCCGAAACCAAAAATAACCTAGCCTACCAATCAAGCCTAAAGTGATATAACTCTATGCAAAGGTTTGCAGGTGCCAGCTAGTATTAAATAATACATAACTTACCTCTATCTTCTTTTTTTTTGCTGTTTAGCCTATCTACCTTAGAATTTGTTGTGAATTATCACTCTCTCCCAACTCATGCACTCTCTACTCACCTTGAAATCGACAGAATGATGTAGGCAACAAGGACGCAGGCTATGATATGTCCGTAAAGATGAATAGTTACTTCACTTGACCCTGCTGAATCACTCATGTGTCGTCCACTTAATTAGGAAAGGTTTTCTATTTTCTATCACTGCCCACAATCAATGCTAAAGGGCGCGGAGGCCACGGTGGGGGGCGGGGGTGTCTACCGCGTGACCAACGCGGTGTAACCTAGCGTCGACAGCTGAGATTAGAGCCCGTGACTCGCTGTTGTGCTGGTCAGGCCAATATATCTCATCGTTACCTAGCCTTTCCTCATTTGAGACATTGACTACAACCTTATCGCCACCGAGCCACCTGATTTACGACATTTTGGATGTAATCGGTTCGTATCGAACATGTTTTGATAAACTGTCTTTGAAAAATGAACCATTTTTTTCATGGAAAGCTGTTCTAATGGGCCCTAGGCAGAGACTTCTGAAGGTATTAAGGAACCCAGGACAACAACAAAAAAAAATCTTCTATGGGTGCTCCTTGCTCCGGATTTATGAAAATTAATTCTTGAAAGGGTGCCCTATAGCTGGGGGGGGGGACAGGTCTCGGCGGTTGTCAAGTTTTAGTAGCCACAAGTTTAGCTCTACCTACAATATAAAAGAAAATTACTATAAAAACATATGAATGGCGCCTTTGAAAATCTTCAACAATCTCTTGAGGTCAGATTCCAGAAACAGCCTCGAATAATGTGCATTGGAGTTTATGGAGGTAAATCAAATAAAATGTTAGCATAGTACACATATATGTTTATTCCTGGAGTTTAACGCAGTAGAGGTTTGTCTCATGCCCAGCTTTTACTCGTGCACCTGGGGGCCCCCACTAGTGAACTGCACTGTATATCGAACCTTTCACTAATCCAAAATGTAATAATTCTTTTGTGAGTGTGTGTCGTGTGGATGTTTGGTTTAGAGTCCTGAACTTTTACAATGGAAGCCTAAAATGTTGCTGAAAGTCGGCTCATTTAGCAGAGCCGTAGCTAGCTATTGCGGCGCCCTGTACCAGTTACAATTTTTGAAGCGCCCTTCTCTCTGACTGAAAAGTGACAAAAATATTCAATATAACCGCCCTTTTCCGAGCCCAACACAAAATTGCAGTAATCTTTACTCGCCACCAGTTCATCAGCTACTTGCAATAATGAATGATGATTAAGGGCTATGGCGACGAAGTAGCTGTG
This sequence comes from Bulinus truncatus, assembly GCA_021962125.1. Lineage (NCBI taxonomy): Eukaryota > Metazoa > Mollusca > Gastropoda > Planorbidae > Bulinus > Bulinus truncatus. Next base: position 1,490,517 of record JAGDYQ010000187.1, read on the forward strand.
CAGTGCGGTGAAAAAGTTTAATACATTTCGATGGTCTGGTTATTTGGCTTTATTTAATGCACCATTCTAATACAGGCTACATAAAGCAGTCCTTTCAACCTTTTTCGCGACTATACCCCACATAAAACGAAAAGTATCAATTTGTTACCCCTCACTCACACAAGTTCAGCTAATAAATGTGCCTAATTTTCATTATGGGATATGCTTTTTAGCGCATCTTCTTATGCAATTCTTCGGCAATGTGGTTTTTTTGGTGATGAGTCATGCAACAAACTGCAATCTTCTTTTCAAGCTCTGGTTACTTTTAAACAAAAATTTGTGTGTCACTGCGTACCATTATAACTTTTCCGTACCCTTCCTTGCGGTACGCTGACTAACACCGGTTGAGAGCCGCGGGGGTCTGCGCCTTTGTGGTACAACAGTCCTCGTCACACCATTATATACATTCTGTGATCCTCGTTAAGGCCTCCGCATGCGTGAACAATTAATTCATAGCTCGGTGGTGAATTATATTGGAGTAAAAATTCAATGATCTAATTGACGGCTACCTCCCTACGGCAACAATGGCGGTGATAGTACAGTTAAAACTATTGTTACATAAGTTCAGTGAAGTTATAAGTGAAGCGTGAAGGAACAAGTTTAAAATACGAGTTGTTGGGGGCGGGGGGGTACATATTTTTTATAATCTCCCCTTCCTCTTTTCTTACAGTGATAATGTAACCCCTTTCGTTTTTTTTCCGAATTGGAAGGGGGAGGTGCAGCCTGTAACGTGCGGGGCCAGGGCGGGTCTCCCCCTGCGTTTATGTCTGGCCCCCTCTGCTTATTTGTGCTACTTAGTAAAATGTATTACCTGCCCCTCCCCTGCTATTGCCGCCTGGCCCCTGCTGTAAAAATGCCTGTCTCATTGTAGAATTCTCAATGTTACGAGGTTAGTAGGGGTTCAGTTTGGACTGTGGGTCCAGAGTGTACCATATTTTTAATATATCTCAAGAAAGCAAAATCAATTATTTCTATCAATTTGAAAACTGAATTTTTAATTGATTGATTTTTTTCCTGATAGAGGCCCGCAAAACTTCTTTTGCTGCAATCGGAATTTCTTACGAGTGCCCTGCCTACTATCACCATGAGATCTTAAAGAATGATACAGTTATGACCAGAGCTGTCTTAAAAGATGTATGGTCCACAAAAGAACGCTGTGCTGTGACATCTTCGACGAGAATGAAATATAAAGGTCTCTAAGCTCCGACACTCACGGAGTCCTCAGCAGTGGTGCGGGTTCCAGGGTTGCGACATCAGCAGGGCCCCTTAATAAACAACAAGTTGAAAAAATTGACATGGTCGGGGCGACTGGGCCCTTACAGATGCGGGCCCTCTGGCAATGACCCCCTGCTCCCCCTCTCGGCGTGTCTAATCTCAGTGTAAGTAAAGTTACATGTATTTACCAGCTGACGACAACTTAAAAGAGTGCAATATGCCAAAGATTAAAAAATAAACAAAAGGAATGGCGGATGGGCTTTTAAACACAGTTGTTTTATATATCTGTGGTTTCAAGTGAAAACGAAAAACAAAATTCTTAGCTCGGTTGGAAAAAAATAACCTAAGAAAAGATTTAAACCAACATAAATTCCTGCCTGTTTGATACGGTAAAAAATATTTTGAAACAACAACAACATTATGTCAATAAACGTTGTTGTTTAATGTGTTTTCTTTTTCGGTTTGTAAATAAATTGGAATTCATATTGCATGACTTTGAGATTCCATATCAACTCAAAATAAAATGTCGTGATTGTCGTTTGGGGGTAGAAAAAAGTAGGAATCAGGCGTGGACAGAGAATGAGATAGAGAGATGGCCAAACAGACAAATTTAGAGACAGTCAAACAGACAGATGGATAGATGAAGGTATTGGGTGAATTACTTGACTTACTAAATTTAACTTCGCAAAGAAAAGTCAAAAACGATAATATCTAATAAACCCTCTCGGGTAAATCCTTCACCCCACCCCATTTGAGTACATATACTCCAAGTAAAGGTGTTTCATTATCTATTATTGAATCTTGAACTTTACCTTTAATACTTTTAGGAACAAAAGAATTAACAAATCAAGTAGTCCAATAGGAACACCATACACTATCAGTTTGGTCGAAGGTCACGATAATATAGGTAAAGTGGAGGAATATCGGTGGCGAAGGACCTGCGACTAATTAGCACACACGAAAAGCCACCGGTGGCATACACTGTAGTGTGGTTAACGCGCCAATGCCCACCCCCTCAGTGGCGCAACCAGGGGGGGCCAAATCATCAATACATATTTTATTATATAAAGTTACTAAAAAGATTGTCAAACTGTCTTTTCTCTATGTGTGAGCCCCCCTAGCATTTTTTTCTATATGTGAGTCCCCCCTCCAGCATTTTTTGCTGGTTGCGCCCTGCTCCCCCCCCTTATCAATATTAACAATGACATCGATGTAATTAATATCCACAGTGATCCGTCATCACGTTTTCAATATTTAAAAGATTAAAAGCTATTAGTGATTGTAAAAGTTAAATTACCGAGCGGTAGGACCGTCTTATAGGCACAGGTCGGCAAAAGGCCTAAGGTCGCCATACCTTTAAGAGATACCCAAAAGTCTATAAGAAATCTTAAATATATATATATAACTATATATATATATATATATATATATATATATATATATATATATATATAAATGTTATATGTATTTTTAAAGAAAATATTCACTGATTTTTTTTATTTAAAAGCATAATTGATGATATAACAGTATGAGCTCTCCGATGTTTTGCGCTTGTAAATCAAGTAAATTACAGTGGTCCCCAACCTTTTTTCGCCACGGACCGGTCAGCGTTTGATTTCACTGCGGCTCCATTAAGGAGGCTTTTGATTATCTCTCGTCTCTGGAATATCGCACAATCCGGATAAAAAAAAAGGCAGTAATTTAATGTTTCTTGGGCGGCCCAGTAACATTTGTTCCACGGACCGGCTCCGGTCCGCAGCCTGGGGGTTGGAGATAATTCAAGTAAAACATGCTCAAATATCATACACGTTAGTAAAATTGCAAATAAGAGCAAATGAATACAAAAAATACCCAAGATGCAATATGAGTATGCCCACCAGTACACATGTGGTAGATAACTAACACACTGTGCAAGTATGTGTATGCCCACCAGTACATGTGGTACACAACTAACACAAGGTGCAAATATGAGTATGCCCACCAGTACATATTTGTACATAACTAACACAAGGTGCAAGTATGAGTACAAGTACTCCAAAAAAATGCTCTCCGAGTAGTTACTTTTTTTAGCACCGAGTACCCCCATCACTGCCCATTACTTGTGTGAGTACGCTGACTATTACATGAGTTTTTTTTTTACATTTATACCAAAACATACTTTACACAATTTATTAATGCAATCTTCATTTTGTTTAGATGAATAATAATATTAGATATGTCATATCAGTGCCGCCCACCCCCTCTGACCCTTAACCCTGCCAAAAGAAAGAATGTCATTTTATAGCAGGCTTGGGACCCATGGCAAGTGTTCCAGTAGCCGACCCCTTGCGTCGACCCTGGAGTTATCTTGAAGACTGAAGTAATCAGATAAAGTAACGGCGCCACGTTGAGGCGTACCGAGAGTGAGAGGAAGGGGGTCCAAATTCCAAAAGTCCCCCTGGCTCCAGCTTAACGGGGGCCCTCTTAAAATCTTTTATTACATTAAATATTAAGTACCTTATCTAATGTCATAGAAATCCGAAACAATGAGGCTAAGCCCCCCCCCCCCGGAGTCCCCAATTCCTAGGTTCGGCATTCGTGTCATGGAATATATATATCATACAGAAAGCGCATCGCTATTTGAAAAGAACTATACTAATTACTATGCTGACATGGGTTTTCGAAAAAAAATGCTCTATATCACCCTATCAACAACCATAAGTCCTAGACCCATGATGTATATATTATTTTGTAGGTCTTGGCCTGCCATGTGTGCAGCAAAGTTCATTTCGCGATCTGACCTCAGAGGGCCGTAAAAGGGGGCTTATAAAGTACAGTTTTTTTACTATATAAGCTATATGACCAAAGGAGCGTTCTAGATCTCCAGCAACTATAAGTCCTAGACCCATGATGTATATATCATTTTGTAGGTCTTGGCCTGCCCTGTGTACATCAAAAGTGCATTTTGCGATCTGACCTCTCAGAGCCAAAATATAAGAGTTTCTTATATACCGTTTTTTTGCTTATATTTTAAATATAAATAATAAAAGCTAATCGAAGGGGCGTAATCATTATTTATTTTTGTAATAGTTATTCAACATGATTACTTCCCTCTCTAAATTTATCAAAATCCATTCGCGTGGAGCAATATTTATGGCTGTAACCCGGACCAAAAAAATACGTCCGAAAATGCTCTAAAATGTCCTTTGTCCGAAACGGAAAAGACTTAAATTGCTTGTTTTTCTATTTAAAGGTGTAGCAGCCTAAATATTGATACACAATAAAATATTACAAAAATTAGGTAGCTTTTGGAATAATTTATTTCAAATTGACGATGCATTCTGTATGATTTATATTCTGTGGCCAATGTGTAAAAAAGTGAAAGAATCAACATAGAACTTGCAGCTTATTGAATTAAATAGCAGTCGTATAACAAAAAAAAAAAGGACTTTCGAAAAAAAAAATTTTAACTGAATGATAGATTGCTAATAAAAATCTCGGTCCGGCCATAGAACAGCTAAATTACATTTTTTTCAGTGACTTTGTCGAATATATTTTAGGAAATTCTCAATATACGATGATCGTGTAATGTATCACTATAACTTATTAATGTTCATATACAACAACTTTCGAAAATATCGATTAAATCGAAGATGCACATTCTGTATAATTAATCAAAGTAGGCCTATATCTATGTAATTAATATTATGTGGTCTCGCTGAGCTCGAATCGGGGGCAATAGTTCAAGTTTCCCCTTATTTGATTTTCAAAAACCGTGTTGCTGATACTTGATTTGTGGCCAATTGGCCATGGTAACACATATGACCACTGGGCATTTGCCCAGGTGCCCACGACTGCAGAGGCCCATAATTACCCTGTCATAGTTATGTAATAATCAGTTTAGGCTAGAGAATTTACAGTTGGCACAGAGATGGTTTTAATTATCTCTGTGCCAACTGCTAAGTCTCTAGCCCTAACTGACTACGCAGTGGCTGACGGTTCGGTCCGACCGAACGCGTATTTTTTTCGGGTACCAGCCTTACTTATTATTGCATAGCGGCCGAGTCGCTGCACTGAACTATATAACAACATAATTTTTTTTTTTTCAGAATTTTTTTTTTTCAGGATTAGGGTTAGGGATAGGGTTAGAGATAGGGTTAGAGATAGGGTTAGGGTGTGGAGCAATATTATCTATGGCTGGTACCCTAAGTAAAAAAAATACGGGTTCTGTCGGACTGAACCGTAGCCACTGCCAACTGATTATTACATACCCTAATTTTTTAGCCTACTTTTAAACTTTATTATACTAGTTTTTATTTTTTTCAAAACAAATATTGCAAACATTCATATTAAATTCTATTAAATGTGTACTTGGGATAAAATCTGATAAAATTTAATGTTTTTATCATTAATATTACTTTTTTTTAAATGTATATGTGTATAGATGGAAAAACTGCATAAATATACTTTTAAATTTAATATTTGTTTTGTAAAATCAATCAACTATTGAAATTCAAATTATTGGCGCCATGCTGCCAAACTTGCATATTTATGTGTAATCCCCATAGTATTTTTGGCTCTATTGTGCATATAATTTTATTATAGTCTTTTTTTTCAATAAATAATTGATATCCCTTATGTCATGAATTAGTATAGCTGTGCAACACAGATTGTCGTTATATGTATTCTGACCAGTCAGTTGCGCAACTGGGGGGGGGGGGGCATTTGCCCCCTCCGAAATAAAAAAAATTAAAAGATTAGACCAAAATTTGTTTAAAATAAAATACAAATATATAAATAATGTGATTTTTTAATATAAGTGATTTTTTGCCCCCCCCCCCGAAAGTTTGGTCTAGTTGCGCCTCTGTGGCCAGTGCAACTCAACAATCAGAAAACAAATAATGATCATCGAACACAATTCCGATTAAACAAAATCTAGTTTAATTAGAAATATGCAAAAGGACGGGTAGCGTTTATGACTACCGCACAAGCCAGCAAAAAAAATATATAAACAATCCTAACAGCAAAGTCTCCTGTTATCGACCAAGAAAAATATTCAGTATCCACGTGGTACGCTGACCTTTCAGCATTCAAAAAAAAAAAAAAACTCGTCTCGCTCCGCTGCCGTCTCTTCAATAACTCCCTCCTACGCAACTGACCCTTGGTCTCGATCACCACCCACCGTCTTCTCTTTCTCTCTCGTCCAGGATGCAACCGCTGACTTCTACATTTAAATACACGTATAGAGCTCAGTCGTTGCAACCTGTCCGCGGTAGAGGATATTTCGCCCACATACACAATTGTTGACACACACATACACACAACCACACAATTGGGAATGCACATACTGTTGGGACCTTACAGAGGCGCAACTAGACCAAACTTTTTTGGAGGGTGCAAAAAAATCACTTGTATTAAACATCATGAGATACAACTTGCTCACATGTGATTAAATCTAATCTAATCTTATAAATTTTTTTATTTCGGGGGGGGGGGGGGCAAATGCCCTCGAAATGCCCCTTTGTTGCGCCACTGGACACACACACACAATTTGGTGAGACATAACACACCCAACCTGTGATACCTTAGCTTAAAAAGCTGCTTTTAACGCTATACTTTTAAAAATATTTTTTCTTTTCACTCTTTCTTGCACTTCATCTGTAATAAACCAAGTGACAAAAAAATGTGTTGGCTTATAAAAATAGCGCACTACCATATATTGCAGGCTCAGCTTAGGGGGCCTGAACACCTGTCATTTGGCCCTGGGTCCTGGCTTTATGTCTTGTGGTATAATCACGAATCTCAAAACAATAATCAGCTATAAAATATGACTTGACATCTTCAGAGGAATCGTCTGTCGGCTGCCCTGCATTGGATTATGTTTCCTCCAGGTATCTCACACAGTTATTACACTAGTCTAAGCAAAATAAATATATTTTCGTAAAGAGAAGCATTAAAAAAATATTTTTGGGCCGGGGGAGTGTGGGGGAAGACTATAACGGCTTTTTTTTTTCTTTCAGAACTGGCTGCGCAGCATCACGATTAGGAATAATTTATTGAGTCCCATGTTGCACATAACCAATTGCAATGAGCTGTTGAAAATAGCTGACGAGAGTCAATTACACTATAGTGGATCTTCCTTCCTCAACAGACCCTATGTGCTGTCAAACCAGAAACTATACCCTTAGCTCTTTAGCCCCCCCCAGTTTTTCAAATGTGCTTTAAAATAACTTGTCAATTGAGAAGGGTCTTTTTAATAGATCACCATCAGGTATAAAACATCACTGGGGACGACCCTATTGTAATCTGCCAGGGATTATGATCTGCCCTAATAGTACTTAATGCTTTCTTTACACAAGGAGAGTGTGTGTTGTGTGTGTGTGTGTGTGTGTATGTGTGTATGTGTGGAAGTCCCTGTAAGGATGAGATGAAATCTATTAGATCCTGAAAACCAGCGGTCCCCAACCGCGGGCCGCGGACCGGTACCGGCCGTGGATCAAATGGTACTGGGCCGCCCAAAAGATACATTACATTATTTCCTTTTTATTTATCTTGGTGTATTTCTCTCCGGGATTGTGCGACTTTCCATGGATGAGTGGTTAACCGGGAGCTGAGCGGAGCGGATAGGCAGGGTAATTTATACCTCAAAACAATATAAAATATAAATAATCAGCGTTCCCATCCCGTCATTCAAACGTCGACTCAGTCCTCGGCGAAAAAAGGATGAGGACGTTGTTTTATGGTGCCCTTCTTTCATTCCCCACCTTATAGCCGATAATGCAATGGCTATGAAGTGAACCACGGAAGATATAGCGGGGACTTAAGCCATGGCCTGGAAATATATATTCTGGTCCTCGCCGGAGATCGAACCAGGGACCCTTAGGTTGACCGCTGTACACTTTACCACAAGACCATCCAAATGGTCCCAC
>JAGDYQ010000187.1:1499178-1510705 GCA_021962125.1 Bulinus truncatus
GCTGTCTGCATAATGATGTTTTTTTGGAATTGGAACTAGCAGCAAAACAGGAGGAAACAACTGTTATCATTCTTTTTGTCTATCGGCAAAAAAACCAATTATCTCCCTCAACCTTTTTGAGTTGACCTGGGTCACTCACTACTATTTTTGGAACTTCCAGGTCCATTTTTTATTAAATCTGTATGCACTAACTCAAAGCATGTTTGTAGACGTCGGCTGGTATTGATGAGCGACTCTTTTCTTCAATCAATGACTATCGTTTCATTGAACCGTTGAAGCGATGAGGGGAAGGGTTATCTATGCTGTCGAGTGATTTGTGGTGCTTATTTAGAGAGCCCGATAGGCGCCTTGCATGCTGAGGAGTTGGGAGAGGGCATCTTGTACATTGGTCCGGGGGGCCCGTGAGGCTAAAAGGTGGGGGGGGACGACGTTCCTTTTAATTTTTCCAAAGGTTGCCACATAAGGTCATGGGCTAAGTATCAAAATTTCGGCTACAGTGCAGACCTACTAAATAAACCAACTTTTGTTAATGTGTGTGCGCACAGACAGGTTAGGAATATTTCAATGGTTGGCAGAAGGGGAGGGATCCAAAAGCCTACGTTCGAACTTTTACTTTACAAATTTTAAATGTAACGACGAAAGGTGTGTCCTCATTGTTATCTTTTATTTGCTCTTTTTTTTTGCAGACGGTGAAACTTGCTTTATTCCTACATGTTGCTATTTAGTTGGGCCACTGGTACATTTTGTGTGTGGAGGGGTCAAGGGGCCAGGTGAACAAATCAATAGAGAGTAGCGAACCAATACTTTTGTAATACTTAAGTCTGTGGGATAGGGATTGCCGCTAGCCGCTACCTAATTATAATATTTTATATATTGCTGTTGGTCTTTGCGCAGAGGTGTAATAAGGTGATGTCAGATGGGTTGGGTTTTTGTATTGTGATACCTTTGTGGGAAGCATCGCCCTACGACGGGTCGCGGGCTCATTTGAAGCTGAGCTCAAACAGCGTGAAGTACTTACTTGATCACGAATAGGTACCTTAATTTTTAGATTGTGTCTTTTAACATTTTATTTTTAATCAACAGACGTGTTACGAATCATCACAAAAGTGTGTGAAGCACAGTTCTCTCTCTATCAAGTGACCGTTTACTGAGATTTTTTATTATGAATTATGACAGCATCTCTAAACGAGTTTCGGGTAGAGTTTGGAGATGAAAGTAGATTTTAAAAAAAAAACGCTTTGTGGCTGAATCCGTCGTCCCCCCCTCCCCCCGTGACTCGTGCTTCGTGTTAGTTTGTATTAAGAAATAACAACACACATGTAAATTAAATTATAACCTGCCAATAAGTTGTTATTTAATTTTTTTTTAAAGATGTTAACACTATCAGCGTTGAACCAAATGTCGTTTCTTAATAACGACCAATTAAATTAAACTTCGTGAGTTGTCAGAAGATTTTACTTCTGCTATTGCATGTTGCAGATATGGCGCACAAGTTGAAGCATCCGCGAGTCTTATTCCGGGACATGATTCATGTCCTTAAAGTCAAAGTTTGTGGTGACTCATTCGATTACTGGAAAAATCAAATGGAAGGATGATGAACGATTGAGAGAAGAATTATGGCTGAAAAAAAAAAGGTCACATTATCTGAATGCAACTCGAGTTACGACTAACGGGAATTATTACAGTGACGCCCTTAGGCATGGTCCGAGCAAGAGACCCCCCCAATCTGCGCCCGCATTCTTCACGATAATGCGCATCAACTAAACTAGAAGCGAAATTCTTGATTTCGTAAATTAAGTTTATTAATTAATTGTACTTGAAAAAAAGAGAGAGAGGTGATAAGAGATGCAGAAATAAATAAAGGAATGTGATGAAAGACTTCAATTGACTAGACTGACAGAAATCTGAATGGCGAAAACCAAGAGATTCACACCCTAAGAGGATAATTACTTGTGTGATATTTGTCACGAAATGTGAGTAGAACTGAAATTTTTTTCGGGAAAAAATTATGTTTAAAATTCAATATAATTTAAGTCTATAATAAACAGATTAGACACTCATGTTTAATTTGTTTAAGATTTGTTGCGTTTACATCGTATTTTGATTTATGCTATTTTTATAAATTCAATTTGCGATTATATTTGAGAAATTGTTACTACTATGTCCGTTAGTGTGGCAACTCGGTGGAGTTGTGGCTGTGTGAATCAAGTTAACGGGAATTAACAGTGAGCTATAATATAACTGGAGTGCTCATATTTTAACAGTGAGCTATAATATAACTGGAGTGCTCATATTTTAACAGTGAGCTATAATATAACTGGAGTGCTCATATTTTAACAGTGAGCTATAATATAACTGGAGTGCTCATATTTTAACAGTGAGCTATAATATAACTGGAGTGCTCATATTTTAACAGTGAGCTATAATATAACTGGAGTGCTCATATTTTAACAGTGAGCTATAATATAACTGGAGTGCTCATATTTTAACAGTGAGCTATAATATAACTGGAGTGCTCATATTTTAACAGTGAGCTATAATATAACTGGAGTGCTCATATTTTAACAGTGAGCTATAATATAACTGGAGTGCTCATATTTTAACAGTGAGCTATAATATAACTGGAGTGCTCATTTTAACAGTGAGCTATAATATAATTGGAGTGCTCATTTGAATGAGATACTGGACGACATTTCTATACCGTATGTATGTATCACAAACGAAATTAACAAGATGACCTACTTATGGGGAAGATGTTGTTAAGGAACCACTCGTGTAATGCCTGTAGACACTGTAATCTAAGCGATATACTGGTATACGCCACATAACCACAAGATCAGCTTTGGTATTAGCCTTGAGCCACAATGGACTACATACTTTTGTCTCAAGACACAGTTTACACACTACAAAAAGTAGACTACACACCATAGGTATTATAGTCTAAACACCACAAGCAGGAATGGCAAATACTTCCATGACGGCCATATAACGGCGCATCATTCTTTTCTTTCCATTATTTCAATCCTGCATTCACTAGAACCTGTCCTATTGGCCACATTGCTGAATGTTTTTGTTTTTTTTTTAATTTAATACAATGTAATAAAAAAAAAACAACTATTGGTGTCCACACTATTAAATAAACTGCAAATGACGTCATCTAATGTAGACATCGCTCTTTTCTTGACATCCCCTAACATCGCTACACGCACGCACACACACACACGCGTAGTTTAAATTAAAACATGCAAGTTTTATTATTTATGTATATATGTACTGTATATATATCGAAAGCTTGGATGCCATTTGGCTACTTCTAGGTGTTCTACATTAACATTTTTTCAAAATATTCAAAAACAAAATATTCAGGACTTTCATTCCATTCATAGTATGGTCACAATATTTTGGCTAATTGTGTCTTTAGATTAATCGACTGATTGAAAAGATTAAAAAAAAGAATTGATCTATGTTTTGAAAAGTTCGTAAACCCTTTTATTTATGGTAATTATAATTTCAATATGTTTTTATATAAAATGTATTTACAATCTGTGGTATTTTGTAGGATTTACTTTATGGAGCATTTCAATAAAAGCTTTTATTTTAAAACAGTTTTTTTGTGTTTGTAATTGTATTCCAAAATGATCATAACTTTATGTCTAGAGCAAAATGATAGTTTTCCAATTAACTCAACAGCAAACTATAAAAGCTTATACATAATTAAGCATTTAATTTAAAAACAAATAATAATACATGTATATGATATTTGTTGCTGGAATTTTTCGGCAGCTGGTTATTTTACCAAACAATGCCGCAGAATTCTGTAGCTCTAAATAAACAGTTCAACTATACCGGTTCAACTTAGAGGAATGCTTACATTATGTTACTTTAGTTAAATCACAGACATACACAGCTTCGTCTGTAGCCATCACAGACATACACAGCTTCGTCTGTAGCCATCACAGACATACACAGCTTCGTCTGTAGCCATCACAGACATACACAACTTCGTCTGTAGCCATCACAGACATACACAGCTTCGTCTGTAGCCATCACAGACATACACGGCTTCATCTGTAGCCATCACAGACATACACGGCTTCGTCTGCAGTCATCACAGACATACACGTCTTCGTCTGCAGCCATCACAGACATACACAGCTTCGTCTGTAGCCATCACAGACATACACAGCTTCGTCTGTAGCCATCACAGACATACACAGCTTCGTCTGTAGCCATCACAGAACGTGGTATCAGTCGCCATACAAACTGGCACAGACTGTCACATATACTGATATACTAATTAGTCATTCAAGTAAATAAATAAACACATGTGACAGTTCTGAGACAGGTCTTCGAGCCAACACTACGTCCCATTAAATGTTCTGTAATGTGGTTGTTATTCTGCTGACACTAGTCTAGTGACCATTGCAGCTATAGTCACTGGCCGCTATTTACTATTGAGACACCCCCCCTATTAGTCAACTCTTTATATATAAGTAACCTAGGAGGGTGAGGGTGAGCATTTCTCTTTTTTACTAACGGGAACCCCTGTCCCCGTCAGAAACTTTGACTTAACACATCATAATTAAAATGTCTTTTCTGCTGTATAATAATTATTTCCAAAAAAAAAAAAATTCCGAACCACCACATTGTAAATAAAAATGTTGAATTTTTCGAATATGTAAGTCAGTTTTACTATTTATGCTAAATGTAAATTGCGGGGCTCCTGCCAGGCGCGGGGCCCAATTAGGAGCAATCGGCGTCCCTGAGTTCAAGTTTCTAGCATGCCCATCACAATGAAGAGAAACGGGATTTTAAGTTCCTCTCGCAGATATGACCTAATGTTTCAAGGTCAGAGTTCAAAGTGAAATGGTAAAGTATCAAAGTAAAAAAAAAAAATTAATCATATTAATAAATTCTGTGTACGTGAGTAGTCAATAAGAGATGTTCTGTGCATCTGACACGAGCACAACTAACCTGAAATGTTACTAGCATGTTAAAAGACTCCACTTTTATATTACAAAAAAAAAAAAAAAGCAAACATAAATAAAGTTAACTTGTAAAATAAACTGGAAATAAATCTTTACAGTATGTTAGAAATGTAAATGAATCATTCAACAATCTTTGATTGATGGATAGGTCCTGATGTAAAGATGTTTTTTTAGAATTATAAAGAACAAAAGCAACCTAAAGGCTGATGCGATATAATCACGAAAACAAATAACATCCAGCTGCAGGTATGAACAAGCAAAACAATTTACCTGGTCAGAAAATAATCAAAACATGTTTATTTATTTTGACCAAACTTCTAACAGTCAATCGCAATTTATAAATAAACACGTGTCATTCATAAATATTTACTCTTAACCTGTGTCGCAGGGCCGGCCAAACGATTATCGGGGCCCAATTTCAAGGATGATTGCTAGGCCCCCTCTTCTAATTTTTTTGTACAGTAAGAACTATTACTATTAATCAGCTAAATGTAAATTGCGGGGCCCCATTTGGAGCAATCGGCCCAAGGCCGGCTCTGCAGTGGCAGTAATAGCGTGCGAGCTTTCCGGGGTGGGCTCAAAAAATACTAGCCCTTATTATAAAATATGACTTTAAAAAAGTCTTGGAAACATAAATAATTATATTCAAACTCTTTTTGAATACCAGCAAACTTTTAAACTAGAACTTTTTGGCTATGTATTTTTGTTTTCTTTGCGATTTTTAAACCTTTTAGTCATTTATAAAACTTATCTGTGTAACGAATTTATTCGATATTATTTTTTGACACTTTTTTTCAATCAAGTTTAAGCGTGTGTGCATGTGTGTGTGTGGGTTTAAAATATAAATATTTACCGCTCAAATATCGCCATTAAAATTTATACGCCTGTAACCGCCTTGAGTGAGCGGCGAACCCAGGCTCCGCGTACTACTAAGTCCTTCAATGTTCACACGCTTTAAGTAGTTGTAAAGCCTAATCGAAAAGTACATAATGTTTGTTGTAGTTGGTATCTTGATTAGCTTCATTTGATGTCCTTTGATGGGCGTGTCGTCTCAATATTTTGCAAGGAGATTTAAAATAATCAGCAACAGTTTGATTTTTTATTGTCTGTAAATGGTTCCGTTTTGTATTGAAGTTTTTTCACTTGCCAATTTCATTGATTTATAGACGTTGGGCAATGGTGAAGAAAACAAATGAAAAATCTGTTTGCCTTATTTCACTGTGCCACGTGACACAATATCTCTCATATGGACTGACAGTCTGTTTACAATACTAGTATATTTTTCTTACTCGGCTGCCTCCATTGCGACGATTAAAGTATCAGGAAATCGATGAAAAATGTTTGTGGACATCTTTCTATCTTTTCATTGGGACATGTATGTATATGTGTATTTATGTCAGTGATATATTTAGGGAATAAAAACGAATCTAATTCTAATCGATAGCTATTATAACTAGTTGTCAAAAAATATATCAAGATCTAGTTATAAATTATCAAACTAGGCAGCCCTAAGTTGTTTTTTTATTCATGTGCTAACTACTTCAAATTAACCTGTGACAGTCTTAACCTCCCCTCCCATCGATCATATGTCTTGCTACAGTTTCTGTAACGTAACACTTGCCTTTGCATACAAGTATCTGACACAATCTTTTGGTGATCTGTTTTTATTCACCCTTTCCTCGCTTCAAGTATCAAAGATAAAATATTTCACGCTTGACTTATTTGCTGAAATTAACATCCTGTATGAAATTTCTGTTGTTTTCATTGTTGGTTTTTTATTTTATTTGTTGTTGTTTGAATCAATGTTGTGCATGGTTCTGCCCCTGGTAAAGCCAAAAATATACGCCGCTGACTATACAAGTCCACAGAAAGGACGTATGAAATTATACGAATTCCCCCCCCCCCCCCCACCGGGCTCCAGGAAAAAAAAAAGTAGCCATCAGCAAATGAATTATTAAAATCTCTGTCCCGTGGAGAACCTTTTACACAACGGAACAATGCAAGCTGGTCACACGAAATATACAATTATATATTTAAATTAATAACATTAAGACTTATTAAAAGTTTATATCGATCTTTACTGAGGGCGCTCTTACTTCAGCCCAACACTTCACCAAAAAGTTGTAGTGATAATGTTGTGATACTCTTTTTGAAAAGAAAAAAAAATACTAAAAAAGAAAATAATATGTTAAATTTTATTGCTTAAAAACATAGTTGAGATTACAAGACATATTGAATCATATATATTAACAGTGACGTTAGTATGGTATTAAGGGCCCACGGTAAAGGTACCTTTAGGGGCCTCCTGATGTATATAAATAAGGGCCACTGATTACTCACCATTGACGTACGATTAGCTCGTTAAAAAAATTATGCCGTTCAAATTAAGACAATTTTTGAAACAAATGCGGTTACTTCAGATTTAACAGAAATTGATCAAAAAAAAGATCAGAGCAAAAAAAACATGTCCACAGGATCTGGTGTCTGGAAATCATAGCAGCTATATGAATTGAATAGAAACTTTTAGTCGTTTCCTAATTCTATTCTCCGATCCTTAATTACATAATTAGTAAACATCTGCTGATGCTTGTGTCCAGGGCTCGATTTACTGAGAACTGTCATCCCCGGCTCTGCTTTAGCTAAATTCATCCCCGCTGGGGATGAAATCATAGACATTTATCCCCGGCACAGAAGAAATTTTTTGTCATCCCCGGCACTGGTTTTTTCTTAAATCGAGCACTGCTTGTGACACTTTTGAAATGTGTCATGGGTTTGGAACGACTTTTGTGATAGAACTTCCTGTCAAATTATTTTGGGACAGAGTGGGGTAGAGATGGATAATGCCATAAGTAAAACAAGGATCTTTTAGATGAGACGGGTGGCGTAGGAAGTTTTCAAATTCATGAAAACACGCAACCAGTTTTACAACGCAAAGTTTTAAGTCATTTAATACAACGGGCAGCGATACTTCAATTATCACTGACAGCCAGTCATTACATGCTAATGTCGCTGAATGTTTTTAATGAAAACCGCGTGAAACTCATTTTAAAATATGCCGCAACCCTTCTGGTTAGTAAAACAGAAAAAAAAAATTCTAAATTTATTTCCATTTTTTATAATAACAAGTGTTGAAGTCGAAAAAATAAAACACCCAAATTTGTGGCGTGAGACCCGTCAATCCGCTTAGGTTACCTGAGAAGACCCCCCACCCCACCTCCTTTTCAGGTATTTATACTTATTTTAAACCAAATGAAAATTCTTGGCATAAAAGTACATTATACATTTACTATGTTTGCGATACTACAAGAGGAAATGTTGTAGTGGTGTAAATGTACAAGTAAAGTATTCACAACTCATAAGGATTATAGAGCTATTATTGTGTATATCAACGGTATTAAGGTTAATACTCGAAATACGTAATTTATATAATAATAGTAAATATTAAAATACATCTGGATAGTAAGGACATCTGTGTTTACACTTGAGTAAACAAAGATAAGACCAAAGTGATACTAATAATAATTACATTGAATGTTCTGATTGTTGCATGACTGCAGGCTGCCACTTTCATCTTGTCGAATTCCTCCGCTGTACAGGCGTCACGCGACTCGAGACACGCCTCTGTGGTGAGGTTCCCTTCCTTTACATGCAAGGCGTCGCAGTACCTTTCATAGACCGTCAGGTTTAAAAAACTTTTGTTGTACTGGGTGCAGAGAGAGAGTTGATACTGACATGTCGCTGTTGTGCCGAGTACAGCTCTGGAGAACTTTTGATCGACGTTTGTCGAGGTCGTCGTGCATGCTGCACTTTTCAGTTGGTTAACCTCAATCTGTGTACATCCGTCTTCCAGGGCTGTAATTAGACAACCTTCGGGCGTTGTGCCGCCAAAATTTACATTCAGCAATGAACAAAACTGCTCTTGCTGCTTTAGCATAACGGAAACGGACGATGACAGAATGCAAGAGAAAACTTTGATCTGGCAGTTGGAACTGGTTGTGTTTAAGGCTAGATAAAAGTTATTTCGGGCGTCGCTGACCGCTGTCGTCTGGCTGTACGGCTGACCGCACAGTGTCGATGTTAAGTTGTTGAACTCCCGCTCTGTGCAGAAACCGACCCTGACAAAGTATTGGAAGCCCAGAATCTTGCTTTCAGATTTGCATGACTCTGTCCTATTCATTGTATCGTCCACGTTTGTAAACAGTCTTTGACAGGGTGGAGAGTATGTCGCAATGACAGAATTTAGGTCAGCTGATGAAGTTATTACCATCATAGAGTGAAATAGCACCCCAATGAATAATATCACAGACATCTGGAAATACAGTAAAAATAAAAGGATGAAGTGAAATAAATATTTCAGATGATAGTGTCTAGTTTCTCACCTTATGGTCTTATAATTGAAATTAAAATATATTAATGACACGCAGTTAAAAAAAAACAACATTGCATAGAGTCGGCCAGAACAAAAGAGTCTAGAGATACATTTACTCCATGGCTGTGAAGAGCTCAGATGGGAGGGAAAGATTTCAAGAATGAATAAAACATTGTGCTGCATGCGGACCTAAACTGACTGTGTTTGAATCCATTGACTCTAATGCATCAACCATACAATCTCTGTATTAACCGGAGGTGGGATTGGGGTAGATTTATTATACACATACGAACCCAAAATTAGATATATTTGAGAGAGATGTTTCAGAATTTTCTAGAATCGCGTAAAAGCAATCTTATTATTAAGTCGGTTGTTGATTGTCGGTTGTCGATTGTTCTTTTGTTTCTTGTACTGCAATTCATCTATTATTTTTTGACCCACTCAAGTTTGTACCATATTCGTCTTCATGTGTATTACTCTGTTGTTAACACAAGTTCTATATTTAACGATTCCCGCACTGAACAATTTTTTAGCCTCTGTTTAAAAAAAATATTGCCGTTGTAATAGAAAAATTCCTATAGTTTGTAAAATAAATTGAAATGACCAATTAGTTGGCTATACTTACATTTAATTTCATGAGATCCGTATCACTGTACACCTCAAAGAATGATTTGTGTGATTCTACTCAGACATACACAAGTATTTATGCACAAACAATATATCGGCTGTTTTTACCTGCTCGGTGGTTTATCGGGACACGCCCCACTCTCTACTTCATCATTTGTACATATTTACCTGGGACTTGTTGTTCAATTCCTGTACCTGCATTGTGACCTATTAAACATGAGAGTGTTAGTCAACAATATTTATTTGTTAAACTGAAATGCACTAATGTCAATGTTAATCTCCTGGACCAACCCTTATTATATAAACATCTCTCTTACTTCATGCAATATATAGTAGCACATTAAAATAAATTAAAGCAATAGCTGATCTTGGAAGAAATATTCTATAAAACGGAAAACATTTTTTTTAACTAAAAATTTCATTTATCTCATAACGAGATTTATTATTGACAACAGAACTCAAAACTAAGTGGCAGCTTTAGGTATAAGACCAAATCATATAATTCATTCATTTTGATGGTAGTTTGTAATAGGCAAATAAAATGAAATTGAACGTTCACATAAATTGATACAATCAGATTCCGCTTAACGATGTCCCGTTTTGCAATGTTCCGCAACAACATTGTGTTTGATCCACAGTATAATTTTTCCTCGTTAAGCCCAATGCGGCTCTAGGAGCAGCTTGCATGTCCTCGTTGTGCCCAATGCGGCTCTAGGAGCAGCTTACCGGTCCTCGTTGAGCCCAATGCGGCCCTAGGAGCAGCTTGCCGGTCCTCGTTGAGCCCAATGTGGCTCTAGGAGCAGCTTGCCGGTCCTCGTTGAGCCCAATGTGGCCCTAGGAGCAGCTTGCCGGTCCTCGTTGAGCCCAATGCGGCTCTAAGAGCAGCTTTCCTGTCCTCGTTGAGCCCAATGCGGCTCCTTTGATCACACACAAATCAGATATGCTGAGTCATTTTGTACCAGATAGCTGTGTTTAATGGGACCCATACATCTTTAAATAGTATCGTCCATTCAAGCTCAGAATGGACCTTGTCCCTGCACAATACATTGACCGAGTGGAGTGCTGAATGGACAGCCGTGATATTGATTTTCATCCAATCGAACGACATGTCATAAACGCGAGCTTAACCTCATGGCATCTTACCCGACATATCAAATACGTTTTTGTGTATTATTTTAGTATTAAAATGACTTTCGAAACACAGACAATAATACTGACTTACAATTTTTTAACCAGACCTCGAGCTGGAATTGTTTTACAATTATTTCAATTATTTCTTTGTCGAGAGTAAATATATTTAACTAATTTGATATTTCCCTCTCTATTTAGTTGAGTAGCAAAAACTGAACAGGTGTCTAATTGAGTCGGTAATACCTACTAATAGAAAATGTTTGAGCAACGCTGTCATAATGAATTCAAGACGCAGGCATCGTTTCACTGTTCTCAAAGAATAACACTGGTAAACAGTGAATTCATTGCCACCGATATTTGAATCATTTTACTACAAAGTCAACTATGCTGATTTAGAATATATAAGTGCTTT
>JAGDYQ010000187.1:1511205-1580454 GCA_021962125.1 Bulinus truncatus
TGTAGAGAAATCATTAAGTTAAAACTATCCAAATATTGACGTCAGTGACGCAAAACCACGATTTTGAGCCAGTTTGTGGTACCTACTATGAGTAACAAATTCTTGAATATAGAACTATGTGCCAAAAATTCCTAATTGTAAATTTAATTATGTGCTCCATTATGTAAATGCGAGATTCTATGATACTGATATCATATTATTGCACAAGCTACTATAAATTTACAAGTTTTGTATTCCCTAAAATAGTGGAGCATTAAAAGAGACACTGAATAGTAAGGAATCAACACACACAAAAAAAGAGCCAAATTGGTGTAAAATAATAAAATTGTTAAAAATCATTGAGTTTATTTGTGGTTTTTGTGTGAAGTCCCTTTAAGGATGAGATGAAATCTCTTAGATCCTATAAACCACTAATGGGACATTTTTATGGTGTCCTTTCATCCCCACCATAGCTGATAGTGCATGACCATGAAGGCACCACGGAAGACATAGCGGGGACTTAAGCCATGACCTGAAAAATCCATTGGTCCTCACCGGAGATCGACCCAGGCAGGCTTGCGGAGCCGAGGAGCCACACTTTTTTGCTGGAGCCGGAGCTAAAAAATCTGATGGCTCCACTGCTCCCAAATGTTTTTTTTAAAGCAGAATTTTTTTTTTAGCTTTAAAATTCCAAATTTGTTTGATTGTTTGCCTCCTACAATTTGAAATGTTGTCATGTTTTACGAATGCCACAACAGTAACAGCATTTAAATGATAGCATGCACGCACATAACCACAAGAAATCTTTTATGGGGAATCATTTTGTGTTCGTTTTAAATCTTGTTTACCCTCCGAAATTTTTTTAATGGCATGTTATTTTGTTATATATAAAGTTGTAGAATAATAGAATAATTGTATCAATCATTTAAAAATAAATTTTTACTATGACGACAAATAGAACATGTCATTTTGTATATTATTTGACCGCGAATTTGTAATAGACTAAAAACAAAATGGTAGCTTTCTGTATTTAACAATTTTATTATAAACAGAATAGATGAAATAGAGTAGATAAATTTATAAGGCTGTGGGTCCGAATATCAGACTTTATTGGGACGGGGTCCGAATAAAAATCGGAGTTTATTGGTTCCCGGGTCCGAATAGTCACTTCGAATTTATAAATAATAAATATAAATACTCAAGTCTTTAAAATATTTTAAATAATGTATTATTTTACTATTTGCTAATTTGATCATTGAAATAACTTTTTATTACTTATGAAAATGGCGACTAGTAAAACCTCGGTCGAAAATAATGATATGATTCTGGATGCACTGAAATGGTTTGTTTTTAGTAAAACTGACAAGGCGTATATTTTTCAAGTTCCTGACTATGGGGGTGAACGAGACAAAATTTGCACAACTTTTTATCAGCGGCATGTTTGCAGGGCGCAATTAAAAAAATTTCTGCCTCGTGTGATACTATCTTAATAGGGAGCTGGAGCCGTCAAATTTGTGGGAGCCTGAGCCGGAAAAAATGGCGGCGCCGCAAGCTTGGACCCAGGTACCTTTAGGTTGACAGTCGAGCGCTATACCACACGACCATCCGTCCCTTGTGGTTTAGAATTATCCATTTTGAAATTGTATTATTAGAACTTGAAGCATTGCATATTTAGTTTCTAAATCAGATATGAGTAATTTAATATGTTTATTAAACTTACCACTGCTTCATGGGTAAAAAAGTATGGGACTAACTTTAAAATAATAGATGACTTTATTTTATCACATAGATGGATTTATTACCTAATTTTAAATGAATAAGGATAAAAAAATTAAAAATTGTATGTTGTGTTGTGTGTAAAATCTAACCATATTGTTGAATTATTTGTGTAACTTGATTATATAGTAATGCAAAATGCTGAATATTACTACCAAAATCAGTGCATTTCTAATGAATGTTTACATGCATCCATAACTTTTCTTTTACTTTTTCATTAAAATATTAGTATTAACTTACAAACGTATTTAGTCCATAGAAGGAAAACTCAAACACAGAAAAGCAAAACTCTATAAAGTTGTACATGATGTAAGCATATGTATAGAACCTCAATGTCTCCATATACAACACAAAGTGCTGAGGATTAAATGAATAAGATAATGTTAACATTATATTAACTGAATATGAGTTTAAAAAAAATTATAATATGCCCTAAAAAAGATTATGTAAAAAAAAACTTAAGCCATAACTCACCTTTTGGGTAACCATATATATCATATAGATAGTAAATAAAATGATCAGAACATGGAAGAAAATGACAACAACATCACTAGCCAAGAATGCTGAAAAATAGTAGTAACATGAACATTTTGATTTTATGAAAAGATAGTAGATATTCTAAAATAATATTCACATATGAAATAAATTAGACAAAACCTTTTTATAATAAATGAAATTTTACAGTTCACACTATTTTACCTTGCCATTCATGTGATCTCCATTGTGTGCGAAATCCCTGACTAATCTCAAAGTCTGTTTTGAAAGCAGCAATGTCCAAAAGACGTAGTAGCAGAGCACCACCAGCTAAAATCTAAAATAATAAAAAAAATTGTTTTAAATGACAAATAAGCAAATTATCATGCTCCACTGATTAAAGTTTCATCCTGGCATGGGCAGAAAAATTATTACAGAACCTATCACTCTTCTTGGCTAGACATGGTCTGACTAGAAACAGTGTATTGTATTATATAATAACATTTTAAGGGGTGATGTGGTTTTTTTAAAATACTGTGTTAAATTGTAAGAGGGTGAGCTCTTTAATTCTGTTTTATAAAAATAAAATATGTTTACTGTATAATTAGATTGCAACTGAGTGATGCAATTAAAATTCACTTAGTCTAGAAAATCAACAAATAACTAGCCTGTAACCGCATTGTGATTTAAATTGCATGTCGATATAAATATTTATGTTAAAGTGACCAGCTAGACACTAAAATAAAGAAGATTGTTTCAAATAGATATTACAAAACAGAATTTAGATTTTAATTTCAAAACAAATAATACCACTGGTAACAAAATATGTTTAATCAGATTCATTATTTATGGCTAGAAAAACTAGGCAGCCACACAAGGAGCTTAATACAAGGGGCCAGTAACTGTAAGTGACCCATCACATAATTTGTTTGGCATAGACCTAACAAAATGAAATGTCCATTTTTTTAAAACACTGTCTGCTAGTATAATGGTGTTTACTAGAATACTGAATAGAAATTCTATGGGCAAGATTCACATTCTGATAGGTTTATACTTTATACTGCTAACAGTATCAGGCATCAGATCAATCGCAAGGAAGGGCGAATTGTAAACTTTAAAAAAAAAAGTAAAGTAAAGTTCCTTCTTTGCCCTATCGGGCCGGAGCAGATGAAGATGTAGAATTCATCTGTTTCTATAACCTCGGCATATGAAGGGATTGTGGAGCATTGTGCCAACGCCCAGCCGTCCATTCCCCAACTTTAAGTCAGGTACCCATTTAAAGCTGGTAGACTTGTGTGGATGACTTCTAGCACCAAATTTCACCTGGAAAAATTCCATGGGCCTCACCACCGGGGATCGAACCCCGGACTCTCAGGTCGACAGTCGAGTAATCTACACCACTCAGCCATCCATCCCACAAAAACCTCAGGGCTAAAATCAATGAGTGGCAATGAACATAACGACATAAGCTTTCAATGTTTAATATTGACAAGGGCATAAGATTTACTGGCAACTTATTCTGTTACTGTTTTATCAATGTCAATCATGCTTTGTTTATAAAAGTGTCTCAGAGATGTCTAGATCTAAATTATTTACATCTTATTTACTATATAATAGTATATATAGACATAGTGATCATAGTCTAGTATAGTAACTTACTAAGTTAACTAAGTTAATGTTAAAATTTCAAGAGGTAACACAGTGTATTAATATCATTTATGAGAAAAGCAAAAGCTACAATTCTGCAAAACAATATGTTTCTTACATTAGTTTTAATTTAAGCCTTTGGTCAAACATTTACTAATGGACTTAAGATCACTATAACTTATACTTTATAGGGATTAGGGGTGAAATGGTAAAACGCGGAAGTGACAAGCTCCTGTCACTCTTGAAAAAGTTGAATGATAATACCAAAATACTGTCAAACGCTAAACATTTATAAATATAAAGAAAAATAAATATAAAATATGCTTTGAATAAAATAAATTACTACAAACCACAATCGAGACAAGATTGGCAAAAGTCGCAGTTCTGAGATCCCAACACAAAAAGCGCCGCAAGAGCGCCATGTTGATTGTTGTAATGTTGAATTCACCTGAGGTTGCTTGCTAGTGCTACCTGTGACCTATTTAGGTGAGACTTCCGGTATGGTACTTAAAATAACTGGTCGTTTGATATTCATCAAATTGTATACATTAAAAAAAAAAAGACAGCCTGGTTACATTTTTGGCATTATAGAATAAACTTATCATTTGAGAGCTGTTTCAGACACTGGTAAAAGCTTCAGGCCCGTAGAGTGCGGGAGAGGGGGGACGCCCCCCCCTGCGTTTTTTCTGGCCCCCTCTGCTTATTTGCTCTACCTACTTAGTAAAATGTATTACCTGCCCCCCCCCCTGCTATTGCCTGGCCCCTGCTGTAGAATTTTCACGCTACGGGGCTGAAAAGCTTACAGATTTCCAGTGTTCCACAGAACTATAATTATGCTAAACTCGGCATACCGGGCTACCGGCCATGGCTACATTGAAAGTCATTGTGATTGTACGAGTTTAAAAAAAAAAGACAGTAAAAATAAAAAAAAAATAATGAAAGTAATGTACGTAGGATCAGGCCCGTAGCCAGGTCAAAGTAAGCAGGGGGGGGGCACCAATACCCAGCAAGGGGCAGTTTTTTTTTGGTTACTTTTTCGTTATTTTTTCCTCTTTTTTTTTTTTAAGCGGGGGGGGGGGCACTCCACACCCCTAGCGGGGGGGGCACGGCCCCAGTGCCCCCCTTGGCTACGGGGGTGTGTAGGATCAAACGGAATATTAAAATGGGCCTAACTGTGCCCACGGCTGTATAGTCTACTGTCAGTGACATAACGCTTCCTGTTTAAAGAGTCGTCCACTTATTACGTCAACAATATTTAAAATAGAGATAGGGATGTCTGAAAAAGTTTGATAATTAATAGTTGGTTAGAGAAGAGGCAGGAGCCCCGTACCTTGAGTGGGGTCATCACTTTCATTTTGTTTATTCTTCTGTTAAATTAGGTGATTTTGTACAACTCAGTAATTCTGTTTTCTTTATTTTTTTCCACATTAAAGACACCTGCATAAAGTATACCGTTTACATATTATATAAAATATAACATTTGAGGGTGGGAGGAGGGTTCCGGTTTCTTTTGTTTAAAATCCGTTCAGTTAGACAGTTATGGGGAACGTTCGATAGGTATAATGCAGAGATGTCCCCAGTACTGACCGTGCAAGAACTATTATTGATAAAATAACGATGAGCTGTGAACACTTTAAATTTTATTCAAGTTGAAATTGTTTTTGTTATATAGGTCATGCTCACAGTGCCGGTAAGTTTAAAAATATATAGATGTGTTGCAATCAACATTCTGCAGTATTGGGTTTTTTCTCATTAATAAAATTAAACTTAAAGGATATGTAATATTTCAATAATAGTTGTGCTGTACAAACACCATTAGAATTGGCTTAGTAAGTAAGGAAGACGTCGTATCATATTATAACGTATTTAACAAGTTAAATTTATTATTCAGTATTCACTGTAACTGAACACAGACCACATTTCAGTCTAAAAAGTAGTCTCAGTCTAGTCTCTACACTACATTCTCTGACTAACTCTTAGACTTAGTACTTTGACTCTTTATTTATCGTCAAACAATCTAAATTAGATACTAACTCATAACTGTTAAACGGGAAATATTAACAATTAAAATATGTCATAATATGTTGGCTATGATTAGTCTATGTACTGGAAAATTAAATACATATGATATATTATCATATAATATATTTATATATATATATTTAAAGCTTTAGTTTGTTTTAGTAAGACAGTTAAAGAGTTGATAATGATGTTGATGTAGAAAGTTCTTAGTTGTTTTTTTATCACAAATAAGTAACTTTATTAATATCTAGCCTATGCATATCATATAATTATTATGACATTTTACCTTGAAATAAATTACCCATGTTTTTTTATATTCATAGATTCTGACAATAAATGTGCTTTCCATCCCCATTTTTTAAAATCAACATCTTATGTGGAAAACAGAGAGGACAAACGCAGAAGAACTATAACATATTTATTATTTACTGGACATAATACTAAAAATGGCTAACCGTAAAACAGACAAAAAAACTACCAAAAAGAAAAAGCTCCTTTATGATTTTAATTATGATTCAGATGAAGAAATCATCGTTGACACATCAGTGAAGACAGAAGGAAAAATTTTCTCAGAAAATCGCTCTATTAATTACCAGGAATTTGAGTTCTCAAAATTTACTGAAAGCAAAAAAGTTTCAATTAACGCTAATGAAATCATAAAAGAAAAAGCAAGTCCGATAATTTCTGCAACAGAATCTAACAGTTTTGTGGAAGTTGCAGATGTCTCCTTGCAAACCTCTTTGAATTTCAGTAAAATTTTGAATGTTAGTGATGAATTTAAAGATGTATTTGTCAACACTTTAGCTCATTCTGTACAAAATGAAAGTAGTGATAATGATTTTTCTGGTACTGCGGAATCACTGTTGGCTGATAAAGTTTGTAGTAATACAATTGCTACCAACCACTGTTCAGATGCTACACATATTTCTGATTCTTCATCTCAGTTTGGCAGCTTTGTAGCAATGGCAGATTCTTCTGTGCAAACTTCATTAGATTGTGATAGTATGTTAGTAAATCCTTATAAATCTGTGAAGCAGGAAAGTTCCATTTCAAAACAGTCAGATTCACTTAATGACATGACAAATTTGTATACAACAGCTGTGGAGTTTCTTCCAGCATATGATTCTAATGACAGTTTGAATTATTCTGATAGAGAAGCCAGTGAATTAAAGGAAGTCAAGAATGCAATTCTTGCTTTTGATAGTGATGAAGAATTTACAGAAGGTGAACATTTTCTACAAGCTTCTCCTAAAGTAGTAAATGAAAGTGATAATGAAGGTAGCCCAAACATAAATATCATTAAGTCTTTTTTTTTTTTTACAATTTGAAGCTTTAGTTAAACACAAAGAAAAATTGGGAATGAATGCAGTTAATTTGTTTTTTATATTGCTTTATTTAAATATTATCGGAAAATAAGCAAAATTTTTTTTGTTGAATAGTTAACTCTGCTCATTTATTTTGAAAACGTAAACTTTATTGTATTCTTACATGATTAATTTTTCTCTTTTTCTTAAGTCTTAAGTTATAAAAAATTCATAAAGCTTAATTTTCCAAACAGCTGAAGATCTTCAAAGATAGTTATTTTTTTTATTATTATATAAAGCATGATTCAGCTTACTGTCTTATATATTTTTTGCAGTTGTCACTAAATCAAGTGACAATTCTGATACAGACATAAACTTAAATGATTCATTTGAAAACAACCAGGATGAATGCAATGTAGACACGTCTGACTTTAGTTCTGAAATAAGTAATATTGCGGGAAAGTTAGGGGCTATGTCAGTTATTAGGTATGTTTCTTCATTAAAATCACATTTATTTACTTCCATTTTAATTTTCAAAGTTTGAAACTGTGTATTCTTCTGAAGAAGGAGATGTTGTTTTTTTCTTTTAAGTTCATTCAAATTATTTTGACAGTTCTAAACAAAGAGATAGTTCATCAAGTGAAGATGGATTTGAAAATTGTAAGTTAATTTTTTGATTTGTCAACAAAAGAAGCTGATGTTTACTTTTTTTTTGCTATTATTAAACATTATCATGTGACAATTTAATACTGTTTATGAGTTTGTTAATTCTTCAATTTTATTAATTTCCTTTTTAGAATCTTAGTAATTAAAATAAACATGTCTGTTCTCGTACAGTTTTAAAGAAAGTTAAGCAGCCAGAAATGAAAGCTAAAAAGTTGGAAAACAGCAGGTAAAATATTTTTTTCACACTATTTTAAAGATTAGCAACATTTGGAAAGGATGATAAGATGCAGTGGATATTTTGGGTTACGAACCTCATTCGTTTCAAAATTTGGTTCATAACCTGAAACATTTAAATCAATGAAAAGAAAACAGTTTTTTCAAGATGACAGAATCGTTCTTTTTTATTAACATCTGGTGGTTTTTCTGACAATTTGCAAAGTATACATGTACTTTACTTATCAAATATAGAGAAGGAAATTAAACAAATAAATAAAATGTAAAATTAGGGATATGACGGAGCTGATGAAAATCCGCATCCGTCGGATTTGAATGAGGATGTGGATCTGGCAAGAGTGGTGTATCTAAAATACGTTCATGACCAAATACGTCTAATCTATGGAAGCTGAGTAAGGGTCCAGGAGTTTAGTTTTATCTGTTTTCTTTATTTAGGGTTTTTGAAAGTCTCTAGGTTTTTTTAATTTTAGTTATGATTTCTACAGCTGTGTTTGATCTGAAAACTGTAATTTTTCAAATTCGAATCCGATGGAATTAAAAAAAAAAAATCCGTCGGATTTGAATTTGCTAAAAAAAACATCGAAGTTCGAATGTCGTCGGGTTCGAACTTCGTCACATCCCTATGTAAAATAAAAAAAGATGTAGCCTAATCTTTATTACTGAAAAAACGATCATGGGAATTTTATCACTTGTCATTGAACGTGGCAGCTTCCTTTGCTGGAGAATATTTCTGAAGTGGGCCATCGTATTATCATTCATCAGGTTTAGTGCCATGTTAGCAACAATTTTTTTTGGATGGTACAAAATGAAGTCTTTGACGTCTGTCTACTTTCAGCAAATTTCCTTTATCCTGGCAGTTGAATCAGTTGCTAGTCCTCATCATTGGGCTGTGGCTCCTCCTTTAATATTATAAGCTGTAGTGTATGTCCTTTATTTGTGCTGTACTTGATTGTTTGACTCCAATGTTAAACCATGCTCGCTCACTCTCATATTAGTTTTTAATCCGAAGTTATTGCAACTTAAATTGTTCGTAACCTGAAGTTCTATCATGCATGTCATATAGGCAGATATATCAGTATGATATTCAGATTGTTTAACTTCTGTTACTTAATATAAGCAGAATTTTTTTTTAGTAAAAGATAGTGAATTTTTTGTTCTAATTATACTAAAAGGATGCCTGTCAAAGATTTTATTGTTGATGACTCAGATGTTTCTGATGACTCAGATGAAGTTTTCCACATTAAACTAAATAATGATTTGGATGAAAAAGAAAACAAAAACAGGCAAGTACAATTTTTTTTAAATAATGCAGTTCAGGTAAATGTATTGAAAAAGCAACAATTTTTCAAAAAACTATCTAAATTTTTATTGCAGTTGGCCAGTATGAGATACTGAAACTTTAAAAATGTATTTAATTCCTAACAAAGTATCTTGCCCAAATGTAAAGCGCTTTATAAAATGTTTAATCTCTTCTTTATGACTGTGTATAAACTTAACAAATTTTCTAATATGATACCCGTTGTATTCATTGTTACATTCTCTTTACATTTTTGGAAAGATTTTTTTTTCTGTTTTTAAATTGCTTTTGAAAATTGTTTTAAAGAATAAAAACAACTATTATTATATTTAAAAAAAATGTTAATTACATTAAGTCTTCCATTTTCAAATATATTAGTGTTAACTGATCTACAATGTAGATACTTATAATTAATGACATTCAATTTTTATTTCAGATATTGTTTTGACAGGGATAACCTTAGATCTTTCTCGGAAGATGAATTAAGTTCGGATTCTGATAGCTGGAAACCTGGAGTAAACAGTGTTGCGCAAATCATAAACAGTAAATTCATTGACTAAAACAACTTCAGCATTTTGAATTAACAATTTAAATTAGCTGGTATAATGGCTATATTTATAAAAAGTAGATTGAACAAGGAACAATTCTAATCACAACTTATAAGACCCACTTGCTTTAGCGAAATCATTTTTTTCTTAATGGTTTCTTTGCAACTGTTTTTAGAAATCTATTGTTACTGCCAGATTACATCCATTCACCATAATGTTAAACAATTGTGGCCCTTCAAATCCTCTGTGTATAGATGTTACATTTTCTTTCAAGAAAGTAATTAAATTTTCATTCTATGGCCAAATATTAAATTAGAATTCACCAAACATTTAGTTAGAAGGTCTAAGCAGATATTGCTCTTTTAAAATCAATTTGGTGTTCTTTTTTTTTGGAGTTTTTTTTAATAACATTGGCATCCTTTTATTTTCTTCATTCTTACCGTCGTTGTTCACATAACATAAAAACATATTCATTGTACTTTAAATAATAAATTACTTCTAGCAAAAAAATCATAATTTCGGATGTGGAAATTATTTTCTCAGATTTATTTTATCTATGTATTAACATAGACTTGAAAGGATGTTTGATTCTTCATAATATTTTTAAGAACCACATGTTCACAAAACAAGCAGCTGCCTAAATGGAAAAGACTGTCGCCCATTATCTTGCAGCTGAAAGAGCTAGGCAGCATAAGGGCTTTGACATATCTTTTATATAGTTTTCACAAAAAACATCATTATTGGTGTGCGAGAGACTACATATAGAATAGAAGTATTTTTAAGTGAAGAGTATTTAGTTAGCAGTAAATGGTTTTACCATTATTAATTGTATGATAATGTGCATAAAGTGAATTTTTTTTAAGCAAAATTTGAAAAGGTTTCAAGTTTTGTCATACTCGTAATAAAAATTTCAATGAAATAATATAAGAATTTTTTTTAAGGTAAAGATGAGAAGTTTTTAGTCACAAACTATACACCAAGAACTGCAAGGAAAGATTGGCTACGAAGAACTGAATTGGAAATTCCTCCATTGAAAAAGGAACTTACAATGAAACAATCTTTATCAAATAAAGGTTATAGCATCATTATCATATTTTTTAAAAAATAGCCTGTAATTATGTGATATGTGAACATTCTCCAAAATTAATAATTTAAAACTCCATATCACAATTAGGGTTTTTTTTTTTTTTTGCGAAATAGATTATTTTGACACTTAGTGGCGGGGTATTTAATGGTGTTGGCTTTTCAACTTGTACAAAGCATATTACCTATAATTAGTGAATTTCACTAAAAAAAAACAGATTTAAATGAATCATAAAAATACAAACAAAACCAGTTTTTCCTTTTTACTATTTTTTATTTTTTTTTTATTTTTTTTTATTTTACGTCATTCTAAATAATATTGTATCTAAAAGTTAATGCATGTATATTATTTGCCCTTATTTAAAAAAATGTCCTTCATGATTAGAGTGCACCATATGGCAGGCATGTCAAACTGAGGGCAGCATGGGACACATTGAGTTGTCATGTGGACAGCTCAAGACACTTAAGTCCTCTAATAAAAGTATTTTAGAATATATGATTTATGCATGAATAATTCAGGGGTGGGCATACTTTGGGTTTGACTGGCAAGCTGGTCCAAGTGCAGATGGATGGAGGGCTGACATGAACTCATATAAATTAAATGTTACATAAAAAGCTAGTGCTATCAAATGAATGCCTGATTAATTACACTAATTTCTGATATTTTTCATGTCAGACATGAGCTAAAACCCTTCATCTCTTTACAGAAGATATACCTTTTATTTCCTTGCCCTCTTGTGGAATAATTCCTAAAAAAATTACTTATTTTTTATTATTAATTGTAACATCTGCAATTAATTTTTTTCTGATTAAATGCCCATTTAATCAGAGAATTCATGATCTGCTAAGTTTGTAAAGTTTTATTCTTTCTCATTCTCTCCATTTTTCTCTCTGTTCGCATATCTTGATTTGATACAAAGCAAATTGGAAAGTTTAGTAGTCATTGGGATTTGCATTTGTTTAAATAAAAACTCTTTAATGTTTTAAATAAATTAAAGTTTAATAACCAGATACAACTTTGTGGATGTAATAGTATTCTTTGGAACTTTTTTTTCCAGATGTAGATCAGAACATTGCTGAAGATTACAGCCATTTTTTACATTCACTCTCAAATGAATATCCAGATTTTAAAAGGCATCCCAAAGCTGCAAGGTTCGTAGAAATAAAATTACAATTTACTTATACTTTTTAAGCATAATCAATAGTTTGGTGACTCTGAAATTATTGAAGTGCTTATAAATTATTATCAGTATTTTTTTTATTAAAAGATTCTTCTTCTTCCTTGAGCTCTACAGCCCATTTAGGGCCCTGGCCTGCCATGCTACTCGTCTCCACTTTTCCCGATCCATGGTCTTCTTCCTCCTTTCTCTCACTCCTATGGCTTTAAGGTTTATCTCCACTTCCTCCAATCATCTGCTTCTTGGTCTGCCTTTAGGCCTTTTCTCATTGGGTGTTGCCTTATACATGTATATTGCTTTTGGACCTCTGTTGTTTTCCATTCTTTCTATGTGCCCTACCCACCTCAATCTATTCATTTTGATTTCAGCTGTTATATTTGGTTCTTCGTACAGTTCGTACAGCTCTGAATTGGTTCTACTTCTCCACTCGTTATTGTCCTTTACTGGCCCATATATTTTCCTTTCCCAAGTGTTTAGCATATTTCTTGCTTGTTTGCTGATGGTCCATGTTTCGCTACCATATGTTACTGCTGGTCGGATCATTGTCTTGTATATGTTTTTTTTAAGTTTTCTGGAGATCTGTCTGTTTTTCAGTATTTAATGCAGTGTATGATATATTCTGTTCCCTACTTCTATTCTGTTTTTGATCTCTATCATTATATCATTTTTCTCACTTATGGCTTGATCCCAGGTATTTAAAGTTTTCTACTCTTTCAAATGCTCTATCACTAATTTTGAAAGATT
The DNA here is from genome assembly GCA_021962125.1 of Bulinus truncatus. Classification (NCBI taxonomy): domain Eukaryota; kingdom Metazoa; phylum Mollusca; class Gastropoda; family Planorbidae; genus Bulinus; species Bulinus truncatus. The sequence goes on from JAGDYQ010000187.1 coordinate 1,524,158, forward strand.
TTCTTTTCCTTCTTTTTCATTTCTTTGTAATAGCATGTATTGAGTCTTTGATTCGTTAAACCTGCTTTCTGAGCTGCTGTTTCTAATTCTATATATGCTTTTGCTATATCCTTGCTTTCCTATCAATGTTATATCATCAGCATATGCAAGGTTTTGATGGATTTTGTAAATATTGTTCCTGTTGTCATAGACTTTGTTTTTTCACTTCTGAGGTAATGTCTTATAGCTTATCCAACTGGATGTTTCTTATTACTTTTTCTAGGGTTAAGTTGAATAGTATGCACGAAAAGGAGTCTCCTTTTCTAAGTCCTTGGCTTACTTTAAATTCTCTTGAGCTTTCCCCTTGTATTTTCACTTTGCTTCTTGAGTTGTTTAATGTCATATGTACTAGTCTAATGGGCTTGTTGGAGATACACAGCTCCTGCAATGTTTTGTAAAGATAATTTCTATTGATGCTGTCATATGCCATCTTGAAATCTATGTAAAGCTGGTGTAGGTGTATATTATGTTCATAACATTTTCTAGAGTGTTTCGAAGGTAAAATATGTCCGTGGTTGTTCTGTTAGGCCTGAAACCACATTGATAATCACCTAATACTGTTTCACTGAAATTCCCTATTTTGTCGGCTATTATTTTTGTTAGTATTTTGTAAACGGTGTTGAGAAGTGAGATTCCTCTGTAGTTGTTGCAGTTAAGTTTCAAACCTTTCTTGTGGAGTGGAAATATTAAGGCTGTTTGCCATTCTGTTGGCATTATCTCTTCTTTCCATATTTTATTGACCATCCTGTGTATTTCTAGGTGTAGTGTGCGTCCTACATATTTGAGTAACTCAGCATTTATATTATCTTCTCCTGGTGCTTTATTGTTTTTGGTCTTTTTAATAATATTGTTTATTTCTTCTATTTCTGCACCATCGTCCTCTGCAATGTTTGGTACCTCTCTTTGGCTGTCAGTATTAATGTTCAGCATTTCTTCGAAATATTCCGCCCACCTTTCTAGAACCATTTCATTTTCTATAAGGAGGTCGCCTGGTTTGCTAAGACACATGTGAGATCTTGCTTGAAAGCCATTGCTTATCTCATGATGGCCATGTACATTTTTCTTGTTTCTTTTTCTTTTGATAATTCCTCTAGTTTTTTCTAGTTTTCCTTTTTCCCATTCACGTTTTTTCTTTCTGCATATTTTAGTAGCCTTCCTTCTAGCCTCAGTGTATGCGTCAGTTGACTTTCTGGTTGCTTTTTGTAGCATTATCATCCTCAGTTTGTTTCGTTCTTCCACTTCTTTTTTGCATTCATCGTCATACCATTCAGCTCTTTTCTTCTTTAGCTTGTATCCTATGACACTTTCCGCTGTGTTTTTCATAGTTTGTTTTAATCTTTTTCCTGTGGCTATTTAGATTTTCAGTATTATCTATTGTTAGTGTTTCTAGTTTGCTTTTAATTTCTTGTGCATACTTTTCTTTGTTTGTGGCTCTTTTATTAGTTTTCAGTCAAATCGGTTTGTTATCTTTGCTTTCGTGTTATGAAAAATACTTATTTTTTTCTTTATACTTTATTTTGACTAACATGTGATCTGTGTCGGCATCTGCTCCTCTCATCTTGAATATCTGAACCATGTCACCTGTCTATTAGCACATGATCTATTTGATTTCTTGTCACCCCAGAGAATGCAGAACATGTTCTCCAAACATGCCCTTTACATGACACAGCTGCGCAACAGGTTCAAAAACTTTATGGGAGCGAGACGGACCTGGATGCCTCCGTGCAGTTCATCATAACTATAGGCCTGGTCATTTGAAATCCTCCATAATCATATATCGAGAACAAAGAAGAAGAAGAATCACCCCATCTGGTGACCTCCATGTTTCTTTGTGTATTCTTTTGTGTGGAAACTAAGTGCTACTAATGGTCTTGCCTTTTTGCCAGATGCTGAAATCAATTAGACATGTTCCATTATCGTTGCTTTCTTCGTGTAGGCTGCAGCTTCCATTTGTCGGTCTGTATATTGTTTCTTTGCCAATCTTAGCATTGAAGTCTCCTAACACTAATTTAATATCATGTCTAGGTGCTTCTTCATACATCCTTTCTAGAGCATCATAAAATTCCTCTTTGGTATTCCCTTCTGAATCTTCAGTGGGTACATGGGCACATATTAGGATCATATTGAATATTTTGCCACATATCCTGAGGCTGCACAATCTTTCGTTGGCTGGTTTAAAGCAACTTATATGATTGAGAATGTTTTTCCTGACGCCAAATCTTGTTCCCAGTGTATTTGTGGTGTTCCCACTATAAAAGATGGTATGCTCTGTTGTTTTTAGTATGTCTAAATTTTTCCATCTGATTTCTTGGAGTGCTGCTATTTTTACTTTGTAATTTCTAAACTGTTCAGTGAGGCAGATAAGGGCTCTGCTCTGTAGAGGCTTAATACGTTCCACAAGTCACTAGCCAGTAATCATGTCCTTGATCGTGTGAAGGTCTGTTTCCATTTAAATCAGTCCGGTTTTTAAATAGTTGTTTGGCTTTTGTAACTTGCTTTTTTTTTTTACATGACTGGGTAGTTAGCCCTGTGTACAAAGATTAAAAGTCTTATTTAAAATTAAATACTGTCAGATCTTGCAGAGAAAATATTAATTTAATTATTAAATAGATGTGTAATAGTTACAAGATTTTATAAAGGTAATGCGTTTTTAATTTCATCCAGAAAAAAGTTATTCATCACGATTTCCAAATACCTGCATACCTAATGAGTAAATTTAAAAAGTCATTCTCTTCAGTATCTTAATCCTGTTTTCTATTCTGCTCTTTGAGTATTTCTGTTGTAATTACCAGAAAATAAGGATAAATAGTTTCACTAATCCAAACAAAAATATCACTATTTATTAAACTAGAATGTTATTGACAATCTTTGCATAATGTGATAGTTCCCATCAAGTCCCTATCCCAAGCAATACAGGTGGGATCATATTTTACTGAAGCTATACCATAGCAGTCAAACACAAAAAACACTTCTCATATGGCACATTACTTGGCTAGTAATGCTGTCTGTAATTTAACACCCCACTCCCCAACTTCACAAACAGCATGCTTGCTCAATCTAGTAAAAAGTTCCCTGAGCCCAAACAGGCCATCGGGGCAAATGAAGTGTTGAATGCATCTGTTTCTATAACCTCGGCATATGAAGGGATTGTGTGGTTAGCACAACACCCAGCCATCTTTACTTCCCCAACTCAAGTCAGGTAACCCATTTAAAGCTGGGTGGACTTGTGGGACGACATTGAAAAAATTTCACCTGGAAAAATTCCCATGGTTCTCATCAAGGATCCAACCCAGGACTCTCAGGTCGACAGTCAAGTAACTACACCTCTCTGCCATCTGTCCCACTCAATCTAGTAAAGTAATATAATTTTGGTAAGGCTCGTTGAAGTATTGTTTTTGTAATGTTTGGTCTGTTTTCCCTCCTTGTAAACTGCTTATCATGCTCAATGTCAGTCCCACACTGTCAGTCTGGTAAATAAATTATATTTTTTTCCCTGCTGAACGTAACTTGACCTCTTTGCTGGGTTTATTGATACCCCCCCCCCAAATCAGTGTAGACTGTAACAATCCATGAGATCTCCCCACCTCCATCTACCCCATCATTTTCTGTTTTTGCATGCTGAAATCAAGCCGACTTTTTTAAAGCATTTTGAATTTGGGGAACAAATATTGACAAAGGAATTCCTTAAGTTTTTTACTAGTTGTTATGTAAGGGAAGGGACCAAAAAATATTCAATACCGGCGTTCTTAATAAGATTTCACTGGAAGGTTCTTTTTCTATTCATTCTTTAGTCAAATTATTGTTAGGGTATTAAAATTGTTTTATGTTAGTCTTTGCAAATGTTATGAAAAATTAATTTGATGCATCATTATTGTTTTACATTTTAGATTTATAAAATTCTTCAAAGAAATCAAGCTAGAATTATCTAGATATCTTCACCAAATATTTAACGAAACTGTTTTTGAGAAAATAAGGTAAGTAAATAAATTACTCTAGTTCAATGGGTTTTCCCTTAAAAGGTTATTGTTTTGTGCATGTGTACATTGTGCAAATTTATATGTACAATGTCCTTGTTATGTGACTTATTTGAAGATAAGATAATCATTGATTTCAATTGAACTATTTACGTTCTTCATTTCTTTTGTTTTTGTTTCATTACCATTATCCCAGGCTGTTCGGCCAATAGTTTAATATTAGTATTAATATTTCTAAAAATGTATATATTAAATCTAGCCAAATAAATTTCATGTCAAGCTTATTTGCCGATTTACCAATCTTTAGCTTCCTAAGGATTTACTAATTGATTGGAATCCAAGGTACACCAAGACAGCAGGCACCTTTTCTTACAAGAGTACTCCTAATAATTTCACTGCTAAGATTACACTGTACTGTTAAAGTTTGTGACTCACCAGGTTAAGTCAAGTAATTTATTGAAATTGTATAGAAAAAATAGAATTCTCATAATCAGAACAACTAAAGTGTTTGTACACAACATATTTTTTCCCCCACATGGCAGAATTTTGACATTTATTTTCATTGAATATATTTTTAAAAAATTGTAATCTGAATTTTTATGCATGAGACCTTATAAAAATAAAAATAATTGTGCATCTATATACACACACAATTTTTTTTACTCATCTTTATCTAGTAATTTCATCCTTAAGCGGCACATGAATCTTAATCCATCCTATTAACTGGACATTTTTTTTTTTTTGATGAAAAATGTATGCATGAGTTAATTATATTTTAATATTTAGCACTTTGACTTTTTTAAGCTGGATAATTTTTTTATTTAGAGCGTTTGAGGGATATACTTGCTCATGAACTTTGTCATGCAGCTGTTAAACTCATTAATGGTGTCAATGAAGGACATGGAGTCATCTGGAAATCATGGTACATATGTAATTATATTTAAGTAAAAATATTTTTCCTGCATACATTTAAGTGTTCTTTAGTAATAAGCCTATTTGTTTCCTCTGCCTATGCAGTTAAACTACGAAGGAAGCTAATTTTTTTTTTTTTGGTTGCACAACTTTTCTTGTCAGACTGTTTTTTTGTAAATTATAAAAATCAATTTTATTCTTGCATCAACAGGGCTAAACGATTTAACAGAAAGTATTCTTTTATGCCTGTTATTGTTCGCTGTCATGAATATGTCATAAAAACAAAGTATACTTACCAGTGTACAAAGTGTCATTACAGGTATATATTTAACACATTTTAATACAATTTAAGTGTGAAATACATTGTGAACACATATTTTGAAGAAAATAGCAAGATATATTATGTAAATGCCCAGTGCAGTATTTGCATTTGGCTTGTTCTTTCATTAAGCTTGAATTATATTCTGTGGATACTGGAAACAGATAAATTCTGAGCTTCAGCTATCAGTATGAGCCTAACAGGTCTAAAGGAACTCACTTTAACAAACCACTAAATACATAAGTTATATTTTCATGAGTCAGCTATAGATAACAGTATTTATGTGAATTTATTTTCATATAAAAAAGCCACCAATAAGAAGTTACATTTCAATAATCATTTTTGCCAAAGCACTTGATTGCTTTTGTATATTTGCATGTATACTTAGAATATGTTAAAGCTTTTTTTGAGGGTGGTTCACCAGTTTCATAATTATATCTATATATTTTTTTTTTAAAGAATATATCGCCATTCCAAATCTCTGGATACTGATGCTAAAGTATGTGGGCATTGTAGAGGCCAATTTGAAGTATTTTTGACTAAAGACTTGAGCAGTTCTGGAAATGGACCTGCCACCCAAGAACCCCTAATAAAATTTGCTTTGTTTGTCAAAGAATGTTATTCAGCTAAAAAGGAGACAGGAATGAAACATGGAGATATTATGAAAATGTTAAGCAAGGAATTTGCCGAAAAAATTCTTCAAAATACATAAATTGTATTTTTTTTGTCTACTATAAACTTGTATTTTACAAACTTGTTAATGTTTATTCATTATTGTAAAAAAAAAATTAACAGAAAATTCAGTTCATCATTACACCAAAAATAATTTTTAGAGATTTGTTTTTTGTGGTTTAATCAGGAGCTGGGCAAACTGCTTAGACCGATAGCAAATTGATAGTTTATTTTAACTTGAATTAATTAAGTCATAAGCACAAAGGTGTGTGGGCTAGATCAATCAAGCCTACAGGTTGTAGCTTTCCCACCTGTTAATGGTAATTAAATGACAAAATAAATGAAAATAGAATTATGCTGATTATTTACATAGCCTTTTTATTTGTGTATTATATATTGTCTTTTTTCAAATGCACTTAATGATTATTTATTTACCAAACATCATCCACAAAACTCCAATTGGTCAGATTTTGCCCGTTAAAACCTTTTTTTCTATAGCTTCATTAACATTAGGGGTTTGCCGGAATCCCGTTCCGCCGGATTATGCACAATCCGGTGAAATCCGGTTCAGCTGGATTTACATGAATCCCAGAACAACCCGGATTCAGGTCTCAGGATTTAAAGATTTTTTCAGATTTTGTGACTCACCGGATCATAATCTGAAATAAAAGTAATTCTCTTTCCCAAATTCCTACGATCACTATACATTAATCGATTGTTTTGAGCGTTGAGCTTGTTTAATGTTTTGAACATACCAGAAGGCTAGAGTCAGCACCGCCTTAGTAGCCAATCTGCCCAGAAATCCCATACATGATAAGTGCGGGATGAGTAATTATTATTCGTGTAACGTCATCTTAACCGCAATCACCAATGACGTTGTAACAGTAATAATAAGCAACTATACTGCCCAAGCGCCTGGCAATACCAGCCCGCCACCTTCATAAAATAAATTACAGAAATGAATGGTTTTTGATAAATTCAACATTTAAGTTAATTAGATTTCTCTGAGAGATGGAAAAGATGTCTTCTTTGTTATTAAATTAAAATGCATCACCCAGAGATTTCCTGTTGAAAAATAGTTCAAATATGAATATTAAATATTGTAAAATGAAAAATAGAATATTTTTCCATTCTGAAAATTTCCGTGAAGGAAACACTAATTAATATAACAAGTCACTGAGTTGGTAATCTAACCCTAACGTAACGTCTTCCATTAAAAGCAATTCCTTCCCAATTTTTTTTTATTTTTTTAATTCTATTTTATAATAAAAGTTAATATAATTCTATTTAAGCAAAGGTGGGACGGATGGCGAGTGAAGTTGTAGATACTCGACTGTCGACCTGAAGTCTGGGTTCAGTCACCAGGTGAGGCCCATGGAATTTTTCAGGTGAAATGTGGTGCAAAGTCGTCCACAAGTCCACCCAGCTTTAAATAGGTACCTGACTTTAAGTTGGGAAGTAAGAAAATGACTGGGGGCGGTGTTGCTAACCACACAATCCCTTCATATGCGAGTTATAGAAACAGATGAATTCTACACTTCATCTGCCCCGAGAAGAGAACCCGTTAGACTAAGAAGGGAACTTTACTTTTTTTTTTTATTTAAACAAGGAATTAAGAATCTCAAATATGCATTTTAAAAAATGTGCACCGTAATTTTAATTCATATTTTGATTTATATTATCGTTCACTCAATTGTTAAAAATGCATTATCATTTTTGAGTAAAAATTAACATTACGTTAGCGGTCTAGTATAAATGTCACCAAGCCATCTTCAGCGATTCTCGCTTGCTGGTGTATGAATCTTTTGCTCTTTGGTTTGGCAATGGTATGAGCGTAGCTGCGACCACTTAGCTCAGCTTTGATTGTGTGGCATCACTGGAATGTGTACATTATTTGGCTGTAAAGGACTTGGAGTAACTTAGCTTTGTTTAACAATAATAGTCATTAGTTAGTTATCATTATCTTATTCTTACTTCTTTAGGCTTGAATAATGGCTTTGTCAAATGCCAATTGAATTCATTAAAATTTGTATGTTCAATTTTCAAACTTGTAAAGTAGAGAAATACAGAATTATTGTTCTCAAATCTCAAATTCAATCTTGTTATTTGATTTTTCCAATTAATTATCCATTTCAATACACATCATAAACTATGAACTTTTGAACAATAAGCAATAATCATCCATCATCAATGAGCCAATGACAAGGCGAGATGAAAACTCAGATGATGAGTCTGACTTCTCTCAGATTCAAAACAATTAGTGCACTACAATAGTTAAAAATTACACTGCCAAGTGGCAAGTGCCAAAGTAATGAAAGTAATAAGACTAATAGTAAAGTTGTTTTCTTTAACCTTGCAGTTAGAACTTAACAGTGAGATTAGTTACATATGGATAATAACCTATTATCAATCTGCAAAGGTATATATTCTGATTTCAGTGATTTCTGAATAATTTCTATTTTCTAATTTATTTCAAAGTTCTTCACATCCAACTTCCAATCAGCCAATGTCATTTAATCATTTAGGCCAACTGTTCAGAAGGCATCCAACCCCTTCAGATTTACCGGTATCTGCAAACTACCAAAATCCGAATAATCAGTATCGGAACCGGCATGATTTCAGCATAAGAAAATCCGGATCCTGTTGGAAAAAACGGATCCGGCACACCTAATTAACATTCTTCACTCCTATGCATTACACTTAACTAGTAACAGGGTTCCAAAAATGTTTTTCATCCAAAGATAGATTTAATAGAATGTATTACCAAGAAATCTTAAGGTGATAAACATTTTCTTAGTGGTCACTGAAAAATGTACCTTACATATTTAATAGAGACGAGAGAGATTGATTTTAAAAAATTTATTTCTACATTAAATTAAACTTTACTTCATTAAATAGCATACATAAAAAATAGAATAACATATACAATTCTTTTTTTTTTTTTTTTTAAATAACAAAAATTTTTATTTAAAAAAATTATGTTTCTGAAACAAGTTTTGAATTGCTCCATGCAAGGGTGTAGGGATTATATTCAGAAAAACTTTTTTTCTGAAGCACTGCACCTTTTTGAACTGGTAAATATAATGGACTGTCCCTGGATGATTTAATGTTTCTGTGGAAATAATAACAATGCCATCATAGGCTGCCTTTAATGTCCATTTGTCATCCATGATCACATTCTCCCCAGGATAAAAACGTAAACCAAACTGTGTAGCAAGAACATCTCCTTTGTGTACAAATGTTCCATCTTGGGCTTTTATACCTCTATGTTTACGTACAGCTTTACCAATTCTATTACGGGTTGGAAGAAGCTGCTTTTTTTAGAAGCAAATCTGACAGGCTGTAGGCTACTCAAAGGCTGCAATATAGATGGCTTGAATGAAGCAACTGCTGAGCAGGCAGTTTTCCAAAGAAACTTAATTCCGCTGGTCATCTTTCTTGACAGAGATCTAAAATAAACAGTAAACATACATTTTTACAATTTCATTTAATGATCTTTAAAATTTATTTAAAAGAAGAAAATTTTAAAAGGCAATGGTCAAATAAATTTATCATATTTTTTAAAAATTTAGGATGTTACAAAAAAGGCTGAGGGTAATGTAGACTAGTAACCACTGAGCTAATATTATAACTGGGAATGTTTATTGGGATAAAATACAGGACGATAAATTGCTGCCTTTTTGATGGAATACATTAAAAGGTATGTCTCCAAAGGTCAGAATCTCCAGCATCTTAACACTTTGCAAATTTTTTTTGCACCAATATATTACTAATAGAAAAATCCACAGAAGTTCAGATTTTCATTGTATAGCAGCCAACATTTTCATATGCACTGCTTGTAGATAATTTCCCCTGAAGGTATGATTTTCATGGTGGTAAACAAACCAAAATGGCTGCAAAGAAAATCAATTTGAATAGAAAACTATTTACATCAATATTAGAATGTCAATGTAGCTAAACATACGGAATTTGTGAGGTTTCTATATATCATTATTGCAGACAGGAGTAGGATTACAATAATTTTTCTCCATGGTAAACAAACTGAAATGGTTGCTAAGAAATGACTCAAATTTTATATATTAATGTATATGTGTAATAAATAAATAGCAAAGATATATTTTAAGAGGAAAACTAAAACTGCATAAAATATAAGACAAAAGTTCATAGTTAAAATATTTTTTTCGGACAAATATCTTATTTATGTTTCTTTATAATCCCATTAAATTAATCATATAGATTATAGGGCCAAAAAGTTGATGCCAAATTTTTAACATACAGGTGAAAAAGCATCCAATGGACTGGTCTGTAATTATTTAGGTCTGCCAATTAATAGTATAATATAAGTATAAGTGAGCACTCCACTTATGTTAGCTCAGTGGTAGTAATCAGTTTAAAAAGGCAGTAGTTAACAGTTGTGTTGTTATGATCAATAGTAATTAAAAATATTCCAGAGGTCCTCAACACAACTACTGGAAGTAGTTGCATTAATTTTTGAAACATTAAAAAATTGAGTCAATACTTTCAATTAACAATTACCAAGGACGTTGGATTGTGTGGGGTATTGACAAACTATGACAAAGAAGGACCCCGTCCGGCCCTACTATCCCAATTTTGTTGCAAAATAAACATAAATTTCGAAAGTGACTGGGCCCTTTTCAAGTTCTTGTCTCTCATTCGTGATTCGAGGCGGCTCTAGTTACCTCATTCGAATTGACATTATCATTAATTCAAGAAGGGGATGGCGATCAACCATTTTCGTTAAAATTAGCAGATGTTAATAAATTAAAGTATTTACCCAAACAAAATACCAAGTTAAACACTAGGCTTATAATTGTAGCAAGTTGTAAATGTGAATGTATTGCACAGTGTTATTAAATGTTGTAAAGGTTACAACCAGTTAAAAATAGGAATATTGCAGTGTGACAGATCTAACAGTTAAAAAAATAACATCCGGATCATACATGTAGCTTTTAAGAAAATCTGGAGGATTTCTTAAATTGTGACTGTATCGAAAGTTTCATGGCTAATATAACGAATTTTATGAACAAGATACTAAATGAGTACAAGCAGTTAAGAGGTACATTTTCCTTGGTGGGCAGAACCTCGTGAATAAATAATAAGTTGAATAACTTTACAGTACCACCTAAAGGTCTAAGACAAACGTCCTACAAACAATGCTACGTCATAGTATAGCCTATGACATAGGAGGCCTACATCTAACACTCGTTACACTGGCAACAGCTGCATCACTCAAAAAGTTTCAGCAGTACAGGCACAACAACTCTTACTATACCACTGCAATCTAATAATTAAATTGAATCAATAATTATCTTTAATTTAATTGATATAATTTAAAATAGCCCTAAGGGATTTATTGGTATTTAACTATTTTATCAATGAATAAATTTTAATAAATGCATCCACAGTCATCCACACCCTCAAAAAAGAAAATTTGAAAACACCTAGCCCAAAATGTCTATTAATAATGAGGAAATATCATTTGTCCTTTTAAGTTAGTTGGCATATGAATCTTCATGTTGAAACTATATTTAAACATCATTGTTATTGACATGCAATATTTTCTTACTGATTCTTAATCTTAGCTTGCAACATTTTTGGAGAAAATTAAAAAGTTAAAAAATACAATAAGTTTGCGGGCGATTCAGAACACCCACTGTAATATTGCATCATTGAACAAGCTTTAAAAGATTGGAACATTTCAATTTCATATGACAAAATTGTGGCACTCTGTTTTGATACTATTTCAAGCAACACAGATATTCATTCAGGTGATTGGAAAATCTTTATAGACAGTGGACACCATGTCATGTAATTGTTCATAAAGTGAGTTTATCCCATTTTTACAAAACATGTTTTGGAGCATCTTCTGGTCTAGAGATTAATTAAGTTGTTTCAGTGATTTCATGATCAGTGGAGTAAACTTAATTCTGAATCATGACATTTAACTGATGCAGATCTCCAAAGTTTATGGTTCGCTTGTACCCTCAGCAGTAGAATTGGCTGTAAATATGTGGCTAGGGAACAAAACAACCTCGCGACGCTTACAAAGAATTTTTGCAACTGTCAATTTTTTAGGAGAAACTCCTCCAGGCCAAGCAGAATAACTTTTTCGTACTCTTGGCGCATAGCACCCATGCACTATAGTATAAAAGCACTGTACTCCTATCAAAATTTATTTGTTTCGACATCCCTTTCATTTGACAGAAAAATGAAAAAAAAAATCTTCTAAGATTTTGATTTTTTCAATTTTGATTTACATGGAACATTGGTTTCAGGCTCCTATCTCTTCATATGCTCCTCACAATGACCTGAATTTAGATTAAGAAATTTGAATAATTTCAAAATGTTTGTCTGAGAAGTTGCTGAATCTGCCTTTAAAGCCATTGCAGGACATTTATGGTAATTTTAACTGAAGACCCTGCTGAATCTCTCTTTTTCAGCAATGATGTTTATAACCAGACTAAAGAAAATTAGTTGATTGCACCAAGAAAAGCTGCCAAAAACAGGAAAAAGGCTTGAAGGCAAAGGATTAATTGATAAAATTGTAAGCATAGAACTTACATGACTTTCTAACAGAGATCAAAATAGGTATTTGAAGTGCTAGGAATAAATTTGACATTCATGAAAAAATCACCTGAACACGTGGAGTACAGCTACCGAATACCAGGAAGCACATAAAATTGTTAATTCTGTACAAGTTGTAAATGATACTGGCCGAAAAGAGGTGAAACTCTTTTCATATTATGCAAAAGTTTTAACGAAGGTGAAACTCAATTGCTCTGTGAGGCGCCACCATTGATGCTGGCTAAAAAACCAACTTTTGCGACACTGGTGGTACCATGAGCCATTTTGCAGCAGGTGGTGATATGGATGTAAAGTAAAAGTAAAGTTCCTTAAGCCCTTACGGGCTCATTGGGGCAGATGAAGTGTAGAATTCATCTGTTTATATAACCAAGGCATATGAAGGGATTGTGTGGTTAGCACAACATCGAAACATGCTTACTCCCTCAACTTTAAAGTCAGGTACCCATTTAAAGCTGGGTGGACTATGGGACTTTCACCAGGACCTGAAAGAATCCTGGAGTTTGAACCTGGGACCCCCTGGTCGACAGTGTAGCACTCTACACTGCGACCACCCATCCCTGTGATGACAGATGTGGTGGCACAAAACACCCTGTCACAGTTTCACAGAACTGCCATTCCTGGCACCCCTTCTCTGCTTTGTTTCTGCTTTTTCTAGGTAAGGGCTTAAGCCCTTTTTTCTGACAAGCCAGCAGATGCTGAGCACACTCACAGAAGATCAAATACAGGAAAGTCTACAACCCTTGCCTATCCATCTCCCTTTTAAGGTTATAATGAAACCTAATTATGTAAAAAACCAGAAATGGCTGAAAGAAATTTTATATGCTACTCCATTTTTTCAGGAAAAAGAAAGACAGTTGTGGTAAAAAATTTTGGGATGTAGTTGTCATAACAACTGCAGATGCTGCTCAGGAAGAAGCATTTCAACTTCAAATCAATCAGAAGAAAATTAGAAATGAGCTACCAATAGATCTTCCTATACACATAGTTTCTGACCCAGAGGGAATAAGAATAGGTTAGTACTATTAATTAATCAATTATCAAAACTTATTTTCTATTTTTAAAATAAGAATACATTAATACATGTTCCAGTTTGCTCTATCACTGCTTTTTATTTAACAATATATAATTATACTCATTTAAGAGAATTTTTTTATACAAATATATAGTTTTATACATATGTACATAGTTTTTTTTATTAATCTCAGTTGTCTGATTATTGTGGTATACTGCAGTATATATTTATATATTGAAATTATTTTGCATAAAATAATAAAAACTATTCATTTGTTTATAGCGTGCACATTATTAAAATATATCTCCAGAGGATGATAGTACTTTTTAGCTTTATTTCCTTTTTTTTGTTGAAACATTTGTACAGTTTATAGTGGTTTTAACTTAAAACAGTTTGCTAATTAATTAAAACCAGTTGTCACATTTCTTGTTGTCATTTTTATAAACTCATATTCCCTTACTTTAAACCCTTACCATATATATTTTCATCGTATTTATGATTTACTTTTTCCTAACATACTCTGTTGAAAGAATATAATCATAACTGTTAAGGATAAACACTAACAATAATTCCAACTTCCTTATATTTCCACAATGTCAGGCTTTTTTTTGTGTGTTGTCAAGGAGACATTTAAATTTATATATATATTCATATATCAAAGTGAATAAAATATTATATATAAAATTACTAGTATCTATAATTATATAATGTATACATTTAGCTATTATATTTTGGTTTTATTGTACTTTCCAATAAATATCTGTCCCAAATAATTTCTGCTTTCTTTAATTTGTAGGAAATGGTGGGTCAACTTTTACTGCCTTGGGTTCTTGAAGAAATATATGGCGATAAGATGTATGAGCAGAAGATTTTAATGATTCATGCAGGAGGATGGAGTCAGAGAATGCCCAGCTCTACAGTGCTTTGGAAAATATTTTTCTCTTCTTCCTCATGAGGAGTCCACCCTATCAAATGTTAGATCTGAAACTTGCACTCTATTGGCCATTGGTTGATAAAATAGGACCTGGGGTTTTTCTGGTTTGTGCAGATGATTTTGTTGTCTACAGTTTTGGAACCAGTAATGAATGGACTATACCAGAAAATGGATTCACAGCATTAGCTCATCCCTCCTCCTTAGACATTGGTAGAACACATGGTGTTTTTGTGGTGAGTGATGATGTAGATAAAACTTTGCCAGCTGATGTAAGGAATGTTTTCAGGCTTTACAAAAACCAAATGATGAACAAATGATTAGGAATGGGGCACTTTTAAATGGGGATTCACATACATTTGCTGGTGGTATTAACATTGAGGGCAAAGCAGTTTATAGTGATAGTTCTTTTTATTTTGGTATTGATGTCATGAAAAAATTGCTAACATTTAAAGGAAATCTGAAGGCAGTCTAAACTGTGAAATAGATGCTTATGGAGATTTTTTACAAGCCGTTGGAGTCTAGGGCAAGTTCTGATTACATCAATCATATACCAAATGTTAGTCAGGTAACATCCAATTTAATTCGAATGAGAGAGAGGGTCTTCCAAGCTCTTAATGGCTCAGATTTCCATGTGCTCATCCTGAAACGCTTCTGCTTTGTTCACATTGGTACAGCTAAAGAGCTGATATATCATTTTTGTGAAGACGGAGTTTTCAAAGAAAGAATGGACTTAAAAAAATAATATTTTTAATGCTATGATCGACACCAACAAGTCAGAGCGTCCTGAATATAAACATATGTGTGATGATCTGAAAGAAGATTTCTTCCAGCACCTGCCTAATGCATTCCATAATTAACATTGAGTCTGTGATTGAAGAAAGATGTGTTATAGAATACTGTGATCTGGAAGTGCCTATTCAAATAATGCCTGGTTGTATTGTAAGCAACTGTCCAGCTTATCAAGAGGGAGGTGTGCCTTGTTAATCATGAGCGTACCACAAGATTGCTTCTTGCACACCATTCCTGTTAAAGTGGATAATGAAACCAAATACTTGACTGTATTTTTTAAGACCGATGATGATCTAAAAAAGTCAGCCTCACTTGATGCTTTTGAGTCTCTGAGATTTTATGAACTCGGATATTGGACATTTTTCTTAAAACTTCCACAGGCTCAAAGCTCAAGATATATTTTTGCCACCCTCAAAGCATACCCGATCTTGTGATTTCCTCAGACAGAGTCAATCTTTGGAATTTAAAACTTTATCCTGCTAAACAAACTATGACATCTTCTCTGGAATGTGCTATTTCATCTCTGTCCAAGAATATCATCATTAGAAGAATCATTATCACTGCAAGTTAATAATGTTGGCAGTACATCAGAAATTTATTTCAGTCTTGCTGATATAATAAATTCTAAAGACGTTAGACAAATGCTTGAATATAGAAAAGCTTTATATGATAGGATATCACTACTTTACCCTAGTGACCAAGACTTCTCTCCATAGATTCCTTAAACATATTAAGCAGTTAAGATATCACTTATTTTGATAATTTTATCTTAAATAGTAAAAACCAATGAAGTCTAGAAAATATTTCATTTGAATTATTATAATTTATTTTTTAATATTGTTTAATGGTGGTTATAATTTAGTTTATTAATCTTTAACAACAATTTTGTATTCACATTTTTACAAGGTTTTAACATATGCTAATATGATGTGTATATTTATTTCTTATAGAAAATTAGTTATACAATTTTGTAACCAGTGCTTTTACTGTGTGATTTTTTTAAATGTTCTTTTTAAATGTATTTTTTAACTGAAATACTGAAAATAAACATTTACTGTGTGTCCAATGAACATAGATCATTTTTTTTTTGGAGGATTTTTGAAAAGCTGGTGAGATGTGCATTCCATGATTTTTTGAAAGAAAGGTTCATTAGAACTGGTTAAGTTCTAAAATTATGCTAAATTTTGACAATGTAGCACATGTTTTATTGTGATAAATTATAAAAAATAGTTTTAATCCATTGTACTGTAATATTTACATGTATGTATGTATGTATATATATATATATATATATATATATATATATATATATATATATATATATATACATTAATATTTTTTCCAAGAGATATTTTTATAAGTAGTTTCTGAAAATTTGGTAAATTCTTGGAAAAAATATAATGTATATATATATATATATATATATAAATATATATATATACATGTAGATATACATACATACATACATGTAGAATATTACAGTACAATGGATTAAAACTATTTTTTATAATTTATCACAATAAAACATGTGCTACATTGTCAAAATTTGACATAAATTTTAGAAGACAACAGTTCTAATGAACCTTTCAAAAAAAATCATGGAATGCACATCTCACCAACTTTCAAAATCCTCAAAAAAAAAATGATCTATGTTCATTGACACATGTACAACAATATTTTCAGTATTTCAGTTAAAACCACATTTTAAAAGAACATTTAAAAAAAATCACACAGTAAAAGCACTGGTTACAAAATTGTATAACTAATTTTCTATAAATAAATATACACATCATATTAGCATATGTTAAAACCTTGTAAAAATGAATACAAAATTGTTGTTAAAGATTAATAAAACTAAATTATAACCACCATTAAACAATATTAAAAAATAAATTATAATAATTCAAATGAAATATTTCTAGACTTCATTGGTTTTACTATTTAGATAAAATTATCAAAATAAGTATATCTTAACTGCTTAATATGTTAAGGAATCTATGGAGAAGTCTTGGTCACTAGGGTAAAGTAGTGATATCCTATCATATAGCTGTCTAACGTCTTTAGAATTTATTATATCAGCAAGCTGGAAATAAATTTCTGATGTACTGCCTTATTAACTTGCAGTGATAATGATTCTTCTAATGATGATATCTTGGACAAGAGATGAAATAGCATTCAGAGAAGATGTAGTTTGTTTAGCAGGATAAAGTTTTAAATTCAAAGATTGACTCTGGCTGAAAATCACAAGATCGTGCTTTGAGGGCAGTATATCTTGAGCTTTGAGCCTGTGTAGTTTCAGAAATGTCCAATATCAGGTTCATAAATCTCAGAGACTCAAAAGCATCAAGTGAGGCTGACTTTTTTAGATCATCATCGGTCTTAAAAAATACAGTCAGAAGTATTTGGATATCCACTTTAACAGGAATGAGTGTGCAAGCAATCTTGTGGTCGCCATGATTAACAAGGCACACCTCCCTCTTGATAAGCTGACAGTTGCTTACAATACAACCAGGCATTATTTGAATGACTTCAGATCACAGTATTCTAATACATCTTTCTTCAATCACAGACTCAATGTTAATTATGGAATGCATTAGGCAGGTGCTGGAAAAGCATTGAATCATCACACATATGTTTATATTCAGGGCCTTCTGACTTGTTGGTGTCGATCGCATTAAAAATATTATTTTAAGTCCATTCTTTCTTTGAAAACTCCGTCTTCACAAAATGATATATCAGCTCTTTAGCTGTACCAATGTGAACAAAAGCGCAGAGAAGCGTTCAGGATGAGCACATGGAAATCTGAGCCATTAAGAAGCGGAAGACCCTCTCTCTCATTCGAATTAAATTGGATGTTACCTGACTAACATTTGGTATATGATTGATGTATTTGCCCTAGACCCAACGGCTTGTAAAAAATCTCCATAAGCATCTATTTCACAGTTTAGACTGCCTTCAGATTTCTTAAATGTTAGCAATTTTTTCATGACATCAATACCAAAATAAAAGAACTATCACTATAAACTGCTTTGCCCTCAATGTTAATACCATAGCAAATGTATGTGGGCCCCCATTTAAAAGTGCCCCATTCCTAATCATTTGTTCATCATTTGGTTTTTGTAAAGCCTGAAAACATTCCTTTACATCAGCTGCTTAGTTTTATCATCATCACTCACCACAAAAGCACCATGTGTTCTACCAATGTCTAAGGAGGGAGGATGAGCTAATGCTGTGAATCCCATTTTCTGGTATAGTCCATTCATTACTGGTTCCAAACTGTAGACAACAAATCATCTGCACAAACCAGAAAAACCCCAGGTCCTATTTTATCAACCAATGGCCAATAGAGTGCAAGTTCAGTCTAATTGATAGGGTGGACTCCCATGAGGAAGAAAATATTTTCAAGCACTGTAGGCTGGGCATTCTCTGACTCCATCCTCCTGCATGAATCATTAAAATCTTTCTGCTCATACATCTTATCGCCATATATTTCTTCCAAGAAACTCCAAGGCAGTAAAAGTTATTCTACATTTCCTACAAGTCAAAGCAGAAATTATTTGGGACAGATATTTATTGAAAGTACACAAAAACCAAAAAAAATGTAATAGCTAAATGTATACATTATATAATTATAGATACTAGTAATTTTATATATAATATTTTATTCACTTTGATATATGAATATATATATAAATTTAAATGTCTCCTTGACAACACACAAAAAAAAGCCTGACATTGTGGAAATATAAGGAAGTTGGAATTATTGTTAGTGTTTATCCTTAACAGTTATGATTATATTCTTTCAGCAGAGTATGTTAGGAAAAAATGCATCCCCTTAAATACGATGAAAATATATATGGTATGTGGCTAAAAGTAAGGGAATATGAGTTTATAAAATGACAACAAAATGTGACAACTGGTTTTAATTAATTAGCAACTGTTTTAAGTTAAAACTACTATAAACTGTACAAATGTTTCAACAAAAAAAAGGAAATAAAGCTAAAAAGTACTATCATCCTCTGGAGATATATTTCAATAATGTGTACGTCATAAACAAATGAATAGTTTTTATTATTTTATGCAAAAATAATTTCAATACTGTAAATATATACTGCAGTATACCACAATAATCAGACAAATCAGGATAAACAAGAAAAATATGTATATGTATAAAACTATATATTTGTATAAAAATTGCTTAAATGAGTATAATTATATATTGTTAAATAAAAAAGCAGTGATAGAGCAAACTGGAACATGTATTAATGTATTCTTATTTACAAAAATAGAAAATAAGTTTTGATAATTGATTAATTAATGGTATAACTAATTGTATTCCCTCTGGGTCAGAAACTATGTGTGTATAGGAAGATCTATTGGTAGCTCATTTCTAATTTTCTTCTGATTGATTTGAAGTTGAATGCTTCTTCCTGAGCAGCATCTGCAGTTGTTATGACAACTACATCCCAAATTGCTGCCACAGCTGTCTCTTTTTCCTGAAAAATGGAGTAGCATATAAATTTCTTTCAGCCATTTCTGGTTTTTACATAATTAGTTTCATTATAACCTTAAAAGGGAGATGGATAGGCAAGGGTTATCACGAAGACTTTTCCTGTATTTGATCTTCTGTGAGTGCTCAGCACATCTGCTGGCTTGTCAGAAAAAGGGCTTAAGCCCTTACCTGAAAAGCAGAAACAAGGAGAAGGTGCCAGGAATGGCAGTCTGTGAAACTGTGACAGGGTGTTTTGTGCCACCACATCTGTCATCACAGGGATGGAGTGGTCGTGGTATGAGTGCTACACTGTCGATGGAATCTGAGTTGAAACTCAGGATTTTTTCAGGTCTAGTGAAAGTCCTCGTCCACCCAGCTTTAAATGGGTACCTGACTTAAAGTTGAGGGAGTAAAGGCGTCTCGATGTTGTGCTAACCACACAATCCCTTCATATGCCTTGGTTATATAAACAGATGAATTCTACACTTCATCTGCCCCAATGAACCCGTAAGAATGAGAACTTACTTTTACTTTACATCCATATCACCACCTGCTGCAAATACCATGGTACCACCAATGTCGCAAAAAAGTTGGTTTTTTAGCCAGCACAATAGTGGCGCCTGAAGCAATTGAGTTTCATCTTTAGATTTAAAACTTTTGCATAATATGAAAAGAGTTTCACCCTTCTTTGACTGTATCATTTACAACTTGTACAGAATTAACAATTTATGTGCTTCCTGGTATTCGGTAGCTGTACTCACGTGTCTAGGTGATTTTTTTCATGAATGTCAAATTTATTCCTAGCACTTCAAATACCTATTTTGATCTCTCTGTTAGAAAGTCATGTAAGTTCATGCTTACAATTTTATCAATTAATCCTTTGGCACAGCCTTTTTTCCCTGTTTTTTTGGCTAGCTTTTTTAAGTGCAATCAACAATTTTCTTTAGTCTGGTTATAAACATCATTGCTGAAAAAGAGAGATTCAGCGGGTCTTCAGTTAAATACACTTGTCCTGCAATGGCTTTAAAGAGCAGATTCAACAACTTCTTTGACAAACATTTTGAAATTATTCAATTTCTTAATCAAATTCAGGTCATTGAGGAGCATATGAAGAGATAGGAGCCTGAAACCAATGTTCCATGTAAATCAAAATTGAAAAAATCAAAAATCTTAGAAGATTTTTTTTTTTTCATTTTCTGTCAAATGAAAGGGGGATGTCGAAATAAATTTTGATGAGTACAGTTAGCTTTTGCCATCTATAGTGCATGGTGCATAGCGCCAAAATTACGAAAAGTTATTCTGCTTGGCCTGGAGGAGTTTCTCCTAAAAAATTGACAGTTGCAAAAATTCTTTGTAAGCGTCGCGGATTGTTTGTTCTAGCCACATATTTACAGCTAATTCTACTGCTGAGGGTACTGTGAACCATAAACTTTGAGATCTGCATCAGTTAAATGTCATGATTCAGGAGTGCAGTTTACTCCACTTGTTGTAAATCACTGAAACAACTTAATTAATCTCTAGACCAGAAGATGCTCCAAAACATGTTTTGTAAAAATGGGATAAACTCACTTTATGAACAATTACATGACATGGTGTCCACTGTCTATAAAGATTTTCCAATCACCTGAATGAATATCTGTGTTGCTTGAAATAGTATCAAAACAGAGTGCCACAATTTTGTCATATGAAATTGAAATGTTCCAATCTTTTAAAGCTTGTTCAATGATGCAATATTACAGTGGGTGTTCTGAATATCGCAAACTTATTTGGCGATACCCAACTTTTAATTTTCCCCAAAATACAAGCTAAGATTAAGAATCAGTAAGAAAATATTGCATGTCAATAACAATGATGTTTAAATATAGTTTCAACATGAAGATTCATATGCCAACTAACCCAAGGACAAATGATATTTCCTCATTATTAATAGACATTTTGAACTGAATTGTTTTTCAAATTTTCTTTTTTTGAGGGTGTGGATGACTGTGGATGCATTTATTAAAATTTATTCATTGATAAAATAGTTAAATACCAATAAATCCCTTAGGGCTATTTTAAATTATAATGTAATTAAATTAAAGATAATTATTGATTCAATTTAATTATTAGATTGCAGTGGTATAGTAAGAGTTGTTGTGCCTGTACTGCTGAAACTTTTTGAGTGATGCAGCTGTTGCCAGTGTAACGAGTGTTAGATGTAGGCCTCCTATGTGCATAGGCTATACTATGACGTAGCATTGTTGTAGGACGTTTGTCTTAGACTCAGGGGGTGGGTACAAAGTTATTCAACTTATTATTTATTCACGAGGTTCTGCCCACCAAGGAAAATGTACCTCTTAACTGCTTGTACTCATTTAGTATCTTGTTCATAAATTCGTTATATTAGCCATGAAACTTTCGATACAGTCACAATTTAAGAAATCCTCCAGATTTTCTTAAAAGCTACATGTATGATCCGGATGTTATTTTTTTAACTGTTAGATCTGTCACACTGCAATATTCCTATTTTTAACTGGTTGTAACCTTTACAACATTTAATAACTTTACTGTAATACATTCCACATTGCACACAACTTGCTACAATTATAAGCCTAGTGTTTAACTTGGTATTTTGTTTGGGTAAATACTTTAATTTATTAACATCTGCTAATTTTAACGAAAATGGTTGATCGCCATCCCCTTCTTGAATTAATGATAATGTCAATTGAATGAGGTAATTCAGAGCCGCCTCGAATCACGAATGAGAGACAAGAACTTGAAAAGGGCCCAGTCACTTTCGAAATTTATGTTTATTTTGCAACAAAATTGGGATAGTAGGAAGTCGGACGGTCCTTCTTTGTCAGCAGTTTGTCAATGCCCCCACTTACAATCCAACGTCCTTGGTAATTGTTAATTGAAAGTATTGACTCAATTTTTTAATGTTTCAAAAATTAATGCAACTACTTCCAGTAGTTGTGTTGAGGACCTCTGGAATATTTTTAATTACTATTGATCATAACAACACAACTGTTAACTACTGCCTTTTTAAACTGATTACTACCACTGAGCTAACATAAGTGGAGTGCTCACTTATAATTATATTATACTATTAATTGGCAGACCTAAATAATTGCTACACCAGTCCATTGGATGCTTTTTCACCTGTATGTTAAAAATTTGGCATCAACTTTTGGCCCTATAATCTATATGATTAATTTAATGGGATTATAAAGAAACATAAATAAGATATTTGTCCGAAAAAAATATTTTAACTATGAACTTTTGTCTTATATTTTATGCAGTTTTAGTTTTCCTCTTAAAATATATCTTTGCTATTTATTTATTACACATATACATTAATATATAAAATTTGAGTCATTTCTTAGCAACCATTTCAGTTTGTTTACCATGGAGAAAAATTATTGTAATCCTACTCCTGTCTGCAATAATGATATATAGAAACCTCACAAATTCCGTATGTTTAGCTACATTGACATTCTAATATTGATGTAAATAGTTTTCTATTCAAATTGATTTTCTTTGCAGCCATTTTGGTTTGTTTACCACCATGAAAATCATACCTTCAGGGGGAAATTATCTACAAGCAGTGCATATGAAAATGTTGGCTGCTATACAATGAAAATCTGAACTTGCTGTGGATTTTCTATTAGTAATATATTGGTGCAAAAAAAATTTGCAAGGTTAAGATGCTGGAGATTCTGACCTTTGGAGACATACCTTTAATGTATTCCATCAAAAAGGCAGCAATTTATCGTCCTGTATTTTATCCCAATAAACATTCCCGTTATAATATTAGCTCAGTGGTTACTAGTCTACATTACCCTCAGCCTTTTTGTAACATCCTAAATTTTTAAAAAATATGATAAATTTATTTGACCATTGCCTTTTAAAATTTTTCTTCTTTTAAATAAATTTTAAAGATCATTGAAATGAAATTGTAAAAATGTATGTTTACTGTTTATTTTAGATCTCTGTCAAGAAAGATGACCAGCGGAATTAAGTTTCTTTGGAAAACTGCCTGCTCAGCAGTTGCTTCATTCAAAGCCATCTATATTGCAGCCTTTGAGTAGCCTACAGCCTGTCAGATTTGCTTCTAAAAAAAGCAGCTTCTTCCAGCCAGTAATAGAATTGGTAAAGCTGTACGTAAACATAGAGGTATAAAAGCCCAAGATGGAACATTTGTACACAAAAGGAGATGTTCTTGCTACACAGTTTGGTTTACGTTTTTATCCTGGGAGAATGTGATCATGGATGACAAATGGACATTAAAGGCAGCCTATGATGGCATTGTTATTATTTCACAGAAACATTAAATCCTTATCCAGACAGTCCATTATATTTGCCAGTTCAAAAGGTGCAGTGCTTCAGAAAAAAGTTTTTCAATATAATCCCTACACCCTTGCATGGAAAATTCAAACTTGTTTCAGAAACATAATTTTTTAAATAAAATTTTTGTTATTTTAAAAAAAAAAAGAATTGTATATGTTATCTATTTTTTATGTATGCTATTTAATGAAGAAAGTTTAATTTAATGTAGAAATAAATTTTTTAAAATCAATCTCTCTCGTCTCTATTAAATATGTAAGGTACATTTTTTTCAGTGACCACTAAGAAAATGTTTATCACCTTAAGATTTCTTGGTAATACATTCTATTAAATCTATCTTTGGATGAAAACATTTTTGAACCCTATTTATCAGTTAAGTGTAATGCATAGGAGTGAAGAATGTTAGTAGGGGTGTGCCGGATCCGTTTTCCAACCCAGGATCCAGTTTTTATGCGAAATCTGCCGGTTCCGATACTGATTATTCCGGATTTTGGTAGTTTGCAGATACCGGTAAATCTGAAGGGGTTGGATGCCTTCTGAACAGTTGGCCTAAATGACTAAATGACATTGGCTGATTGGAAGTTGGATGTGAAAGAACTTTGAAATAAATTAGAAAATAGAAATTATTCAGAAATCACTGAAATCAGAATATAACGCAGATTGATAATAGGTTATTATCCATGTATGCAACTAATCTCACTGTTAAGTTCTAACTCGCTGCAAGGTTAAAAGGAAAACAACTTTACTATTAGTCTATTACTTTCATTACTTTGGCACTTGCCACTTGGCAGTGTAATTTTAACTATTGTAGTGCACTAATTGTTTTGAATCTGAGCAGAAAGTCAGACTCATCATCTGAGTTCATCTCGTCTTGTCATTGGCTCATTGGATGATGGATGATTATTGCTTATTGTTCAAAAGTTCATAGTTTATGATGTGTATTGAAATGGATAATTAATTGGAAAAATCAAATAACAAGATTGAATTGAGATTTGAGAACAATAATTCTGTATTTCTCTACTTTACAAGTTTGAAAATTGAAATACAAATTTTAATGAATTCAATTGGCATTTGACAAAGCCATTATTCAAGCCTAAAGAAGTAAGAATAAGATGTTGATAACTAACTAATGACTATTAGTTTGTTAACAGTGTTAAGATTACTCAAGTCCACAGCCAAATAATGTACACATTCAGTGATGCCACACAATCAAAGCTGAGCGCTGCGGGTCGCCTTCTGCGTCATGCAAATCGTTTAAACCAAAGAGCAAGATCATATCGCAAGCGAAATCGCTGAAGAAGCTTATGATGACATTTATACTAGACCGCTAACGTAATGTTAATTTTTACTCAAAAATGATACGCATTTTTAACAATTGAGTGAACGATAATATAAATCAAAATATGAATTAAAATTACGGTACATTTTTTAAATGCATATTTGACTTTTAATTCCTTGTTTAAATAAAAAAAAAAAAAGTAAAGTTCCCTTCTTAGCCCTAACGGGCCTTCGGGGCAGATGAAGTGTAGAATTCATCTGTTTCTATAACCTCGGCATATGAAGGGATTGTGTGGTTAGCACAACGCCCAGCCGCCTTTACTTCCCCAACTTAAAGTCAGGTACCTATTTAAAGCTGGGTGGACTTGTGGGACGACTTTGCACCACATTTCACCTGGAAAAATTCCATGGGCCTCACCGAGGATCGAACCCAGGACTCTCAGGTCGACAGTCGAGTATCTACACCACTCGGCCATCCGTCCCACCTTGCTTAAATAGAATTATATTAACCTTTATTATAAAATAGAATTAAAAAATAAAAAAAATTGGGAAGGAATTGCTTTTAATGGAAGACGTTACGTTAGGGTTAGATTACCAACTCAGTGACTTGTTATATTAATTAGTGTTTCTTCACGGAAATTTCAGAATGGAAAAATATTCTATTTTTCATTTTACAATATTTAATATTCATATTTGAACTATTTTTTCAACAGGAAATCTCGTGGGTGATGCATTTTAATTTAATAACAAAGAAGACATCTTTTCCATCTCTCAGAGAAATCTAATTAACTTAAATGTTGAATTTATCAAAAACCATTCATTTCTGTAATTTATTTTATGAAGGTGGCGGGCTGGTGGCCAGGCGCTTGGGCAGTATAGTTGCTTATTATTACTGTTACAACGTCATTGGTGATTGCGGTTAAGATGACGTCGCGAATAATAATTACTCATCCCGCACTATCATGTATGGGATTGGGCAGATTGGCCACTATTAGCGGTGCTGACTCTAGCCTCTGGTATGTTCAAGAAACATTAAACAAGCTCCAACGCTCAAAACAATCGATTAATGTATAGTGATCGTGTGGAATTTGGGAAGAGAGATTACTTTTATTTCAGATTATGATCCGGTGAGTCACAAAATCTGAAAAAATTCCGGAATCCTGTATATTCCGGAATCCGGTTGTTCCGGATTCATGTAAATCCAGCGGAACCGGATTTCACGGATTGTGCATAAATCTGAAGGAGCAGGATTCAAGCAAACCCCTAATGTTAATGAAGCTATAGAAAAAAAGGTTTTAGCAGGCCAAAATCTGAATTGGAGTTTTGTGGATGATGTTTGGTAAATAAATAATCATTAAGTGCATTTGAAAAAAGACAATATATAATACACAAATAAAAAGGCTATGTAAATAATCAGCATAATTTATTTTCATTTATTTTGTCATTTAATTAATTAACATAGGGGTGGGAAAGCTACAATATCAATGTAGGCTTGATTGATCTAGCCCACACACCTTTTGTGTTATGACTTAATTAATTCAAGTTAAAATAAACTATCAATTTGCTATCGGTCCGCTTGTTTTGCCCAGCCCTGAGTTAAAACCCACAAAAAACAAATCTCTAAAAAATTATTTTTGGTGTAATGATGAACTGAATTTTCTGTTAATTTTTTTTTTACAATAATGAATAAACATTAACAAGTTTGTAAAATACAAGTTTATAGTAGACAAAAAAATACAATTGCTGTATTTTGAAGAGAATTTTTTCGGCAAATTCTTTGCTTAACATTTTTCATAATATCTCCATGTTTCATTCCTGTCTCCTTTTTAGCTGAATAACATTCTTTGACAAACAAAGCAAATTTATTAGGGGTTCTTGGGGTGGCAGGTCCATTTCCAGAACTGCTCAAGTCTTTAGTCAAAAATACTTCAAATTGGCCTCTACAATGCCCACATACTTTAGCATCAGTATCCAGAGATTTGGAATGGCGATATATTCTTTAAAAAAAATATATAGATATAATTATGAAACTGGTGAACCACCTCAAAAAAAAGCTTTAACATATTCTAAGTATACATGCAAATATACAAAAGCAATCAAGTGCTTTGGCAAAAATGATTATTGAATGTAACTTCTTATTGGTGGCTTTTTTTATATGAAAATAAATTCACATAAATACTGTTATCATATAGCTGACTCATGAAAATATAACTTATGTATTTAGTGGTTTGTTAAAGTGAGTTCCTTTAGACCTGTTAGGGCTCATACTGATAAGCTGAAGCTCAGAATTTATCTGTTTCAGTATCCACAGAATATAATTCAAGCTTAATGAAAGAACAAGCCAATGCAAATACTGGTATCAGCATTTACATAATATATCTTGCTATTTTCTTCAAAATATGTGTTCACAATGTATTTCACACTTAAATTGTATTAAAATGTGTTAAATATATACCTGTAATGACACTTTGTACACTGGTAAGTATACTTTGTTTTATGACATATTCATGACGAACAATAACAGGCATAAAAGAATACTTTCTGTTAAATCGTTTAGCCCTGTTGATGCAAGAATAAAATTGATTTTATAATTTACAAAAACACAGTCTGACAAGAAAAGTTAAAACTAAAAAAAAAAAAATTAGCTTCCTTCGTAGTTTAACTGCATAGGCAGAGGAAACAAATAAGGCTTATTACTAGCCACTTAAATGTATGCAGGAAAAATATTTTACTTAAATATAATTACATATGTACCATGATTTCCAGATGACTCCATGTCCTTCATTGACACCATTAATGAGTTTAACAGCTGCATGACAAAGTTCATGAGCAAGTATATCCCTCAAACGCTCTAAATAAAAAAAATTATCAGCTTAAAAAAAAAGTCAAAGTGCTAAATATTAAAATATAATTAAATTCATGCATACATTTTTCATCAAAAAAAAAAAAAAATGTCCAGTTAATAGGATGGATTAAGATTCAGTGCCGCCAAGGATGAAATTACTAGATAAAGATGAGTAAAAAAAATTGTGTGTGTATATAGATGCACAATTATTTTTATTTTTATAAGGTCCATGCATAAAAATTCAGATTACAATTTTTAAAAATATATTCAATGAAAATAAATGTCAAAATTTGGCCATGTGGGGGAAAAAAATATGTTGTGTACAAACACTTTAGTTGTTCTGATTATGAGAATTCTATTTTTTCTATACAATTTCAATAAATTACTTGACTTAACCTGGTGAGTCACAAACTTTAACAGACAGTGTAATCTTAGCAGTGAAATTATTAGGAGTACTCTTGTAAGAAAAAGGTGCCTGCTGTCTTGGTGTACCTTGGATTCCAATCAATTAGTAAATCCTTAGGAAGCTAAAGATTGGTAAATCGGCAAATAAGCTTGACATGAAATTTATTTAATAGATTTAATAATATACATTTTAGAAATATTAATACTAATATTAAACTATTGGCGAACAGCCTGCATAATGGTAATGAAACAAAAAAAACAAAAGAAATGAAGAACGTAAATAGTTCAATTGAAATCAATGATTATCTTATCTTCAAATAAGTCACATAACAAGGACATTGTACATATAAATTTGCACAATGTACACATGCACAAAACAATAACCTTTTTAAGGGAAACCCATTGAACTAGAGTAATTTATTTACTTACCTTATTTTCAAAAACAGTTTCGTTAAATATTTGGTGAAGATATCTAGATAATTCTAGCTTGATTTCTTTGAAGAATTTTATAAATCTAAAATGTAAAACAATAATGATGCATCAAATTAATTTTCATAACATTTGCAAAGACTAACATAAAACAATTTTAATACCTAACAATAATTTGACTAAAGAATGAATAGAAAAAAAGAACCTTCCAGTGAAATCTTATTAAGAACGGTCATTGAATATTTTTTGGTCCTTCCCTTACATAACAACTAGTAAAAAACTTAAGGAACTCCTTTGTCAATATTTGTTCCCCAAATTCAAAATGCTTTAAAAGTCGGCTTGATTTCAGCATGCAAAAACAGAAAATGATGGGGTAGATGGAGGTGGGGAGATCTCATGGATTGTTACAGTCTACACAGATTTGGGGGGGGGGGTATCAATAAACCCAGCAAAGAGGTCAAGTTACGTTCAGCAGGAAAAAAATATAATTTATTTACCATACTGACAGTGTGGGACTGACATTGAGCATGATAAGCAGTTTACAAGAAGGAAAAAGAGAGAACAATCATTACAAAAACAATACTTCAACGAGCCTTGCAAAATTATATTACTTTACTAGATTGAGTGGGACAGATGGCAGAGAGGTGTAATTACTTGACTGTCGACCTGAGAGTCCTGGGTTGGATCCTTGATGAGAACCATGGGAATTTTTCCAGGTGAAATTTTTTCAATGTCGTCCCACAAGTCCACTCAGCTTTAAATGGGTTACCTGACTTGAGTTGAGGGAAGTAAAGACGGCTGGGTGTTGTGCTAATTTCACACAATCCCTTCATATGCCGAGGTTATAGAAACAGATGCATTCAACACTTCATTTGCCCCGATGGCCTGTTTGGGCTCAGGGAACTTTTACTAGATTGAGCAAGCATGCTGTTTGTGAAGTTGGGGGAGGGGTGAAGCATTAAATTACAGACAACATTACTATTGATAATGTGCCATATGAGAAGTGTTTTTGTGTTTGACTGCTATGGTATAGCTTCAGTAAAATATGAGTCCCACCTGTATTGCTTGGGATAGGGACTTGATGGGAACTATCACATTATGCAAAAGATTGTCAATAACATTCTAGTTTAATAAATAGTGATATTTTGTTTGGATTAGTGAAACTATTGTATCCTTATTACTCTGGTAATTACAACAGAAATACTCAAAAGAGCAGAATAGAAAACAGGATTAAGATACTGAAGAGAATGACTTTTAAATTTACTCATTAGGTATGCAGGTATTTGGAAATCGTGATGAATAACTTTTCTGGATGGAAAAACGCATTACCTTTATAAAATCTTGTAACTATTACACATCTATTTAATAATTAAATTAATATTTTCTCTGCAAGATCTGACAGTATTTAATTTTAAATAAGACTTTTAATCTTTGTACACAAGGGCTAACTACCCAGTCATGTAAAAAAAAAAAAGCAAGTTACAAAAGCCAAACAACTATTTAAAAACCGGACTGATTTAAATGGAAACAGACCTTCACACGATCAAGGACATGATTACTGGCTAGTGACTTGTGGAACGTATTAAGCCTCTACAGAGCAGAGCCCTTATCTGCCTCACTGAACAGTTTAGAAATTACAAAGTAAAAATAGCAGCACTCCAAGAAATCAGATGGAAAAATTTAGACATACTAAAAACAACAGAGCATACCATCTTTTATAGTGGGAACACCACAAATACACTGGGAACAAGATTTGGCGTCAGGAAAAACATTCTCAATCATATAAGTTGCTTTAAACCAGCCAACGAAAGATTGTGCAGCCTCAGGATATGTGGCAAAATATTCAATATGATCCTAATATGTGCCCATGTACCCACTGAAGATTCAGAAGGGAATACCAAAGAGGAATTTTATGATGCTCTAGAAAGGATGTATGAAGAAGCACCTAGACATGATATTAAATTAGTGTTAGGAGACTTCAATGCTAAGATTGGCAAAGAAACAATATACAGACCGACAAATGGAAGCTGCAGCCTACACGAAGAAAGCAACGATAATGGAACATGTCTAATTGATTTCGCATCTGGCAAAGAAACAGACCATTAGTAGCACTTAGTTTCCACACAAAAGAATACACAAAGAAACATGGAGTCACCAGATGGGGTGATTCTTCTTCTTCTTTGTTCTCGATATGATTATGGAGGATTTCAAATGACCAGGCCTATAGTTATGAAGTGAACTGCACGGAGGCATCCAGGTCCGTCTCGCTCCCATAAAGTTTTTGAACCTGTTGCGAGCTGTGTCATGTAAAGGGCATGTTTGGAGAACATGTTCTGCATTCTCTGGGGTGACAAGAAATCAAATAGATCATGTGCTAATAGACAGGTGACATGGTTCAGATATTCAAGATGAGAGGAGCAGATGCCGACACAGATCACATGTTAGTCAAAATAAAGTATAAAGAAAAAAATAAGTATTTTTTCATAACACGAAAGCAAAGATAACAAACCGATTTGACTGAAAACTAATAAAAGAGCCACAAACAAAGAAAAGTATGCACAAGAAATTAAAAGCAAACTAGAAACACTAACAATAGATAATACTGAAAATCTAAATAGCCACAGGGAAAAGATTAAAACAAACTATGAAAAACACAGCGGAAAGTGTCATAGGATACAAGCTAAAGAAGAAAAGAGCTGAATGGTATGACGATGAATGCAAAAAAGAAGTGGAAGAACGAAACAAACTGAGGATGATAATGCTACAAAAAGCAACCAGAAAGTCAACTGACGCATACACTGAGGCTAGAAGGAAGGCTACTAAAATATGCAGAAAGAAAAAACGTGAATGGGAAAAAGGAAAACTAGAAAAAACTAGAGGAATTATCAAAAGAAAAAGAAACAAGAAAAATGTACATGGCCATCATGAGATAAGCAATGGCTTTCAAGCAAGATCTCACATGTGTCTTAGCAAACCAGGCGACCTCCTTATAGAAAATGAAATGGTTCTAGAAAGGTGGGCGGAATATTTCGAAGAAATGCTGAACATTAATACTGACAGCCAAAGAGAGGTACCAAACATTGCAGAGGACGATGGTGCAGAAATAGAAGAAATAAACAATATTATTAAAAAGACCAAAAACAATAAAGCACCAGAAGAAGATAAAATAAATGCTGAGTTACTCAAATATGTAGGACACACACTTCGCCTAGAAATCCACAAAATGGTCAGTAAAATATGGAAAGAAGAGATAATGCCAACAGAATGGCAAACAGCCTTAATATTTCCACTCCACAAGAAAGGTTTGAAACTTAACTGCAACAACTACAGAGGAATCTCACTTCTCAACACCGTTTACAAAATACTAACAAAAATAATAGCCGATTAGAAATAGGGAATTTCAGTGAAACAGTATTAGGTGATTATCAATGTGGTTTCAGGCCTAACAGAACAACCACGGACATATTTTACCTTCGAAACACTCTAGAAAATGTTATGGAACATAATATACACCTACACCAGCTTTACATAGATTTCAAGATGGCATATGACAACATCAATAGAAATTATCTTTAAACATTGCAGGAGCTGTGTATCTCAACAAACCCATTAGACTAGTACATATGACATTAAACAACTCAGAAGCAAAGTGAAAATACAAGGGGAAAGCTCAAGAGAATTTAAAGTAAGCCCAGGACTTAGAAAAGGAGACTCCTTTTCGTGCATACTATTCAACAACCTAGAAAAAGTAATAAGAAACATCCAGTTGGATAAGCTATAAGACATTACCTCAGAAGTGAAAAAACAAAGTCTATGACAACAGGAACAATATTTACAAAACCCATCAAAACCTTGCATATGCTGATGATATAACATTGATAGGAAAGCAAGGATATAGCAAAAGCATATATAGAATTAGAAACAGCAGCTCAGAAAGCAGGTTTAACGAATCAAAGACTCAATACATGCTAATACAAAGAAATGAAAAAGAAGGAAAAGAAAAATCTTTCAAAATTAGTGATAGAGCATTTGAAAGAGTAGAAAACTTTAAATACCTGGGATCAACCATAAGTGAGAAAAATGATATAATGATAGAGATCAAAAACAGAATAGAAGTAGGGAACAGAATATATCATACACTGCATTAAATACTGAAAAACAGACAGATCTCAGAAAACTTAAAAAAAACATATACAAGACAATGATCGACCAGCAGTAACATATGGTAGCCGAAACATGGACCATCAGCAAACAAGCAAGAAATATGCTAAACACTTGGAAAAGGAAAATATATGGGCCAGTAAAGGACAATAACGAGTGGAGAAGTAGAACCAATTCAGAGCTGTACTGAACTGTACGAAGAACCAAATATAACAGCTGAAATCAAAATGAATAGATTGAGGTGGGTAGGGCACATAGAAAGAATGGAAAACAACAGAGGTCCAAAAGCAATATACATGTATAAGGCAACACCCAATGAGAAAAGGCCTAAAGGC
Source organism: Bulinus truncatus (assembly GCA_021962125.1). Lineage (NCBI taxonomy): Eukaryota > Metazoa > Mollusca > Gastropoda > Planorbidae > Bulinus > Bulinus truncatus. Next base: position 1,557,686 of record JAGDYQ010000187.1, read on the forward strand.
AGACCAAGAAGCAGATGATTGGAGGAAGTGGAGATAAACCTTAAAGCCATAGGAGTGAGAGAAAGGAGGAAGAAGACCATGGATCGGGAAAAGTGGAGGCAGTAGCATGGCAGGCCAGGGCCCTAAATGGGCTGTAGAGCTCAAGGAAGAAGAAGAATCTTTTAATAAAAAAAAAATACTGATAATAATTTATAAGCACTTCAATAATTTCAGAGTCACCAAACTATTGATTATGCTTAAAAAGTATAAGTAAATTGTAATTTTATTTCTCGAACCTTGCAGCTTTGGGATGCCTTTTAAAATCTGGATATTCATTTGAGAGTGAATGTAAAAAATGGCTGTAATCTTCAGCAATGTTCTGATCTACATCTGGAAAAAAAGTTCCGAAGAATACTATTACATCTACAAAGTTGTATCTGGTTATTAAACTTTAATTTATTTAAAACATTAAAGAGTTTTATTTAAACAAATGCAAATCCAATGACTACTAAACTTTCCAATTTGCTTTGTATCAAATCAAGATATGCGAACAGAGAGAGAAAAATGGAGAGAATGAGAAAGAATAAAACTTTACAAACTTAGCAGATCATGAATTCTCTGATTAAATGGGCATTTAATCAGAAAAATTAATTGCAGATGTTACAATTAATAATAAAAAAATAAGTAATTTTTTTAGGAATTATTCCACAAGAGGGCAAGGAAATAAAAGGTATATCTTCTGTAAAGTGATGAAGGGTTTTAGCTCATGTCTGACATGAAAAAAATCAGAAATTAGTGTAATTAATCAGGCATTCATTTGATAGCACTAGCCTTTTATGTTACATTTAATTTATATGAGTTCATATTAACCCTCCATCCATCTGCACTTGGACCAGCTTGCCAGTCAAACCCAAAGTATGCCCACCCCTGAATTATTCATGCATAAATCATATATTCTAAAATACTTTTATTAGAGGACTTAAGTGTCTTGAGCTGTCCACATGACAACTCAATGTGTCCCATGCTGCCCTCAGTTTGACATGCCTGCCATATGGTGCACTCTAATCATGAAGGACATTTTTTAAATAAGGGCAAATAATATACATGCATTAACTTTTAGATACAATATTATTTAGAATGACGTAAAATTGAAAAAAAAAACTCAAAAATAGTAAAAAGGAACTACTGCTTTTGTTTGTATTTTTATGATTCATTTAAATCTGTTTTTTTTTTATTGAAATTCACTAATTATAGGTATATGCTTTGTACAAGTTGAAAAGCCAACACCATTAAATACCCCGCCACTTAGTGTCAAAATAATCTATTTCGCAAAAAAAAAAAAAAACCCTAATTGTGATATGGAGTTTTAAATTATTAATTTTGGAGAATGTTCACATATCACATAAATACAGGCTATTTTTAAAAAAATATGATAATGATGCTATTACCTTTATTTGATAAAGATTGTTTCATTGTAAGTTCCTTTTTCAATGGAGGAATTTCCAATTCAGTTCTTCGTAGCCAATCTTTCCTTGCAGTTCTTGGTGTATAGTTTGTGACTAAAAACTTCTCATCTTTACCTTAAAAAAAATTCTTATATTATTTCATTGAAATTTTTATTACGAGTATGACAAAACTTGAAACCTTTTCAAATTTTGCTTAAAAAAAAATTCACTTTATGCACATTATCATACAATTAATAATGGTAAAACCATTTACTGCTAACTAAATACTCTTCACTTAAAAATACTTCTATTCTATATGTAGTCTCTCGCACACCAATAATGATGTTTTTTGTGAAAACTATATATAAAAGATATGTCAAAGCCCTTATGCTGCCTAGCTCTTTCAGCTGCAAGATAATGGGCGACAGTCTTTTCCATTTAGGCAGCTGCTTGTTTTGTGAACATGTGGTTCTTAAAAATATTATGAAGAATCAAACATCCTTTCAAGTCTATGTTAATACATAGATAAAATAAATCTGAGAAAATAATTTCCACATCCAAAATTATGATTTTTTTGCTAGAAGTAATTTATTATTAAAAGTACAATGAATATGTTTTTATGTTATGTGAACAACAGCCGGTAAGAATGAAGAAAATAAAAAGGATGCCCAATGTTATTAAAAAAACTCCAAAAAAAAAGAACACCAAATTGATTTTAAAAGAGCAATAACTGCTTAGACCTTCTAACTAAATGGTTGGTGAATTCTAATTTAATATTTGGCCATAGAATGAAAATTGAATTACTCTCTTGAAAGAAAATGTAACATCTATACACAGAGGATTTGAAGGTCCACAATTGTTTAACATTAAGTTGAATGGATGTAATCTGGCAGTAACAATAGATTTCTAAAAACAGTTGCAAAGAAACCATTAAGAAAAGAAATGATTTCGCTAAAGCAAGTGGGTCTTATAAGTTGTGATTAGAATTGTTCCTTGTTCAATCTACTTTTTATAAATATAGCCATTATACCAGCTAATTTAAATTGTTAATTCAAAATGCTGAAGTTTTTAGTCAATGAATTTACTGTTTATGATTTGCGCAACACTGTTTACTCCAGGTTTCCAGCTATCAGAATCGAACTTAATTCATCTTCCAAGAAAGATCTAAGTTTATCCCTGTCAAAACAATATCTGAAATAAAAATTGAATGTCATTAATTATAAGTATCTACATTGTAGATCAGTTAACACTAATATATTTGAAAATGAAAGACTTAATGTAATTAAATTTTTTTTTAAATATAATAATAGTTGTTTTTATTTTTTAAAACAATTTTCAAAAGCAATTTAAAAACAGAAAAAAAAATCTTTCCAAAAATGTAAAGAGAATGTAACAATGAATACAACGGGTATCATATTAGAAAATTTGTTAAGTTTATACACAGTCATAAAGAAGAGATTAAACATTTTATAAAGCGCTTTACATTTGGGCAAGATACTTTGTTAGGAATTAAATACATTTTTAAAGTTTCAGTATCTCATACTGGCCAACTGCAATAAAAATTTAGATAGTGTTTTTTTTAAATTGTTGCTTTTTTCAATACATTTACGTGAACTGCATTATATAAAAAAAATTGTACTTGCCTGTTTTTGTTTTCTTTTTCATCCAAATCATTATTAAGTTTAATGTGGAAAACTTCATCAGAGTCATCAGAAACATCTGAGTCATCAACAATAAAATCTTTGACAGGCATCCTTTAAGTATAATTAGAAAAAAAAATTCACTATCTTTTACTGAAAAAAAATTCTGCTTATATTAAGTAACAGAAGTTAAACAATCTGAATATCATACTGATATATCTGCCTATATGACATGCATGATGGAACTTCAGGTTACGAACAATTTAAGTTGCAATAACTTCGGGTTAAAAACTAAGACGAGAGCGAGCGAGCATGGTTTAACATTGGAATCAAACAATCAAGTACAGAACAAACAAAGGATATTAAAGGAGGAGCCACAACCCAATGATGAGGACTAGCAACTGATTCAACTGCCAGGATAAAGGAAATTTGCTGAAAGTAGACAGACGTCAAAGACTTCATTTTGTACCATCCAAAAAAACATGTTGCTAACATGGCACTAAACCTGATGAATGATAATGCAATGGCCCACTTCAGAAATATTCTCCAGCAAAGGAAGTTGCCAAGTTCAATGACAAGTGATCAAATTCCCATGATCGTTTTTTCAGTAATAAAGATTAGGCTACATCTTTTTTTATTTTACATAGGGATGTGACGAAGTTCAAACCCAACGACATTCGAACTTCAACGTTTTTTTTAGCAAATTCAAATCCGACAGATTTTTTTTTTAATTCCATCGGATTTGAATTTGAAAAATTACAGTTTTCAGATCAAACACAGCTGTAGAAATCATAACTAAAATTAAAAAAACCTAGAGACTTTCAAAAACCCTAAATAAAGAAAACAGATAAAACTAAACTCCTGGACCCTTACTCAGCTTCCATAGATAAGACGTTGTATTTGGTCATGAACGTATTTTAGATACACCACTCTTGCCAGATCCACATCCTCATTCAAATCCGACGGATGCGGAATTTCATCAGCTCCGTCATATCCCTAATTTTACATTTAATTTATTTGTTTAATTTCCTTCTCTATATTTGATAAGTAAAGTACATGTATTCTTTGCAAATTGTCAGAAAAACCACCAGATGTTAATAAAAAAGAACGATTCTGTCATCTTGAAAAAACTGTTTTCTTTTCATGATTTAAATGTTTCAGGTTATGAACCAAATTTTGAAACGAATGAGGTTCGTAACCCAAAATATCCACTGCATCTCATCATCCTTTCCAAATGTTGCTAATCTTTAAAATAGTGTGAAAAAATATTTTACCTGCTGTTTTCCAACTTTTTAGCTTTCATTTCTGGCTGCTTAACTTTCTTTAAAACTGTACGAGAACAGACATGTTTATTTTAATTACTAAGATTCTAAAAAAGGAAATTAATAAAATTGAAGCATTAACAAACTCATAAACAGTATTAAATTGTCACATGATAATGTTTAATAATAGCAAAAAAAAGTAAACATCAGCTTCTTTTGTTGACAAATCAAAAAATTAACTTACAATTTTCAAATTCATCTTCACTTGATGAACTATCTCTTTGTTTAGAACTGTCAAAATAATTTGAATGAACTTAAAAGAAAAAAACCACACCTCCTTCTTCAAAAGAATACACAGTTTCAAACTTTAAAAATTAAAATGGAAGTAAATAAATGTGATTTTAATGAAGAAACATACCTGATAACTGACATAGCCCCTAACTTTCCCACAATATTACTTATTTCAGCACTAAAGTCAGACGTGTCTACATTGCATTCATCCTGGTTGTTTTCAAATGAATCATTTAAGTTTATGTCTGTATCAGAATTGTCACTTGATTTAGTGACATCTGCAAAAAATATATAAGACAGTAAGCTGAATCATGCTTTATATAATAATAAAAAAATAACTACCTTTGAAGATCTTCAGCTGTTTGGAAAATTAAGCTTTTAACTATATGAATTTTTTATAACTTAAGACTTAAGAAAAAGAGAAAAATTAATCCTGTAAGAATACAATAAAGTTTACGTTTTCAAAATAAATGAGCAGTGTTAAGCTATTCAACAAAATTTTGCTTATTTTCCGGTAATATTTAAATAAAGCAATATAAAAAACAAATTAACTGCATTCATTCCCAATTTTTCTTTGTGTTTAACTAAAGCTTCAAATTGTAAAAAAAAAAAAAAGACTTAATGATATTTATGTTTGGGCTACCTTCATTATCACTTTCATTTACTACTTTAGGAGAAGCTTGTAGAAAATGTTCACCTTCTGTAAATTCTTCATCACTATCAAAAGCAAGAATTGCATTCTTGTTGACTTCCTTTAATTCACTGGCTTCTCTATCAGAATAATTCAAACTGTCATTAGAATCATATGCTGGCAGAAACTCCACAGCTGTTGTATACAAATTTGTCATGTCATTAAGTGAATCTGACTGTTTTGAAATGGAACTTTCCTGCTCTACAGATTTATAAGGATTTACTAACATACTATCACAATCTAATGAAGTTTGCACAGAAGAATCTGCCATTGCTACAAAGCTGCCAAACTGAGATGAAGAATCAGAAATATGTGTAGCATCTGAACAGTGGTTGGTAGCAATTGTATTACTACAAACTTTATCAGCCAACAGTGATTCCGCAGTACCAGAAAAATCATTATCACTTTCATTTTGTACAGAATGAGCTAAAGTGTTGACAAATACATCTTTAAATTCATCACTAACATTCAAAATTTTACTGAAATTCAAAGAGGTTTGCAAGGAGACATCTGCAACTTCCACAAAACTGTTAGATTCTGTTGCAGAAATTATCGGACTTGCTTTTTCTTTTATGATTTCATTATCGTTAATTGAAACTTTTTTGCTTTCAGTAAATTTTGAGAACTCAAATTCCTGGTAATTAATAGAGCGATTTTCTGAGAAAATTTTTCCTTCTGTCTTCACTGATGTGCCAACAATGATTTCTTCATCTGAATCATAATTAAAATCATAAAGGAGCTTTTTCTTTTTGGTAGTTTTTTTGTCTGTTTTACGGTTAGCCATTTTTAGTATTATGTCCAGTAAATAATAAATATGTTATAGTTCTTCTGCGTTTGTCCTCTCTGTTTCCCACATAAGATGTTGATTTTGAAAAATGGGGATGGAAAGCACATTTATTGTCAGAATCTATGAATATAAAATACATGAGTAATTTATTTCAAGGTAAAATGTCATAATAATATATGATATGCATAGGCTAGATAATAAAGTTAGTTATTTGTGATAAAAAAAACAACTAAGAACTTTCTACATCAACATCATTATCAACTCTTTAACTCTCTTACTAGTCTTACTGAAACAAACTAAAGCTTTAAATATATATATATATATATATATATATATATATATATATATATATTATAATATATTATATGATAATATTATATGTATTTAATTTTCCAGTACATAGCCAACATAAGTTACATATTATGGCATATTTTAATTGTTAATATTTCCCGTTTAACAGTTATGAGTTAGTATCTAATTTAGATTGTTTGACGAGAAATAAAGAGTGAAAGTACTACTACTAAGTCTAAGAGTTAGTCAGAGAATTTAGTGTAGAGACTAGACTGAGACTACTTTTTAGACTGAAATGTGGTCTGTGTTCAGAATCAGTTACAGTGTATACTGAATACAAAATATAACTTGTTAAATACGTTATAATATGATACGTTTTCCTTACTTAGTAAGCCAATGCGGTAATTCTAATGGTGTGTGTACAGCACAAGTATTATTGAAATATTACATATCCTTTAATTTTATTAATGAGAAAAAACCCAATACTGCAGAATGTTGATTGCAACAAATCTATATATTTTTAAACTTACCGGCACTGTGAGCATGACCTATATAACAAAAACAATTTCAACTTGAATAAAAATTTAAAGTGTTCACAGCTCATGGTTATTTTATCAATAATAGTTCTTGCACGGTCAGTACTGGGGAGTACTGGGGACATCTCTGCATTATACATATCGTACGTTCCCCATAACTGTCTAACTGAACGGATTTTAAACAAAAGAAACCGGAACCCATTCCCACCCTCAAATGTTATATTTTATATATGTAAACGGTATACTTTATGCAGGTGCATTTAATGTGGAAAAAAATAAAGAAAACAGAATTACTGAGTTGTACAAAATCACCTAATTCAACAGAAGAATAAAAAAAATGAAAGTGATGACCCCACTCAAGGTACGGGGCTCCTGCCTCTTCTCTAACAAACTATTAGTTATCAATCTTTTTTCAGACATCGCCATCTCTATTTTAAATTTTGTTGACGTAATAAGTGGACAACTCTTTAAACAGGCAGCGTTATGTCACTGACAGTAGACTAGCAGCCGTTGGCACAGCTAGGCCCATTTTAATATTCCGTTTGATCCTACATTACTTTCATTATTTTTTTTTTTTATTTTTACTGTCTTTTTTTTTAAACTCATACAATCACAGTGACTTTCAATGTAGCCATGGCCGGTAGCCCGGTATACCGAGTTTAGCATAATTATAGTTCTGTGGAGATCTGTAAGCTTTTCAGCCCCGTAGCGTGAAAATTCTACAGCAGGGGCCAGGCAATAGCGAGGGGGGGGGGGCAGGTAATACATTTTACTTAGTAGAGCACATAAGCAGAGGGGGCCAGACAAAACGCAGGGGGCCTGCCCCCCTCCACCACACTCTACGGGCCTGAAGCTTTTACCAGTGTCTGAAACAGCTCTCAAATGATAAGTTTATTCTATAATGCCAAAAATGTAACCAGGCTGTCTTTTTTTTTTTGATGAATATCAAACGACCAGTTATTTTAAGTACCATACCGGAAGTCTCACCTAAATAGGTCACAGGTAGCAAGCAACCTCAGGTGAACTCAACATTACAACAATCAACATGGCGCTCTTGCGGCGCTTTTTGTGTTGGGATCTCAGGACTGCGACTTTTGCCAATCTTGTCTCGATTGTGGTTTGTAGTAATTTATTTTATTCAAAGCATATTTTATATTTATTTTTCTTTACATTTATAAATGTTTAGCGTCTGACAGTATTTTGGCATTATCATTCAACTTTTTCAAGAGTGACAGGAGCTTGTCACTTCCGCGTTTTACCATTTCACCTCTAATCCCAATAAAGTATAAGTTATAGTGATCTTAAGTCCATTAGTAAATTTTTGACAAAAGGCTTAAATTAAAAATAATGTAAGAAACATTTTGTTTTGCAGAATTGTAGCTTTTGCTTTTCTCATAAATGATATTAATACATTGTGTTACCTCTTGAAATTTTAACATTTACTTAGTAAGTTACTATACTAGACTATGATCACTATGTCTATATATACTATTATATAGTAAATAAGATGTAAATAATTTAGATCTAGACATCTCTGAGACACTTTTATAAACAAAGTATGATTGACATTGATAAATCAGTAACAGAATAAGTTGCCAGTAAATCTTATGCCCTTGTCAATATTGAACATTGAAAGCTTATGTTCATTGCCACTCATTGATTTTAGCCCTGAGGTTTTTGAAAGTTTACAATTCGCCCTTCCTTGCGATTGATCTGATGCCTGATACTGTTAGCAGTATAAAGTATAAACCTATCAGAATGTGAATCTTGCCCATAGAATTTCTATTCAGTATTCTAGTAAACACCATTATACTAGCAGACAGTGTTTTAAAAAAATGGACCCTTTTGCAAGAATAAATTAAATTTCATTTTGTTGGGTTTATGCCAAACTAATTATGTGATGGGTCACTTACAGTTACTGGCCCCTTGTATTAAGCTCCTTGTGTGGCTGCCTAGTTTTTCTAGCCATAATTAAGGAATCTGATTAAACATATTTTGTTACCAATGGTATTATTTGTTTTGAAATTAAAATCTAAATTCTGTTTTGTAATATCTTATTAGAAAAATCTTCTTTATTTAAGTGTCTAGCTGGTCACTAACATCTACCTAAAACATAGAAACTTTTGAACTTTTATAAATATTTATATCAACATGCAATTTAAATCACAATGCGGTTACAGGCTAGTTATTTGTTGATTTTCTAGACTAAGTGAATTTTAATTGCATCACTCAGTTGCAATCTAATTATACAGTGAACATATTTTATTTTTATAAAACAGAATTAAAGAGCTCACCCTCTTACAATTTAACACAGTATTTAAAAAAACCACATCACCCCTTAAAATGTTATTATATAATACTGTTTCTAGTCAGACCATGTCTAGCCAAGGAGAGTGATAGGTTCTGTAATAATTTTTCTGCCCATGCCAGGATGAAACTTTAATCAGTGGAGCATGATAATTTGCTTATTTGTCCTTTAAAACAATTTTTTTTATTATTTTAGATTTTAGCTGGTGGTGCTCTGCTACTACGTCTTTTGGACATTGCTGCTTTCAAAACAGACTTTGAGATTAGTCAGGGATTTCGTACACAATGGAGATCACATGAATGGCAAGGTAAAATAGATAGTGTGAACTGTAAAATTTCATTTATTATAAAAAGGTTTTGTCTAATTTATTTCATATCTGAATTTTATTTTAGAATATCTACTATCTTTTCATAAAATCAAAAATGTTCATGTTACTACTATTTTTCAGCATTCTTGGCTAGTGATGTTGTTGTCATTTTCTTCCATGTTCTGATCATTTTATTTACTATCTATATGATATATATGGTTACCCAAAAGGTGAGTTATGGCTTAAGTTTTTTTTACATAATCTTTTTTTAGGGCATATTATAATTTTTTTTAAACTCATATTCAGTTAATATAATGTTAACATTATCTTATTCATTTAATCCTCAGCACTTTGTGTTGTATATGGAGACATTGAGGTTCTATACATATGCTTACATCATGTACAACTTTATAGAGTTTTGCTTTTCTGTGTTTGAGTTTTCCTTCTATGGACTAAATACGTTTGTAAGTTAATACTAATATTTGAATGAAAAAGTAAAAGAAAAGTTATGGATGCATGTAAACATTTATTAGAAATGCACTGATTTTGGTAGTAATATTCAGCATTTGCATTACTATATAATCAAGTTACACAAATAATTCAACAATATGGTTAGATTTTACACACAACACAACATACAATTTTTAATTTTTTAATCCTTATTTAATAAATCCATCTATGTGATAAAATAAAGTCATCTATTATTTTAAAGTTAGTCCCATACTTTTTTACCCATGAAGCAGTGGTAAGTTTAATAAACATATTAAATTACTCATATCTGATTTAGAAACTAAATATGCAATGCTTCAAGTTCTAATAATACAATTTCAAAATGGATAATTCTAAACCACAAGGGACGGATGGTCGTGCGGTATAGCGCTCGACTGTCAACCTAAAGGTACCTGGGTCCAAGCTTGCGGCGCCACCATTTTTTTCCGGCTCCGGCTCCAGCTCCCTATTAAGATAGTATCACACGAGACAGAAATTTTTGTAATTGCGCCACGCAAACATGCCGCTGATAAAAAGTTGTGCAAATTTTGCCTCGTTCACCCCCATAGTCAGGAACTTGAAAAATATACGCCTTGTCGGTTTTACTAAAAACAAACCATTTCAGTGCATCCAGAATCATATCATTATTTTCGACCGAGGTTTTACTAGTCACCATTTTCATAAGTAATAAAAAGTTATTTCAATGATCAAATTAGCAAATAGTAAAATAATACATTATTTAAAATATTTTAAAGACTTCAGTATTTATATTTATTATTTATAAATTCGGAGTGACTATTCGGACCCGGTAACCAATAAACTCCGATTTTTATTCGGACCCCGTCACAATAAAGTCTGATATTCGGACCCACAGCCTTATAAATTTATCTACTCTATTTCATCTATTCTGTTTATAATAAAATTGTTAAATACAGAAAGCGACCATTTTGTTTTTAGTCTATAACAAATTCGCGATCAAATAATATACAAAATGACATGTTCTATTTGCCGTCATAGTAAAAATGTATTTTTAAATGATTGATACAATTATTCTATTATTCTACAACTTTATATATAACAAAATAACATGCCATTAAAAAAAATTTTGGAGGGTAAACAAGATTTAAAACGCACACAAAATGATTCCCCATTAAAGATTTCTTGTGGTGATGTGCATGCATGCTATCATTTAAATGCTGTTACTGTTGTGGCATTCGTAAATCATGACAACATTTCAAATTGTAGGAGGCAAACAATCAAACAAATTTGGAATTTTAAAGCTAAAAAAAAAATTCTGCTTTAAAAAAAACATTTGGGAGCAGTGGAGCCGCCAGATTTTTTTAGCTCCGGCTCCAGCAAAAAGTGTGGCTCCTCGGCTCCGCAAGCCTGCCTGGGTCGATCTCCGGTGAGGACCAATGGATTTTTCAGGTCATGGCTTAAGTCCCCGCTATGTCTTCCATGGTGCCTTCATGGTCATGCACTATCGGCTATGGTGGGGATGAAAAGACACCATAAAAATGTCCCATTAGTGGTTTATAGGATTTAAGAGATTTCATCTCATCCTTAAAGGGACTTCACACAAAAACCACAAATAAACTCAATGATTTTTAACAATTTTATTATTTTACACCATTTTGGCTCTTTTTTTGTGTGTGTTGATTCCTTACTATTCAGTGTCTCTTTTAATGCTCCACTATTTTAGGGAATACAAAACTTGTAAATTTATAGTAGCTTGTGCAATAATATGATATCAGTATCATAGAATCTCGCATTTACATAATGGAGCACATAATTAAATTTACAATTAGGAATTTTTTGCACATGGTTCTATATTCAAGAATTTGTTACTCATAGTGCCAATTGATATCAGAAAAAAATCTGAAAAAATTTTAAAGCTCAATTTCTTAAAGACTTCCTTGATTTTTTTAAATAACATCCCCTCCCCCCATTTTACATTTGGTTGTTATGTCCTTAATGTCAATTTTTAGCTTAAGTTTTTTGTGACTTTAAATATCAGCTTATACATTGAACATGTATTCTTAAGGTTTTTTCTATGTAATTTTTAATAAATCTTTTTCTGTAATTTTATTTACAGAGACTGGCTTTTGTGGTCTTTATTTGGTTGTATTGGTTGGCGAGATTAATTGGAAGCGTAAGTTTATAAATATTTATTAAATATTGTTTTGTTTAGTTATGAAATTCTTTATCTTTTTATTCATTACTGGGCATCTTTTTTTTTGGTCTTTATATTGTGGATTTTCAAATTTATTTAATAGGGATCTAAAATTTCCCAATTGACAAAATGTTCATATTTTTTCAGATAATTATCACTCTAGTTTTGTTCTCAAGGCTTAAAGAAATGGAAAATGAGATGGCTTATGAACTGAGGTCATCAGACAGAAAATATGTTCATTCCTATTCAGCTCTGACTTAAATCTTAGAAACATTTCATTTCCAAACAGCAGCACAGTACACAATTTAAAAGAAAAATGTTTCATTGTTTTTGTTTTTTTTCATTGATTTTTTTTCCCCTTTAAATGAAGATTATTTTTTCAAAACCTTAATTATATGCTAATTGAACTGGACATTTTAACATTTCATTTGTACATAAATGTAAATATAGATTCTTTTGTAAATAGCCTACTATGTACATGTAATTAAACTGTTTCTTTTTCTTGAATTATACTTATACATGTATTATGCTAAATTAAAAGCTATGTCTATTGAGGGACTATACATAATGAAGATGTAAAATTATCATACATTAGGAGTTGTAAAAAAAAGGAAATTTTCACAGGCAAAAATATGTACAAGACAGTAACATCAAATTATTCTTTAAAAATATGATTGTTTCTATCAGTGTAATAGTTGTAAATATAATCTTGATACACTGTATATTGTTTCATTGATATTTTTTATTCCTTACATTCCTTAACAGAAAAGATTTAATTCAATCATTCTCAGAGGTGTATTAAGATCTTTATTGAAAATTAATTTTGTATTAAAACTTGAAAAATGTGTACGTTGTTAAATTTATGTGTTGTGTAATTGCTGAGAATATGTTGTGATGTAAACAGAAGAAACAGATTTAAGTTAAAATATTATTTGATCATGTAATTCTCAATAAATAATTGTGAAGAATCTTATTTAGTTACTAAAAGCTAGAAAACTGTATGTGTTAGATGGCTTTTATGAGAGGTTCTTTGCTAGCAGTATTTAAAGCTATGTAGATAAAAAGAAAGTCCTTAATTTTTGTTATCAATTCATAATGCTTTAGGCATATTGTAAGTAAAAATTACTTTCTTTAGAAGGCCTTTCCACAGAGCGTTTTTACTTCTGAAAAGCCCTATGGCAATCAGTGAAAATCTGGGGCCCTGATATCAGTTTATAATTTATTATTAAGCAAATTTAGCTAAAGCTAAGCTTCAGGGCTTCCTGAAAAGTGTTTGGGTTGTATTTCCCCTTGGGATGGCCATGCTAAGAGGTAATTTAAATAAATGCAACAAGCATTCTATTAATTAGAGGGTGTAGCTAATAAAATGTGAAATAAGAAATTAGTTCATGACTTTAAATTTTGGGATAGAATTTATTGAAAGGTTGATTGAAATTTTCTTCTGCTAAACCCATTCCTGTACATCATTGTGCAATGAAAGCAAATTATTGCTGTGAATTTTGGTGTTTTATTATTACATTAACATGAAACATCTGCCAGCGAGTATCCCCGGTAGCTGGACTGCAACCAGCTTATCTTGTATTCCTTGTAATTTCCCATCAAATGTTTAAACAGGTTACTGTTCCATGATGTACTTATTGAATAGCCTGTTCAAAAGTGTTACTTATGAAAAGTTTATAATTGTTCATGGATGTCAGTAGTATCGCTAAATGTTTAAAGGGGTTCTCCTAAAAAAAGTAAAACCATTTCACCTATCAGAATTGTTAAACCTCTTGCCTGCTCACCTATTTTTCTTCTAATGATTTTAAAATGTTTTATTTTTGTACTCACATCCAATATTTAGTTCTCTCAAGTTGCCGGGAATTAAGAGATTGGGGGGGGGGGGGGGCAATTTTTCTTTTTCTTCAACTTCTACCACAAAAGTTTGTGTAACCAAAAGCAATGTAAATCTACATCATCTTGAAGATTTTTAGTGTTTCAAAATCATCCATGAAAAATTAATATTTTCTTTTAGATTTATATTACAATAAAAAAAAACATTTAAAAGTTATATCTGTGTTATAGGTGGGTCGCGACCAGGCCCGTAGCGTGGGGGTGGGGGGCAGGCCCCCTGCGTTTTGTCTGCCCACCCCCCCCTGCTTGTTTACTCTACTTAGTAACATTTCTTTCCTGACCCCCCCCCCCTCTCGTACTGGCTTATGCCGTTCTTGAAGGGAGATGATTTAGTGGCGTGCACATCACAAAGTCAAAGCTCCAACATTCGCTTGTTTCTATTGCCGCTTAACACTAATTTAGCATGGTTTCATATATGACATATATGTGCAATTTTACTAAAAAGTATAATGCAAAATATGCACACACTATCTCTAGCCCTCTCTCTCTAAGTTTGTTGGGGGCCCAATTCCCAATCGTAGATAGGTCACATCATCACATGACAGGAATGGCCTCGCATTGAGGTCGATGAGAGCCGCACTGTGGTTTTGTTTATAATATCAATGCAACAAAAATACTTTAAAAGAGTCGCACCATTGCCATTTTAAGAACATTTAGAGAACAGAATTAGTTAAAAGCAATATACAAATTGGTTCATCGTAAGCCGCACAAAACTCTTTAAGAGTTGCATTTGCCCACCCCTGTCCTATAATTTGCAGGCCCGTAGCCAGGTCAAAGTAAGCAGGGGGGCACCAATACCCAGCAAGGGGGTACCTTCTCATTTTAGTTACTTTTTCTTTATTTTTTTCCTCTTTTTCTTCTTTTAAAGCGGGGGGGGGCACTCCACACCTGGGGGGGGGGCACGGCCCCCCAGTGCCCCCCTTGGCTACGGGGCTGATAATTTATAATGTATGTGTCAATTTCGTGGTGTGAAACTAGGTATCCGGACAAAACCCCCAGCGGACAAAACTCCCACTGGACCTCTCGCCTATTTTTATTATAAAATCAATTATTAGGCCCTCGTTTTTATTAAAAAATGTAATATATAATACCTGGACGAAAATACATATAAAAATAAAAATAAGGGAATTTTTTTTTCAAAGTACCCCAATGAGCTGCATTAGCCCGTCGAGTCACAGTGGTCAAAAGTCAATAACTTGTTTACTTTGACAGACACACATTTTATAGCAGACGGTAAAACAAACAGCATAAGAACCACAGTGGTCGAAAGCCAATCCTTTATTTAGGTTCAACAGCATAGAAACATGCCTAATGATAGACTGTGTTGACAGACATGATATCTCTTATATCGACAAACTCTTCCCTTAGCCCATGGTCAACTTTGTACACATAGAAGTATTAATAATATTGACTTATATTCAATTTTAATATTTTTGGGGTTTTGTCCGCTGGGGGTTTTGTCTGTGGGGGTTTTGTCCGCTGGGGGTTTCATCCTACACTCGTGAAACTAACCAACGTTTTAACTGCACTACAGTTCATCATATGTATGTCAGTGATGACTTACTCTGATGAGTACATGTTTTTCATGTTTTCTATTTTGATTGTGACCTGTAGCCAGTGTATGTAGCGGGTTATTTTAGTTAATAGTAAAATGATTACCTTATCGGTATTTATTAAGTGGTTAATCGCTTATGTTGACATAGGCCTACTGCTGAAAGGGGGGGGGGGCTCATTTTCCATTGCAATCAGCCTGGAGCAGTAATTATGTTTAGACAGGGTTACCGATAAAATATACTTAAGTCAACTTAAGAGTTAAGACACTTAAAGTTAAAAGTATTAAAACTCTTTAAGTTTTACCCCTATACTCTATTTAATTTCCTCTATCTATTCTACAAATTCCAAGTCATAGTATTGATGATTTTAAATAAATATTTTATTATCCATTTTAGACATAGATAAGATTTTACCACTTAAATTATGTATCATACAATTGTATGTTACACAAATAAGTCTTTGTCAATGATGTATTGAAGGTATTTTAAAATTGTATTCAATGACAATGTTACTTTTACTAATTAAAAAATTACATGTCCATAGCCATAGATAAAACATTTATATTTATGAAAAAATAAAAAAAGAAATTTGAAGCATTCCCTAACTGTGAGTAAGCATAGGTGAATAAGCATAGAACTATACTACCATTATAAAAATTATATGGTTGATCACACCAACCTATCATATGATAACAAATGATGACAATATATCCAATGTCATGGTAACTGGAAAAATGTAACACATGTTCTTGGATTAGACAACACAACCTACAACACAGTGGCAAACCTAGGGATTGGGGTGCCAGGGGGGCTTGGCCTCTTTGGGGGCCCCTGCAGGTTGACATTCGATACCATGACATGAGATAATGTACTTACTATTTAATGTAAAAAACTTTTTAGGGGTCCACCTCAAGCAGGGGCCCAGGGGGACTTGTGAATTTGGCCCCGCCTCCCCCCACCCTAGGTACGCCTCTGCTACAGCATTACTGTAAACTTTACTTCAAAAAAGACATACTCCACCCATAGTCTAAATAATCAAGAAACTATTTTTACTGTGTCTGCTGACACAGTGTTGCTATTTAATATTTCTGTCTTATCCTTTAGGCACTGTGTGATAGTTACTAAAAAGGCTTACAAGCCTTCAGCTGCTTGCCCATAAGGAATTGGCACTAATATTATATTAATATATAAACAATTATGGGTTAATAGGTAATTAGGCCTTAAGTTACTTGTTAAAAAATAATCAAATAATGAAGGCAATAAAGTGAATGGGCATTAACAATTTTTTCCCCAAAAGGGCCCAAGCAGCATAAAACGATCATAAAAGGTCCTGGTCACCTTTTTGAGTCCATAACTTTAGAATTGGTAAAAATGCCATGTTAAATTTTTTTTTTTCATTGGTATATAAATAAATTCTAGTTCGATCTCTTTTTGCCATCATTATTCATCTTATTATATAGAAAAAATGACAATATCCTAAAAAATATCAGGATGTTTTAAATTCTATTATATTATTTGAAATGAGGCATAAAATTGACCAAATATATTAGCTTTTTTTTTTTTTTAATTAATGGATTTTAAAATTTCTTTTGACAGTTTAGGCAACTAAAATGACAGGTACGCTGCAGTTAGTTAGGAAATTCATTCCCAATCTTAATGCATTAAAGCTGTCCAGTGGCTTATCAACTTATAGCATATTTAACATCACCAGAGAGAGTCATTGTTTTACTAAGAAAACTAAAAGAATTTCTTCACATCAGATTGATTATGGAAGTTTTTGCATCCTCTTTAAATACTGTGGAAAATTATCAAGCATCAGCATTTTAATGCCACATAACAATTTTTTTCTTCAATCCAGGTTGTTCGTAGTGGCTACTAAAAATACTGATTCACTATTTCATGATTCATCTGAATGCCTTGTCTTTAGTGAATCAGATATTTTAATTAAAAAATTCATTGTCAAAGATGCAAAAGCTCTAGCACAAGCTAAAAACTCTCGGCTAGTGTACTTGAACAAAAATAAAGATGGACTTTGTTGTTTCAAACTTCAGCCTCTTCCTGACATTACAGAGTCTCTAACACCTAATGAAGCTGTGGACAGTTTAAAAACTAAGAAAACAAATGAAGAGTCTTCGAAAGAGTTTAAGATAAAATCTTCAATAAAAGAACACGATCTTTCAATCAAGATGACAAAGATCAAGTCTCTGTTAACAAAAGGAAAATCTGTGAAAATTATCATTCAGCATTCAGTATCAGAGGTACTAAAATTAGATACTTGGGAAAAAGTTTTTATTGTGTTATCTAGTAATTGTATGTAAAAAAATTGTTTCAACTCCAGACATGATATTAGCAACTTTATCAATTTAGGTCTATAGTTACGTCTTTGTAGCTATATATTGTATGGCAGGCAAGTTATACAAGTAAAAACAGATGCATTCCTTGCAGTTATATTCAGCAATTTTTTATTCTATAACTTAAGGTGGGGTGTCCCTCATTACAGTTGTGATACATAAAGCTATTAGTTGGATATGCTTTTAAAAATATTTTAGATGTAAAAAGAAAAGCCTAAAGGACTTGTGTTTCTATATTTGTTAAACTTTTTGTTATTCAACAGAGTGACACAGTTGGGCAGGCATTTTCAAAGAAATTGATGGACGAACTGAAAAAAAATGGAAAACTGATAACTGAAACAAGTGGAAAAGGCATTACACGATTTACAGTTGTCCCTATTACAACACAGCCGTCCTCTTAAATAGTTGCAGAAAATTAATATATTGAATTAGAATTAACAATGTCCAAATTTTTAATATATACCTTAGCCTATATTAAATAATCTGCTGTTATGATAATAAAAAATGGAATGTTAATTTGTTAATTGTTTCCAAATGCTTCTCTCTACGTGTTAATTATAGTGCTGTCAATCCATTTGGATGGTTAAGTTAACAGATTACATACACATTAATAAAATGCTTAAAAAATATATAATTGTAAACAGTTTATTCATTCAACTTCAGCATGAAGATGAAAAGTCACATAAAACTAATATTTGAGTAATGTCAAGTAAAAGATGAGCTGACATTTCCTACAATCACACTTGTTTCAGAATAATAAATGCAAAGTTACTGACACACCATTCTCAACATATTCAGAAATATAGTATCAATGAAAAGCACAAAGCTTACAACTAGTTTACACAAATTTAAAAAAAAAAAAAACAAATAGGATAAGCCTAAAATTATCAAAAATGTATGTGGTTCAACTCTACCATATTGTTAAAGAAAATAACTATTGGCTCACTACATTATGATAAAAAAATACTAGTATAAATCACAATGGACTAACATCTGACAACAGTTTATAAAGGGGGAGTTAATATCAAAATAAATTACATCAAAATAATATTTTTTAAAATGGGGCAAAATTTTATGACCCACACATCAGACACTCCTCTCTGTTCTTTAATGAACATGCTAAGACAGCCATATTTTGGTTCCTTCTGTTTTCTTTGTCCTCTGTTTCTGTTTCAGTATTATTCTCTGTGTTATTGTGTTCAGAGACTTTGTCTGATTTGTCAGTGTTAGCCACAGGTCTGTTGGTAGTCCTGTTTGCTTCTACCAGACGAGTCTTGTCTACTGTGAACTGTACAGCTTGAGCAGCAGGCTTAGTCCGTAAATAGTACATGCCAGTCTTTAAACCCTGCATGTAGACATAGATGTGAATCAATTGTATGAAAATAAAAAAATAAAATTAAGAGCAGAAAATAATTAATAGGATGATTCATCAGAAATTTAAAAACTTTATTTGGGTGATTGGCAATTTTTTAAAAGGATTTGCAATTTCTCATTCAAGCTATTTAACCCAAAATCTGATGCTTTTTGAACATTCTATTAAGTCTGCTAGCCCTATATAAATAGGAATCAGATATGGTATGAGCATTTGTAAACATATTTTGGTACCATCATATCAGTACTGAGTTCAGCATATTTAAATACCTGTAATCATTTTAACCCTTTTATTTTAAATTAATTAAAAATGACTTGCAGAAAAAAAGTATAATTGATTTTAGTGTTCCTAGCTCCTCATCCAGAAATGGCAGGTTGTGTGAGTGTGCTTGAATGGAAAGGTGTTGTGTGCTGACCATGTTCATCAACACAGCAAGCTGCGAGTACCAGGGTATCAGTTAAACCATGGTACAGCCAATATCGGAAAAGGGGTGATTTTTTTCCTAACCCTCTTCCCCCAAAAATCATGCCTCCTGGACCAGGTAATGAATTCCTGACTAACCTGGGAATGCTTTTTGTTTGGAGTTTGAGAGTCAGACGAAAATTGAATTGGATTTACTTCGATATAAAGTTATTTTTTAATTATATAATCAAAGAACATGTTATTTGACAGTTATCTTTCTTAACACAAGATCAGGGAAGTGATTTGAGCCCCAGGGTTCAAGATCTACAGGGTTAATTGTATTTTTAATATATAAAAAACTGGAATCCATCTCTCATGGAACTCATGCATAGCAACCGCTGTAATATACAATAAAATATTAACTCTTGAAATTTTACTTAGTACTTACAAGTCTCCAGGCATAAAAATGCATACTGGACAATTTGCCATAATTTGGCTCTGCAATGTGAATGTTGAGTGACTGGCTTTGGTCAATAAATGCACCACGATCTGCAGCCATTTCTAGAACAACCTACAAAAAAATTAATTAAAAACACAATCATCAACAATATACTATGATAACATTATTGAAACTACCTAATGAACACTAACTCACTTTCTGTTTAATTTCCCACACAGTTTTATACAATTCTTTCAAATCATCAGGAATCGAAGTAATGCTTTGAATGGAACCACCAGCAGCAATAATTTGATTTTTAACATCTTCATTCCACAAGCCACGATCAGTCAAGTCTGAAACAGTAACAGAGCATTGGACATAATGAATTTATTAATTACCAAACATAACTTATAAATTACAGTTAGGGATAAAAAGAAGCTCTTACCTTTTAGAAGATGCTGATTGACAATCTGAAACTCCCCAGAGAGAACACGTCTTGAGTAAATATTGCTTGTATAGGCTTCAATTGATTCATTGTTGCCAAGGATTTGAGCAGTTGAAGCAGTTGGCATTGGTGCCATGAGTAGACTGTTCCTGACACCATATTTAGCTATTCGTTGACGAAGTCCATCCCAGTCTAACTTAGTGGTCTGAAAGTTACAGCACCCAAGATTAAGTGAAAGAATTGATTTTATTTTTGAATTAGAAATTGATTTTATTTTATTAAAACTGAATAATGACACAGAATTATGCTACAAATAAATAGTTTATATAGGTCTATAATTTTTATAACATACTGGTTTCACATTCCACATGTCATGCTGGAGAATTCCTTTGGAAACAGGACATCCCGCATATGTTTCATAAGGACCATCCCTTTGAGCTAGTTCACAACTGGCATCCAAAGCTGCAAAGTACATGGTTTCAAAAATTTCCTTGTTAAGTTGTTTTGCCTCTGGGCTGTCAAAAGGGAAGCGCATCAAGATGAAAGCATCTGCCAGACCTTGAACACCAAGTCCAATAGGACGATGCCTTTTATTAGAAACTTCTGCCTGAAATATGATTGAGACAAATATAACATCTAAAAGATAAACATTATCAATATTTAATCATTG
This sequence comes from Bulinus truncatus, assembly GCA_021962125.1. Lineage (NCBI taxonomy): Eukaryota > Metazoa > Mollusca > Gastropoda > Planorbidae > Bulinus > Bulinus truncatus. The sequence goes on from JAGDYQ010000187.1 coordinate 1,579,010, forward strand.
AAAGATAATCAGATGTACTTACTTGAGGAACTGGGTAATAATTTATGTCAATAATTTTGTTCAAGTTTCTAACAGCCACTTTGGTTACATATTGAAGACGATCAAAATCAAATGTTTTGTCTGGTTTGACATACATATTAAGAGCGATTGAGGCTAAATTACAAACAGCTACCTTTAAAAAAAAAAAAAGACATACAATATTACATACTGAATTAAAACATTTTATTTCAAGGTACATTCATCTAATTTATAAGAATAAGCTAAGTTAAAAACAACAAAAATACATGCCTCATCAGGGGAGCTGTACTCTACAATTTCTGTACACAAATTACTGCACTTAATAGTACCAAGATTCTGTTGATTAGATTTTCTGTTACAACTATCTTTGTACAACATGTACGGTGTTCCAGTTTCTGTCTGTGACTCTATAATGGCATACCACAGTTTTTGGGCTTTCACTGTTTTCTTTCCTTTACCCTCTGCCTCATACCTTGTTTAATAAAAAAAATAAGCAAGCAGAATAAGGCAAGAATCAGAAAAAAAAAAAAATAAATTCATTTTAAATAAAAATTAACAAATGCTTACTTGGTGTAAAGTTTTTCAAATTCTTCACCCCACACATCAGCTAGTCCTGGACATTCATTGGGACACATTAATGTCCAATCAGCATTTTCTTCCACACGACGCATAAATAGGTCAGGAATCCAAAGAGCATAGAAAAGATCTCTTGCTCTTTGTTCCTCCTTGCCAGTATTTTTTTTCAAATCTAGAAAATCAAAGACATCACCGTGCCAAGGCTCTAAGTAAATGGCAAATGCTCCTGGTCTCTGAAAAGAATAGATAATATTGAGAAAACAGGGGGACTTAATATTGTTTTAACCCAATTCAGAATATATATGTTACGGATCCTTTTAATGATGATGCTTGTAGAGGGTGTAATAAATCAGACAACACAAATCACGAAGTTAACTCCAGTGAAGTAACATCAAACAATCATTTAATACTTGAACATGAACTGACATAAAGGTGGAATCAGGAGGAGTACAAAAGCAAACTGTAAATATGCATCCATCTACATAGATGCCCACAGCTAGACTAACTATAAAACAAAGCATGTGCTCCCAACTGTCGGTTAATATACGTCATTTGTACCAAGTGACGTATACACTAAAGCTCCCAATATTTACACTCAAGATGGCGGAATGACGCCATAGATACTGCGGTGGGCGGAGCCTAGCGAATTGCGTCATCAAACTTAGACTATATTATTTCTCCACATTTCTCCCCTCTCCCTCCCAACTGTCGGTTAATATACGTCATTTGTACCAAGTGACGTATACACTAAAGCTCCCAATATTTACACTCAAGATGGCGGAATGACGCCATAGATACTGCGGTGGGCGGAGCCTAGCGAATTGCGTCATCAAACTTAGACTATATTATTT
>JAGDYQ010000187.1:1580954-1596188 GCA_021962125.1 Bulinus truncatus
ACCACAATGTTGTAATGTTCATATTTGGCTTTTTGGCTGATAAGTTTGCCGACCACTGCCTTAGCCCTAACGGGCCATCGGGGCAGATGAATTGTAGAATTCATCTGTTTCGATAACCTCGGCATATGAAGGGAGTGCGTGGTTAGCACAACGCCCAGCCGCCTTTACTTCCCCAACTTAAGTCAGGTACCCATTTAAAGCTGGGTGTACTTGTAGGACGACTTTGCACCAGCCCGTAGCCAAGGGGGCACTGGGGGCCGTGCCCCCCGCTATGTGTGGAGTGCCCCCAGCTTAAAAAAGAAGAAAAAGAGGAAAAAATAAAGAAAAAGTAAAGGTGCCCCCTTGCTGGGTATTGGTGCCTCCCTGCTTACTTTGACCTGACTACGGGCTTAACGGATGATTGAGAGGCCCCTCTTCTAACTTTTTACAACTATTAATTATGTCATTTAAATTGCAAGTCCCCTGCCAGGCGCGGTGCCCAAATTTGGAGCAAATGCCGATTGCATAAGGTCGGCCCTGTGTGTGAGTGACTGAGTGTGTGTTATATACACATAAAGGGGCCCCACGGGTACCTTTGCCAATCTCCAAAACGCTTTTAAAACTGCAAAGAAAATTAATTCCATTTAATCACAATAGAAATATCTAAAATATTTCTCTTGATTTTTTGTTTTCCATTTGTAGCAAAGTTTCTCAAAGATGAAACTTTAAAAACTAGTACAAAGAATATTACATTTGTTCAAGATAGCACTTCATTTCTCGCGCCAATAATTATTTTCCGGTCTACTTCAGAGAGTTGGCAACATTTTTAGCGGGATTCACTGTATTATTATTATACATAAAGTGTTATCCTCTGTCGGGATATCAACCTTTAATTGTGCTGTTGTTTTGTCTGACTTCAAAATGTTTGTTCAAAAAAGAGGTAATATCTTTTTATATTGTTGTATCGCCCTATAATTCTAATTTTTAATTGAAAATGTTTGATTTAAAAATATTATTTTTCTTTTCTTTGTAATGTCAGAAAATGTCATCACAATATTTCGATTTATTTTGCTCTTTTATTTCAATATCAATGTTTGACAATTTTTAAAGTGAATATAAATCTCTCAAGCTAAATAATCGTTTTTTTTTTTCAAAGGTGGTCGTACAGAATCTGTCCATTTTGACAAAATAACATCTCGAATCCAGAAACTCTGCTATGGATTGCATAAAGACTTTGTGGACCCAGTATGTCATTTTGTGAATCTTTATTCTAATATTGGCTTTAACTGTTGAAAGTGGGAAAAATGAAAGTCTTTTTATTTTTGTTATCAGGCTGCCATCACCTTGAAAGTTATTAATGGATTGTATCCAGGAGTTACAACAGTGGAGTTGGACAATTTAGCAGCTGAAACTGCAGCAACAATGACAACAAAGCATCCAGATTATGCTATTCTAGCAGCTCGAATAGCTGTTTCTAATTTACACAAAGAAAGCAAGAAAGTCTTCAGTGGTATGGCAACAATTTTTAAAGTAAAGATTTTGATAAAAATAATGGAAGTTTTTTTAATTTTAGGTAAAAAAAATTCATAAAATTTCAGATAGAAATATATTTTTGTCTTATAAATTTCTTAACAGAGGCCATGTCTGATTTGTACAACTGGATAAATTCTAAGACAGGAAAACATTCTCCCATGATATCTGAAGAAGTGTACAATATAATAATGAAAAATGCAGAGGTGATTTTATTTAAAAAAAAATTAAAACTTAACGATTATTACAGATGACAATTAAAAGACAATATTCACTGCATACATTAAAATAATTAAACTTGTTTTCTATTATTGAATCATGTTTTAAAAATATATCATGTTTGAAAAATATTTTTTTTCAGAAATTGAATTCAGCCATCATTTATGATAGAGATTATTCTTATAATTATTTTGGATTCAAGGTATTCGTTAAGTTAGCTTAGGGAAATAGTTACTAATTTACATAAAAAAAAGAGTTCTGGATTTGAGATTGTTTAAATCATCTTTGTTTATTGCTTACATAAATTTAAAAAAAAGTATTATTTCATGTAAATTAATTTTTAACAATGTATGATTATCCTTTATTTCAGACTTTAGAAAGGTCCTACCTTTTAAAGATAGATGGTAAAGGTAAGAGAACTAATAGTTTTACCGCAACTGTTAATATAAACAATTTCAGCCTTTTATGCATGGTAATTAACATGTTACATATACATTTATAAATTGATTATATTTTTACAGTGGCTGAACGACCTCAGCAGATGCTAATGAGAGTTTCTGTAGGAATTCATAAAGAGGATATAGATGCTGCTATTGAGGTTAAACAATTAGCTATCTATAGTTAAACATTGAGCTGTCTATATATATTTATAATTTTTTATATTAAATTTGATGTGATTCATTCTTACTTCTTTTAATTTAACTTCACTTATGTGTTGCAGACATACAATCTTTTGTCCGAGAAATGGTTTACTCATGCTTCCCCCACTTTGTTCAATGCTGGCACTAATAAACCTCAGTTGTCAAGGTATTGATTTTAAATGATAGATTTTGTAAACAATAGAACATTTTCTTCTGGTATAAACTTCTGAAGAATATAGTACAGTATATTACTACATAATTTCTGATTGAGAAAAAAAAAACTGAAAACATTTGAAAAATGTCTTAAGTTATACATATCAAAATAGTTTATCTTAAAGGATGTAATAAAGATTTTCTAATTATAAATATAATGGCAGGATTTAAAATTAAAATCAATTTAAAAAGTAATATATGAATTTTTTTAACTTTCTAATGTAACTAAATTTCATTATTAATTTTAAGTAGCTAGCGCAATTCAATAAACTTTCAAAAGACACTTTAAATATTATGCTTTTGTATAATCATAGAAAATATGGTTACTAATTTCTGTCCTGTTTTATCAACAAGTGTGCAGAAAATATAAAAGAATGAAATTCAGCTGGGAAAAAATTGTTTTACTTTTACAGCTGTTTCTTGTTGACAATGGAGTCAGACAGTATTGAAGGTATTTACAACACACTTGGAACCTGTGCCTTGATCTCTAAAAGTGCCGGTGGTATTGGATTAAATGTGCATTGCATTAGAGCCACTGGAAGCTACATAGCAGGGGTACTTATTATTTCTTTGTCTTTTTAAACAAAAATTTTATAGCAATAAATTCAAATCGTTAACCTTGTGTATATCCCTATTAATTTGCAGACCAATGGGACGTCAAATGGATTGATTCCCATGTTGAGAGTATATAACAACACAGCAAGATATGTTGACCAAGGTGGAAATAAGGTAAATTTATATATATATATTCTGAATTAGGTTAAAACAATATTAAGTCCCCCTGTTTTCTCAATATTATCTATTCTTTTCAGAGACCAGGAGCATTTGCCATTTACTTAGAGCCTTGGCACGGTGATGTCTTTGATTTTCTAGATTTGAAAAAAAATACTGGCAAGGAGGAACACAAGAGCAAGAGATCTTTTCTATGCTCTTTGGATTCCTGACCTATTTATGCGTCGTGTGGAAGAAAATGCTGATTGGACATTAATGTGTCCCAATGAATGTCCAGGACTAGCTGATGTGTGGGGTGAAGAATTTGAAAAACTTTACACCAAGTAAGCATTTGTTAATTTTTATTTAAAATGAATTTATTATTATTTTTTTCTGATTCTTGCCTTATTCTTCTAGCTTATTTTTTTATTAAACAAGGTATGAGGCAGAGGGTAAAGGAAAGAAAACAGTGAAAGCCCAAAAACTGTGGTATGCCATTATTGAGTCACAGACAGAAACTGGAACACCGTACATGTTATACAAAGATAGTTGTAACAGAAAATCTAATCAACAGAATCTTGGTACTATCAAGTGCAGTAATTTGTGTACAGAAATTGTAGAGTACAGCTCCCCTGATGAGGCATGTATTTTTGTTGTTTTTAACTTAGCATATTCTTATAAATTAGATGAAAGTACCTTGAAATAAAATGTTTTAATTCAGTATGTAATATTGTACATCTTTTTTTTTTAAAGGTTGCTGTTTGTAATTTAGCCTCAATCGCTCTTAATATGTATGTCAAACCAGACAAAACATTTGATTTTGATCGTCTTCAATATGTAACCAAAGTGGCTGTTAGAAACTTGAACAAAATTATTGACATAAATTATTACCCAGTTCCTCAAGTAAGTACATCTGATTATCTTTCAATAATTAAATATTGATAATATTTATCTTTTAGATGTTATATTTGTCTCAATCATATTTCAGGCAGAAGTTTCTAATAAAAGGCATCGTCCTATTGGACTTGGTGTTCAAGGTCTGGCAGATGCTTTCATCTTGATGCGCTTCCCTTTTGACAGCCCAGAGGCAAAACAACTTAACAAGGAAATTTTTGAAACCATGTACTTTGCAGCTTTGGATGCCAGTTGTGAACTAGCTCAAAGGGATGGTCCTTATGAAACATATGCAGGTTGTCCTGTTTCCAAAGGAATTCTCCAGCATGACATGTGGAATGTGAAACCAGTATGTTATAAAAATTATAGACCTACTAGTTGCAAGTACCCAGCTTTGCCCGGGTTTAAAATAAGGTTTTCTGTTTACCTTCTGTTTTCTCCCTACCCCCTCTCTCCCTTCATAATTCCCTCCCTCCCCCCCTCTCTCTCCTTTTCCCTCACTCCCTTTCTCCCTCCCTCCATCACTCCTCCTTCCCTCTCTCTCCCTCCCTGCCCCCTCTCTCTCCTAATCTCATCCTCCCATTTCTCCCATCCTCTCCCTCCCTCTTTTCTCCCTCCCTCCCCCCTCTCCATCTCTCTCCCCCTTCCTCCCTCCCTGCCCCCTCACTCTTTATCTCTCTCTCCCTCCTTCCTTTCTCTTTCCTTCCTTTCTCTCTCACATCTCTCTCCCCCCTGTCCATCTCCCCCTCCTTTCCTCTCCCTCTCTCTCTCTCTATATATATATATAAATATATATATATGTATATACTTATTATTATAGCTTCACACTTCTTCTAAAATCCTTCTTCATTCCTTTACCTTCCTCAAACTGTACAAATCAGGGAGCATGAAAAAACAACAATAATTCTTTGCACCACAAATGCACGATACAGCAACAGCGCGCAAGTTCTATTCGACTTTATTAGTAGGAAAATTTTAAAATGTAAAATGTATCATCGGGAAATGACGTCACAGAGGAATTTTATTTATGGCGCCGTCGAGATTACTTTAATATAGTAAAATACTAAAATAAAAATAATTAATTACAATTAAACTACCCATCGAGATGAAACGAAACCTGTCCTATAACCTTCCCCATGTAATTATGTGTATGTGTAACAAATTTCACGTTATTTGGTTGTCTGGATCTTGAGTTATAAGGGAACAGACAGACAGACAGCAAATGCGTCTTATAAGTATTGAGATATAAACTATTTATTTGTGGCATAATTCTGTGTCATTATTCAGTTTTAAAAAAATACAATCAATTTCTAATTCAAAAATGTCATCAATTCTTTCACTTAATCTTGGGTGCTGTAACTTTCAGACCACTAAGTTAGACTGGGATGGACTTCGTCAACGAATAGCTAAATATGGTGTCAGGAACAGTCTACTCATGGCACCAATGCCAACTGCTTCAACTGCTCAAATCCTTGGCAACAATGAATCAATTGAAGCCTATACAAGCAATATTTACTCAAGACGTGTTCTCTCTGGGGAGTTTCAGATTGTCAATCAGCATCTTCTAAAAGGTAAGAGCTTCTGTTTATCCCTAACTGTACTTTATAAGTTATGTTTGGTAATTAATAAATTCATTATGTCAAATGCTCTGTTACTGTTTCAGACTTGACTGATCGTGGCTTGTGGAATGAAGATGTTAAAAATCAAATTATTGCTGCTGGTGGTTCCATTCAAGGCATTACTTCGATTCCTGATGATTTGAAAGAATTGTATAAAACTGTGTGGGAAATTAAACAGAAAGTGAGTTAGTGTTCATTAGGTAGTTTCAATAATGTTATCATAGTATGTTGTTGATGATTGTGTTTTTAATTAATTTTTTTGTAGGTTGTTCTAGAAATGGCTGCAGATCGTGGTGCATTTATTGACCAAAGCCAGTCACTCAACATTCACATTGCAGAGCCAAATTATGGCAAATTGTCCAGTATGCATTTTTATGCCTGGAGACTTGTAAGTACTAAGTAAAATTTCAAGAGTTAATATTTTATTGTATATTACAGCGGTTGCTATGCATGAGTTCCATGAGAGATGGAATCCAGTTTTTTATATATTAAAAATACAATTAACCCTGTAGATCTTGAACCCTGGGTCTCAAATCACTTCCCTGATCTTTATATCAAAGTAAATCCCATTCAATTTTTTGTCTGACTCTCAAACTCTAAACAAAAAGCATTCCCAAGTTAGTCAGGAATTCGTTACCTGGTCCAGGAGGCATGATTTTTGGGGGAAGAGGGTTAGGAAAAAAATCACCCCTTCTCCGATATTGGCTGTACCATGGTTTAACTGATACCCTGGTACTCGCAGCTAGCTGTGTTGAACATGGTCAGCACACACCTTTCCATTCAAGCACACTCACACAACCTGCCATTTCTGGATAAGGAGCTAGGAACACTAAAACCAATTATACTTTGTTTCTGCAAGTCATTTTTAATTAATTTAAAATAAAAGGGTTAAAATGATTACAGATATTTAAATATGCTGAACTCAGTACTGATATGATGATACCAAAATATGTTTACAAATGCTCATACCATACCTGATTCCTATTTATATAGAGCTAACAGACTTCATAGAATGTTCAAAAAACGTCAGATTTTGGGTTAAATAGCTTGAATGAAAAATTGCAAATCCATTTAAAAAATTGCCAATCACCCTAATAAAGTTTTAAAATTTCTGATGAATCATCCTATTAATTATTTTCTGCTCTTAATTTTATTTTTTTATTTTCATACAATTAATTCACATCTATGTCTACATGCAGGGTTTAAAGACTGGCATGTACTATTTACGGACTAAGCCTGCTGCTCAAGCTGTACAGTTCACAGTAGACAAGACTCGTCTGGTAGAAACAAACAGGACTACCAACAGACCTGTGGCTAACACTGACAAAACAGACAAAGTCTCTGAACACAATAACACAGAGAATAATACTGAAACAGAAACAGAGGACAAAGAAAACAGAAGGAACCAAAATATGGCTGTCTTAGCATGTTCATTAAAGAACAGAGAGGAGTGTCTTATGTGTGGGTCATAAAATTTTGCCCCATTTTAAAAAATATTATTTTGATGTAATTTATTTTGATATTAATTAACTCCCCCTTTATAAACTGTTGTCAGATGTTAGTCCATTGTGATTTATACTAGTAGTATTTTTTTATCATAATGTAGTGAGCCAATATTTTCTTTAACAATATGGTAGAGTTGAACCACATAAATTTTTGATAATTTTAGGCTTATCCTATTTGTTTTTTTGTAAATTTGTGTAAGCTAGTTGTAAGCTTTGTGCTTTTCATTGATACTATATTTCTGAATATGTTGAGAATGGTGTGTCAGTAACTTTGCATTTATTATTCTGAAACAAGTGTGATTGTAGGAAATGTCAGCTCATCTTTTACTTGACATTACTCAAATATTAGTTTCATGTGACTTTTCATCTTCATGCTGAAATTGAATGAATAAACTGTTTACAATTATATATTTTTTAAGCATTTTATTAATGTGTATGTAATCTGTTTAACTTAACCATCCAAATGGATTGACAGCACTATAATTAACACATCAGAGAGAAGCATTGGGAAATAATTACCAAATTAACATTCCATTTTTATTATAAACACATACATAACAGCAAATTATTTAATGTGTGCTAAGGTATAAATTAAAAATTTGGGGCATTGTTAATTCTAATTCAATATATTAATTTTTGGCAGCTAATTACGAGGACGGCTGTGTTGTAACAGGGACAACTGTAAATCGTGTAATGCCTTTTCCACTTGCTTCAGTTATCAGTTTTCCATTTTTTTTCAGTTCGTCCATCAATTTCTTTGAAAATGCCTGCCCAATTGTGTCACTCTGTTGAATGACAAAAAAGTTTAACAAAGAAACATAAGTCCTTTAGGCTTTTCTTTTTACATCTAAAATATTTTAAAAAGCATATCCAACTAAGAGCTTTATGTATCACAACTGTAATGAGGGACACCCCACCTTAAGTTATAGAATAAAAAATTGCTGAATATAACTGCAAGGAATGTATGTTTTTACTTGTATAACTTGCCTGCCATACAATATATAGCTACAAAGACATAACTATAGACCTAAATTGATAAAGTTGCTAAAATCATGTCTGGAGTTGAAACAATTTTTTTACATACAATTACTAGATAACACAATAAAAACTTTTTCCCAAGTATCTAATTTTAGTACCTCTGATACTGAATGCTGGATGATAATTTTCACAGATTTTCCTTTTGTTAACAGAGACTTGATCTTTGTCATCTTTATTGAAAGATCGTGTTCTTTTATTGAAGATTTTATCTTAAACTCTTTCGAAGACTCTTCATTTGTTTTCTTAGTTTTTAAACTGTCCACAGCTTCATTAGCATCATCAGGTGTTAGAGACTCTGTAATGTCAGGAAGCGGCTGAAGTTTGAAACAACAAAGTCCATCTTTATTTTTGTTCAAGTACACTAGCCGAGAGTTTTTAGCTTGTGCTAGAGCTTTTGCATCTTTGACAATGAATTTTTTAATTAAAATATCTGATTCACTAAAGACAAGGCATTCAGATGAATCATGAAATAGTGAATCAGTATTTTTAGTAGCCACTACGAACAACCTGGATTGAAGAAAAAAATTGTTATGTGGCATTAAAATGCTGATGCTTGATAATTTTCCACAGTATTTAAAGAGGATGCAAAAACTTCCATAATCAATCTGATGTGAAGAAATTCTTTTAGTTTTCTTAATAAAACAATGACTCTCTCTGGTGATGTTAAATATGCTATAAGTTGATAAGCCACTGGACAGCTTTAATGCATTAAGATTGGGAATGAATTTCCTAACTAACTGCAGCGTACCTGTCATTTTAGTTGCCTAAACTGTAAAAAGAAATTTTAAAATCCATTAATTAAAAAAAAAGCTAATATATTTGGTCAATTTTATGCCTCATTTCAAATAATATAATAGAATTTAAAACATCCTAATATTTTTTAGGATATTGTCATTTTTTCTATATAATAAGATGAATAATGATGGCAAAAAGAGATCGAACTAGAATTTATTTATATACCAATGAAAAAAAAAAATTGAACATGGCATTTTTACCAATTCTAAAGTTATGGACTCAAAAAGGTGACTAGGACCTTCTATGATCATTTTATGCTGCTTGGGCCCTTTTGGGGAAAAAATTGTTGATGCCCATTCACTTTATTGCCTTCATTATTTGATTATTTTTTAATAAGTAACTTAAGGCCTAATTACCTATTAACCCATAATTGTTTATATATTAATATAATATTAGTGCCAATTCCTTATGGGCAAGCAGCTGAAGGCTTGTATGCCTTTTTAGTAACTATCACACAGTGCCTAAAGGATAAGACAGAAATATTAAATAGCAACACTGTGTCAGCAGACACAGTAAAATAGTTTCTTGATTATTTAGACTATGGGTGGAGTATGTCTTTTTTGCTATACGCTTAGGCAAAGCCTAAGTAAAGTTTACAGTAATGCTGTAGCAGAGGCGTACCTAGGGTGGGGGGAGGTGGGGCCAAATTCGCAAATCCCCCTGGGCCCCTGCTTGAGGTGGACCTCTAAAAAGTTTTTTTACATTAAATAGCAAGTACATTATCGAATGTCAACATGCAGGGGCCCCCAAAGAGGCCAAGCCCCCTGGGCTCCCCAATCCCTAGGTTCGGCACTGTGCTGTAGGTTGTGTTGTCTAATCCAAGAACATGTGTTACATTTTTCCAGTTACCATGACATTGGATATATTGTCATCATTTGTTATCATATGATAGGTTGGTGTGATCAACCATATAATTTTTATAATGGTAGTATAGTTCTATGCTTATTCATCTATGCTTACTCACAGTTAGGGAATGCTTCAAATTTCTTTTTTTATTTTTTCATAAATATAAATGTTTTATCTATGTAATTTTTTAATTAGTAAAAGTAACATTGTCACTGAATACAATTTTAAAATACCTTTAATACATCATTGACAATGACTTATTTGTTTAACATACAATGTATGATACATAATTTAAGTGGTAAAATCTTACCTATGTCTAAAATGAATAATAAAATATTTATTTAAAATCATCAATACTATGACTTGGAATTTGTAGAATAGATAGAGGAAATTAAATAGAGTATAGACGTAAAACTTAGAGAGTTTTAATACTTTTACGAGTATCTTAAGTATATTTTGTCGGTAACCCTGTCTAAACATAATTACTGCCCCAGGCTGATTGCAATGGAAAATGAGCCACCCCCCCCCCCTTTCAGCAGTGGGCCTATGTCAACATAAGCGATGAACCACTTAATAAATACCGATAAGGTAATCATTTTACTATTAACTAAAATAACCCGCAACATACACTGGCTACAGGTCACAATCAACATAGAAAACATGAAAAACATGTACTCATCAGAGTAAGTCATCACTGACATACATATGATGAATTATAGTGCAGTTAAAACGTTGGTTAGTTTCACGAGTGTAGGACGAAACCCCCAGCGGACAAAACCCCCAGCGGACAACATAACCCCCATCGGACAAAACCCCCAGCGGACAAAACCCCCAAAATATTAAGATTGAATATAAGTCAATATTATTAATACTTCTATGTATACAAAGTTGACCATGGGCTAAGGGAAAAGTTTGTCGATATAAGAGATAACATGTCTGCCAACACAGTCTATCATTAGGCATGTTTCTATGCTGTTGAACCTAAATAAAGATTAAAGGATTGGCTTTCGACCACTGTGGTTCTTATGCTGTTTGTTTTACCGTCTGCTATAATATGTGTGTCTGGCAAAGTAAACAAGTTATTGACTTTTGACCACTGTGACTCGACGGGCTAATGCAGCTCATTGGGGTACTTTGAAAAAAAAATTCCCTTAAAATACATATTTTTATATGTATTTTCGTCCAGGAATTATATATTACATTTTTTAATAAAAACGAGGGCCTAATAATTGATTTTATAATAAAAATAGGCGAGAGATCCAGTGGGAATTTTGTCCGATGGGGGTTGTGTCCGATACCTACTTTCACACCACGAAATTGACACAGACATTATAAATTATCAGCCCCGTAGCCAAGGGGGGGCACTGGGGGGCCGTGCCCCCCCCCGCTAGGTGTGGAATGCCCCCCCCCCCCCCGCTTTAAAAGAAGAAAAAGAGGAAAAAATAAAGAAAAAGTAACTAAAATGAGAAGGTACCCCCTTGCTGGGTATTGGACAGGGGTGGGCAAATGCAACTCTTAAAGAGTTTTGTGCGGCTCACGATGAGCCAATTTGTATATTGCTTTTAACTAATTCTGTTCTCTAAATGTTCTTAAAATGGCAATGGTGCGACTCTTTTAAAGTATTTTTGTTGCATCGTCATCGACCTCAATGCGAGGCCATTCCTGTCATGTGATGATGTGACCTGTCTACGATTGGAAATTGGGCCCCCAACAAACTTAGAGAGAGAGGGCTAGAGATAGTGTGTGCATATTTTGTATTATACTTTTAGTAAAATTGCACATATATGCCATATATGAAACCGTGCTAAATTAGTGTTAAGCGGCAATAGAAACAAGCGAATGTTGGAGCTTTGACTTTGTGAAATAAATGTTACTAAGTAGAGTAAACAAGCAGGGGGGTGGGCAGACAAAACGCAGCCCCCCCCCACACGCTACGGGCCTGGTCGCGACCCACCTATAACACAAGTATTCTGTATTACAGTAGAAGTCCATTAGTCCGGCATCTAACAGTCCAGAATGCCCGATAGTCCGGTATCACTCCAGAAAATTGTAAAAATTTTGGTTTTCTCCAAAAGTGTGTCTTTAAAGCAAATAAAAACACTCGAGAGATATTGGGAATTTTTCGGGATAGTTCGGGATCATCCTGAAGCTGGAGAAAACTTTGGCCAGCTGCAAACCCTGCATCTGACCTAACTCTACAGACTGATGAGGAAGAAAACCATCAAGACGCTCTGACCAAACTTTTGGATGTCGTTTGAAATGCTGACAATCCCTTGAAAAACCTGCCTGAAGATGAGTGGCTACTAATCGACGAGAATGAGCCTGTTGAACAAGAACTAACCGATGAGGACATTAATCACATTATCAACATTGTAGTAAACCCTCAGTCTACTCAAAATCTTCAAGAAAGTGACTCAGATGCCGAAACAAAAGAAAAGGAAAACATCAGCTGGGCAGAAGCTGCAGAATCACTAAATAAGTTTATCTCTTTTGCTGAGGCTAGTACTAGCTACAGTGCTTCAGAAATGATTTATTTCCATATCCTTAGAAATAAATTTTATAGGCCCTACTATACGCCAAAAGTCAAGAAAACAAAAAGACATTCGTGACTTTTTAAAATCTAAGTGAAATATGTTTTACAGTACGTGTACATACATTATATGAAATGTAAAATAAACTTTGTTGTATGTATTTGTAGTTTAATTATTAACCTAATTGTTCTTGTAATTACCACCCGATAGACCGGAAATTTCGGTAGTCCGGCACCGAGCCGGTCCCGAACATGCCGGATTATCGGACTTCTACTGTACTCAGCTTTAGACTTTAGGCCGATGTGTAATATAGAGTACTATGATACTTGCCTTTTAAATGTTTTTTTTTATTGTAATATAAAATCTAAAAGAAAATATTAATTTTTCATGGATGATTTTGAAACACTAAAAATCTTCAAGATGAGGTAGATTTACATTGCTTTTGGTTACACAAACCTTCGTGGTAGAATTTGAAGTAAAAGAAAAATCTCCCCCCCCCCCCCCCCCATCTCTTAATTTCCGGCGACTAGACAGAACTAAATATTGGATGTGAGTATAAAAATGAAACATTTTAAAATCGTTAGAAGAAAAATAGGTCAGCTGGCTGGAGGTTTAACGATTCTGATAGCCGAAATGGTTTTACTTTTTTTTAAGAGGACCCCTTTAAACATTTAGCGATGCTACTGACACCTATGAACAATTATAAACTTTTCATAAGAAACACTTTTGAACAGGCTATTCAATAAGTACATCATGGAACAGTAAGCTGTTTAAACATTTGATGGGAAATTACAAGGAATACAAGATAAGCTGGTTGCAGTCCAGCTACCGGGGATACTCGCTGGCGGATGCTTCATGTTAATGTAATAATAAAACACCAAAATTCACAGCAAATATTTGCTTTCATTGCACAATGATGTACAGGAAGGGGTTTAGCAGAAGAAAATTTCAATAAACCTTTCAATAAATTCTATCCCAAAATTTAAAGTCATTGAACTAATTTCTTATTTCACATTTTATTAGCTACACCCTCTAATTTATACAATGCTTGTTGCATTTATTTAAATTACCTCTTAGCATGGCCATCCCAAGGGGAAATACAACCCAAACACTTTTCAGGAAGCCCTGACGCTTAGCTTTAGCTAAATTTGCTTAATAATAAATTATAAACTGATATCAGGGCCCCAGATTTTCACTGATTGCCATAGGGCTTTTCAGAAGTAAAAACGCTCTGTGGAAAGGCCTTCTAAAGAAAGTAATTTTTACTTACAATATCCCTAAAGCATTATGAATTGATAACAAAAATTAAGGACTTTCTTTTTATCTACATAACTTTAAATACTGCTAGCAAAGAACTTCTCATAAAAGCCATCTAACACATACATAGTTTTCTAGCTTTTAGTAACTAGATAAGATTCTTCTAAATAATTTATTGAGAATTACATGATCAAGTAATTTTTAACTTAAATCTGTTTCTTCTGTTTACATCACAACATATTCTCAGCAATTACACAACACATAAATTTAACAACGTACACATTTTTCAAGTTTTAATACAAAATTAATATTCAATAAAGATCTTAATACACCTCTGAGAATGATTGAATTAAATCTTTTCTGTTAAGGAATGTAAGGAATAAAAAATATCAATGAAACAATATACAGTGTATCAAGATAATATTTACAACTATTACACTGATTGAAACAATCATATTTTCAAAGAATAATTTGATGTTACTGTCTTGTACATATTTTTGCCAGTGAAAATTTCCTTTTTTTACAACTCCTAATGTATGATAATTTTACATCTTCATTATGTGTAGTCCCTCAATAGACATAGCTTTTAATTTACATGTATAAGTATACTTCAAGAAAAAGAAACAGTTTAGTTACATGTACATAGTAGGCTATTTACAAAAGAATCTATATTTACATTTATGTACAAATGAAATGTTAAAATGTCCAGTTCAATTAGCATATAATTAAGGTTTTGAAAAAAATAATCTTCATTTAAAGGGGGAAAAAAATCAATGAAAAAAAAACAAAAACAATGAAACATTTTTCTTTTAAATTGTGTACTGTGCTGCTGTTTGGAAATGAAATGTTTCTAAGATTTAAGTCAGAGCTGAATAGGAATGAACATATTTTCTGTCTGATGACCTCAGTTCATAAGCCATCTCATTTTCCATTTCTTTAAGCCTTGAGAACAAAACTAGAGTGATAATTATCTGAAAAAATATGAACATTTTGTCAATTGGGAAGTTATAGATCCCTATTAAATAAATTTGAAAATCCACAATATAAAGACCAAAAAAAAAAGATGCCCAGTAATGAATAAAAAGATAAAGAATTTCATAACTAAACAAAACAATATTTAATAAATATTTATAAACTTACGCTTCCAATTAATCTCGCCAACCAATACAACCAAATAAAGACCACAAAAGCCAGTCTCTGTAAATAAAATTACAGAAAAAGATTTATTAAAAATTACACAGAAAAAACCTTAAGAATACATGTTCAATGTATAAGCTGATATTTAAAGTCACAAAAAACTTAAGCTAAAAATTGACATTAAGGACATAAAAACCAAATGTTAAATGGGGGGAGGGGATGTTATTTAAAAAAATCAAGGAAGTCTTTAAGAAATTGAGCTTTAAAATTGTTTCAGATTTTTTCTGATATCAATTGGCACTATGAGTAGGTACCACAA